>CM019151.1:158466172-158726986 GCA_009733165.1 Naja naja
TAAACGGGACAGATGAAAGTGTTAAAATATTAAATGGAAAGATATGGAAAATTAGAAAAGAAATGTAATTGAAATTAGAAAGGAATGGAATAATTAAAAGTAAAATTATAGAAAGTACAGAAAGGGAAAAGCTATGGAAAAATCAGAAAAATGGATATAAGATGTGGATTAGAATACATAAGATGAATATGTAATTGAATTTATGTCTGTATGGAGAAGTGACAACCCGGGAGCACACTGTTCTAAAAAAAAATGTTTTATGTTCTTTTTATGCATTTATTTATCTATGTTTGTCTTTAAAAAAAAAAAAAAAAAATATTAATAAAATTGCCCAAATTTAATGGGTGGAAGGTGTTAAGTTTGCATGAAGAGTCACGCCGCAGGATTTGCAAAGAGTTTATTAGTGACTACAGCTCTAATGGACCGCTCTGGCTTGGCTAATGGCTGTTTATAGCCTGCAGCCGTAGTTGCCAGCCAATGGGAGTGCAGGGTTTCTTCCCAAGACTATTTAAACCAATACCATTTGACATTTTACAAGAACAGTTCAATAAACCAATAACATTCAAAACCTACATACATAACACCTCCCCACTAGGTTCAGTTCATACAAACCCCAACCTATTCTAATGTATTCCTTTAAATAGGGGCTCTTACGTGTGCATGCTGAGTTCTCTCTGGTTCAGAAGTTTTAACGTTTCACCCAGTGAGAGGGGAAATGTGTCACTGACATTTCTGTTGGGACTTCCAGAGGAAGAAGACCCTGTTAGACTGTTAGAATCTGGTCTCTCCTCCCAACCCATCTCCATTCCAATGTCAGCACCCAAGTCAGGTAGTGATGTGCAATCTTCCACTTCTAAGGATGGATCTTGGCTTGTGACAGGGTTCAGGGATGGTTCCTGTGCATGGCCTGCCATTACACAGGTTGATTCCTGTTTGTTGATTTTCCTCCTGTTCCCTCCTTCCCCTAGAAGGGACATCAGTGAGGTGGGACCTAGAGAGACAGGGTCCATGTTCCTGAGGGAACCTGGATCTAAGTTGGTCAATGTGCCTGCTCCAGAGGAGCCATCCTCTGTTTGTACCCTGTAAGAAGCGAGGGCCCGATGTGAGTTATTTCAGCAGGAATCCACAAGGTTCACCTATAAGTTTCTACATAGACAGAATCTCCACACTAAAAGAATGAACTTTGGAAGTGGAATCCAGTGGTGCTAAGCATGCAGGGATGAAGGTCAAGGGAGACTTAGTTTCTGCCCATCAACAACTCTGCTGGGGACAAGTTATTTGATGGGCTAGGGAGTGTGTTGAACACTAAGAAGTTTTTCAAGCTTCTCAGTGATGTCCCCAGGACCTGCTGCTGCTGAAGCTTTTGGTGAAGTGTACCATGCTCAGCCCGCCATTGGCGGAAGGGTGCCCAGGGGCAGTGAGGGCATGTCTGATGCCCTGTTGAGCTAGAAAGGATTCAAAAATGTTAGATGTGAATTGAGGCCATTGTCAGAAACAAGGACATCTGGTAGCCCATATGGTGACAAACAATTTTCTGAGCTGCTTGATGACAGCCTCAGTTGTAGTGATGTCATGGGAATTACCTCTAGCCATTTAGAGTATGCATCTACTAGTACTAGAAAAGTGTGCCCTCTTGTAGGGCCTGCAAAATCAATGTGGATTCTAGACCATGGGCCCCTAGGACATTCCCATTCCTGTGTGGGGGCGTGAGGTGGGGCAGGGCCTGACTACCTGGCACTTGGGACAAGATGCTACCCAGTTTTCAACCATTTTGTCAATACCTGGCCACCATACATAACTCCTGGCCAAACCTTTCATCCTTACAATCCCAGGATGACCCTCATGTAACATTTCCAAACCTCCTTTGCAGTTTTGCAGGAATAACCACCCTGTTACCCCACAAAATACATCCTCTTAATACAGATAATCCAGTTTGCCTGGACTTAAAAGGTTGGGCAAGGTGAGGTAGATCTTGAAGAGGCCAACCTTTCTTAATCCAGCCCATAACAGGTGCTAATACAGCATCTTTGGTAGTTTCTCTGGCAATCTCAGCAGCATGGACTGGAAGCTTAGCCACGGTCTCCAGGAAA
This sequence comes from Naja naja, assembly GCA_009733165.1. Classification (NCBI taxonomy): domain Eukaryota; kingdom Metazoa; phylum Chordata; class Lepidosauria; order Squamata; family Elapidae; genus Naja; species Naja naja. Next base: position 158,468,263 of record CM019151.1, read on the forward strand.
AGGTGTGAGTTTCCAAGTTCAAAGTCCTCCTTGTGGCAAGGTAGTGGCAACGACTCAGTGCATCAGCATGTCCAATGTCCTTGCCAGGCCTGTGAATCAGTTTGTATGAATAGGCTGCAGAAATTCAGTCCACCTCAGCATTCTTGGTGACAGGATATTAGGTGTAGGTTTGTCTCCTGCCACAATGCCTAATAAAGGTTTGTGATCTGTAACAATGGTGAATGACCTGCCATACAGATATTCATGAAATTTCTTAACAGCTGCAACAACTGCTAAAGCTCCTTGTTCAATTGGCATTCCTCTCTGCTTTGGACAGGTGTGTGTAGAGTAAAATGCAATTGGGGCTTCCCTTCCATTGGGAAGCCTGTGACTCAAAACCCCCCACTCCAAAAGGGATGCATCACAAGTCAGAACAACAGGCAAATTCTCAGAGAATTGTATCAACACAGCATCAGACGGATTAGTCTCTTAATACTGTTAAATGCTGACTGTTCCTTCCCCCAGATCCAAACAGCTTTCTTTATCAAGCAGGCTAAGGCAAGCTCAGCAATAGATGCTTTGTGAGGTAGAAACATGTGGTAAAATTAATAAGTCCAAGGAAGGCTTGCAAATCTGCCTTGCATTGAGGTTTAGGGGCTTCCTTGATTGCTTTAACTTTGGCATCAGTAGGATGGATGCCATGCTTGTCAATCATATACCCCAGGAACTCAACTCTGTCTGTTTTGAGTGTACATTTGTCTTCCTTGACTTTTAAACCCGCTTTTCTGAATCTGGTAAGGACTTCTCTGAGTCTTTCTTGAAGCTGAGTGTCATTTTCAGCAGAGATTAATACATCATCAAAATAAGGCACTACCCTGGCAGTCCTTGCAACATTCTTTCCATAAGGCTTTGAAAAATGCCAGGTGCCACGCTTACTCCAAATTGTAGTCTTTTACATTTGAAGGCACCTCTATGAGTCACAATTGTTTGTGCCTCTGCAGTGGCATCATCAACTGTTAATTGTTGATATGCCTGAGCTAAGTCCAGTTTAGCAAATACTGTACCTGCCAAGGGAATGGAGCAGATGATGCACAACTGGTACAGGATATCGCTCTGCTGCAGCGATGGTTAAGTGTCCCCTTGTAGTCACCACAGATTCTCACTGACCCATCAGCCTTGACTGGTGTGACTATGGGTGTTTCCCATCTGGAGTGGTCAGTAGGCTCTAAAACCCTTGAGCAATGAGCTTATCTAATTGTGCATCAATTTTTCCTTTAAAGCAAATGGGACCCTCCTGGGCTTTAAACGAATTGGGGGCACCTTGGGGTCTAGGCTGAAAGCAATAGGGGTCCCCATATACTTGCCCAGTCCTTCCTGAAGACCTCTGGAAACTCAGACTTCAAGGACTCTTCCCAGTCAGAACTGCTCACGATGGATGCCAGTCACCTCGATGGCTTGAACCACTCAAGTCCCAGCAAACTTGGGCGATCCTTGTCCACGATGGTCAGGGGCAAACGTTTGGTGTGGCCTTTAAACTGCGTTGAAATCTCTGCTCCAACTACTGGAATCTTATTCCCTTGGTAGTCTTTGAGAGTCAGTGCTTGCTTGGAAATGCTTTTCTGAATTTTGGGAAAGAGTCTGTGGATAGTGTCCCATGACACCATAGATAAATAAGAGCCTGAGTCCACTTCCATTTGGCAAGGCCTTCCTTCAATAAACACCTTCACATGTACTTTTCTGCTATTTAAGGGTGAAGAATGACCAATGGTGATTGTTTGGTGAGTTTCATTCTTGCCATTTGCTTCTAAATTTAGCCCATTTTTCAAGGAAATTGTTGGGCTTAAAGTCTCTATCAGGAAATTTCTTCCTAACTGGTGGAGTTCTGGATGATTTGCAGACTCTGGCTATGTGACCCGTTTCTCACAACGTAGGCAAATGGAGTCAAAGAACTTGCATTCAGTGCGGGGTGGCCCCCACAGCCTCTGCAATAGAACCCTTGCCTGTTTTTCCCAGAGTCTTTTCTTTTTCTTCTCCATTCTGAGTTTAAAATCCCCTCCTCTGCCTCACTGCCATCAGAATCAGAGTCTATTTGTTCGCAATGAGCTGTTGTGGATTTTTCCCCATCAGAATGGCTTGAGGCCTGGCTTGAGGCCTTGTTAATCTTTTCATGGCCGCAGCTGAGGACTTGGTGGCTTCGCTGAAACAGCTTCTTCAATGGCCTCTTTAAGCGTGATCTTAGGTTTCATTAAAAGTTTGCTTTGTAAGACCTTATCTTTAGGCCTAAAACAAACCGATCACGCATGGCCTCTTCTAAGTTGGTAAAGTCACAAGCACCCCCAATGTCCCTTAAACTTGCCACGAAGTCATTAACATTCTCGCTATCCCCTTGATCCCGACGGTAAAATTTGTGTCTCTTAATGAGGCACGATACTTGTGGCGTAATGGGCTCTTAAAAGTTTCTCAAATCGGGCCATTCCATTACCTTCAGCTCTGCTGCTCCCGCCAATGCCTTGCCATTTTGAAGACTGCCGGACCGAGTGCGTGAGAAAGACCGCCCTCTTCCGTCTCTCGGGATGCGGCGAGATCGTTCCCTTCCAGATACATGTGGAAACGATCCGCATCGATTCCCAGTCTTCCGTCGCTGGATCGAGCGGTGCTGGGGGTGTTCAGCGCAGCCATCTGCGTTGCTTGTTCTCGCGTCGTCTTCTCTTCAGGAAATCCCACCTTTGTCGCCAGTGTTAAGTTTGCATGAAGAGTCAGACGAGGAGTTCCAGCAAAGAGTTTATTAGTGACTACAGCTCGAATGGACCCGTCTGGCTACGGCTGCTTCTTATAGCCTGCAGCCGTAGCTGCCAGCCAATGGGAGTGCAGGGTTTCTTCCCGCACTATTTAAACCAATACCATTTGACATTTTACAAGAACAGTTCAAATAAACCAATAACATTCAAACCTACATACATAACAGAAGTTAAAAAGACTAAATCAGCAAGAGGGTTACATTTTGGAAGGGCTCCAGTTGATTGCTGAAGGAACAAGAAAATTGGAGAAAAGAAATAAATAATTGAAGACCGCATCCTGATAGAAGAATGACTGGTTGGCTGGAATCTTCAGCTGAAATACTTCATTTGTAAATGTTGCAGATCCATTTATATTAGTGAAGGATAAAATTAATAGATCAAGTTAAGAATATATTTAATTCTAACTATACAACCCACATCCCAATGAGTAATCATTTCAGAGTTATTTCCTTAGCTAAATAGAGAAATAGAATGACCAAGGAGAGGCAAAAATTGAATTTCTTTGTGGAAATCTGACATGGAGTGTTGAAAATCTTCCCTCTTTCCTTCCTTCCTTCTTCCCTCCCTCCCTCCCTCCCTCCTAACTAGTGTTCACCACTGTCATAATTATGAGTGCTCACTAAATGAGTAAATCAGGCCTGTTAAACTGACAGCCCACAGGCCAGATGTGTCATGCTCAGGCCATGCCCACTCCAGCTCCAGAAAGGCAAAAACTATTATAATGCATCACGATACATCACATGATGCAATCGAGTTTGACACCCGTGGAGTAGATGTTAAATAAAGACCAATTGTGAATGCAATTTCAAGTCTTAAGGCTTATTTGGGGGCAATCAGAGTAATTTCTCCAGATTCTATACAGTTACCTTCAGTATTTGAAATGGTCATATTAATATTTTCCAATTCAAGTAGTAAAAATAACTATCCCAAGGAATTCTTTCAGTACTTTTAGTTTTTCTATCTCCTACTATGCAGTCAAGCTCAAATTGTGGTGATTGAATAGATTTTTAGCCTACAGTTTTTTTCCTCAATCCAATCATGTCTGATTCTCAAAGACTGCCTGAACAAGTTTCTGCAATTCTCTTGACAAGATTTTTCAGAAGTGGTTTGCTATTGCTATTGTCTCCTTCCTAGGTCTAAGAGAAAGTGACTGGCCCAAGCTCACCCAGCTGGCTTTCATGGCTAAGGCAGGACTAGAATACATGATTTCCCAGTTTCTAGTTTGATACTTTAACCACTACATTAAACTATCACTCTCCTCATAGAATCTTTAAAAAGGAAAGCCTCAAGTCAGCTTATTGACATTACAGTACAAAGATTTTATAAGTCCCAAGGGATGTCTTGTTGGTTGCTTCACCATTTCAGAAACTAATTCCCGCAATTTCAGTTCTTAATTTCATCTGAAGCAAATGAGGAAATAAAAGAGATACCACAACATACAGCCTCATTCAGTTGAGAAAGGGCGCAAGTTTGAACATGCGATATTTCCTGTTTTATAATTTAAAAATGATGACTTAGAAAGAAAGCAATCAAAGCACCGTTCTGTCCTGTATGTGATACATTTCCCAATGAATGTCTAATACTTTCTACTTTTAAATATTGAAATTGAATGAGCCCCTGAGATTCATGCATTCTTTGCATAATAAATCTATCATGGATATTTATAAATCCCCAGACAGTCTATTTCTTCTAACAGTCTTCCTTAGAAACAGTTTGTACTTCATTCATTCAAAGGATTGTGCATGGGTGTATGAGTTTTCCTGTCACAGCTGATCTAAGATTATGGGAAGAAAATTCAGCCCAGGAAACTGAACATTTCTCCATTCTGGATTTTTTTAAAAATGCTATTGTGGAAAATATGTCATTTTTCCCATATTCTTATTTTCCCACTCTATTCATGTCTCTTCCATCTTGCAAAGATAGATGATGTTACGAACCGAGTTTCCTCAACCTTGGCAACTTTCACATGGCTGGCTGGGGAATTCTGGAAGTTGAAGTCCTGCCTGAAGAATTCTGGGAATTGAAGTCCCCACATCTGAAAGTCATCAAAGTTGAGAAACACTGTGCTATGTTTGACTCAGCCTGGCTCAGATTTAATCAAAATAATTTGAATCCATCCTATGCCTTGAACCTATGTTCTGTCTCTGTTGCACGTATTCAAATGGTATATACTGTACCTAAGAGGTACAACAAAGATATATTATCATTTTGTTCCAGAACTTGATTTCAGCAGGCCAGATTTCCTAGGAAATAGATTTTTCCTGCCAAAATAGAGTTTCTTATTTTTAATAAATGCAGATATTTCTGATTGGAATCCTCCTACTATGTGACATAACTCAAGCCAGAAAATAACTTCATTTTTTATTCAGACTTTGGACTTATTCTAAACCTGCTTTGTCAGCATCATAAACCTTCATGTATTCTATCCATCCATGCAACCATCCTAGTTCTTTTTAAAAGAATTACTGGATGAGTTTATGGTCATAATTATCCTTAACTTAGACCAGGTTACAGGTAATTTCCCTTTCTTTATATTTTTGGCTTCTTAAATGGACTGAAAGTGCTTTGCTTTCTGTATCTGCTTTGTTATAGTCAGATGTAGTAGCTAATGGGTAATAATTAAAGGATAGGGCAAAGGCTTCCTGGTGGACCAAAGCTTTGCAAAGGACTTGGTTACAATTTTATTGGGGAAAAAGATATCTTTGCCTAAAAATGTTATGGATTACAGGAAGGCAAGGCTTATGTTTTCCTACATGTTCCTTCCAGACTCCAGTAAGTGGCAGCTCTTAGCTGGTTTTGTCTAATCTCCAAAGCTATGTAGGATACTTAGATCTAAAGTTTAATAGTACTTAGATGAAAGAACATAGAAATCCAGGACTTTAGTCTACACCTAGAAGTTGAGCAAAATATTCTGGTAGAACATAGTGGCTAACCATTTTAGTACTATTGCCAAGATCAGTGCATGGCCATGGATCTTGACTTAACTCTTATCTTGCTATCTCCCCCTACATTCATATTGTGCATTATGAGTCAAAATACAAACAAAATCCTCCATATATTATTATAGTTAATATAAAAGATATAGTTTGGATATAAGAATGTCCATCTAGGATGGTAACTTTTACTCCAAAAGTTTTGAATGTAAGCCTCCTAAAAGTGGTATCAAACTACAATTTTGACATCATGGCATGATAGATAATGGAAACAATTAAATACATGAAAAAATATTCAAGCGGGCATCTAAATTAAATTCATTTAATGTTTATCTTGGCCTTTCCCTTAATTAAAGTGCAATCTTGGCAGATCATTCAGAGATCATAACCTAGCATAAATGCATTATTGGAATTGTCTGAAAAGAAAGAAGAGGGAAAATGGCTCAGTAGTATTTCAGCTTGATTAACTTTGTGGAATTTTAAAAATGAAGAGTCATAGGAAATTATGGAATTTCTCAGCTTTAGATATTTACTCCAGAGTTCAATAAACAAAGTCTGTCCACATGGCTAGGAGGATGTTGATAACCCTGAATTCTGATCAGTGAAGCAGAGGCTTATTCTAATCTTGTTTACATTTTACAGAATTATCTTGTGAAGCATGCAAAGGAAACCAGTTAATTCAATACTTTGGAAGGGATATGCTTATATAAAAAAAAATAGGAAGAACCATTTCTATTGCTAACGAGAGAAAAAAAATATTTTAAGGAATAGAAGAATCAGATAACTGTGATAAAGCTTTCCTAGGCCAATGTGTAGAGATGTACTAAGTAAGTTGCACTCAGTTTTATGAACACTTTTTTTCCTAGATTGATACATAGAATCCAGCTTCTCCCATTGACTGCTTCTTGGAAGCCTGGGAAGGTCACAAAAGTTATTACTCAAGAACACTGCAACTATTGTAAATATATGCCAGTTGAAAAGTATCCCAAATTTTGATCACGTGTTGGACACTTGCAAGCAGTTGGAAGTGCAAATAAGAGTTACAAGTCACTTTTTCAGTTTTACTCTAACTTTAAATTGTTATTAAACTAATGATTATAAGTCAAGGACTACCTACATTATACAGGTGAAACTCGAAAAATTAGAATATCGTGCAAAAGTTCATTTATTTCAGTAATGCAACTTAAAAGATGAAACTAATATGAGATAGACTCATTACATGCAAAGCAAGATAGTTCAAGCTGTGATTTGCCATAATTGTGATGATTATGGCTTACAGCTCATGAAAACCCCAAATCCACAATCTCAGAAAATTAGAATTTGTGAAAAGGTGCAATATTCTTTGCTCAAAGTGTCCCACTCTAATCAAACCATAACACCTGCAAAGGGTTCCTGAGCCTTTAAACGGTCTCTCAGTCTGGTTCAGTAGGAATCACAATCATGGGAAAGACTGCTGACCTGACAGTTGTGCAGAAAACCATCACTGACACCCTCCATAAGGAGGGAAAGCCTCAAAAGGTAATTGCAAAAGAAGTTGGATGTTGCCAAAGTGCTGTATCAAAGCACATTAATAGAAAGTTATGTGGAAGGGAAAAGTGTGGAAGAAAAAGGTGCACAAGCAGCAGGGATGGCCGCAGCCTGGAGAGGATTGTCAGGAAAAGGCCATTCAAAAGTGTTGGAGACTTTCCCAAGGAGTGGACTGAGGCTGGAATCAGTGCATCAAGAGCCACCACACACAGATGGATCCTGGACATGGGCTTCAAATGTCGTCAGAAGCGTCTTACCTGGGCTAAAGAAAAACAGACCTGGTCTGTTGCTCAGTGGTCCAAAGTCCTCTTTTGTGATGAGAGAAACTTTTGCATCTCATTTGGAAACCAAGGACCCAGAGTATGGAGGAAGAATGGAGAGGCACACACTGCAAGATACTTGAAGTCCAGCGTGAAGTTTCCACAGTCTGTGTTGATTTGGGGAGCCATGTCATCTGCTGGTGTTGGTCCACTGTGCTTCATTAAGTCCAGGGTCAACGCAGCCGTCGACCAGGAAATTTTGGAGCACTTCATGCTTCCTTCCATTTATGGGATGCTGACTTCATTTTCCAGCAGGACTTGGCACCTGCCCACACTGCCAACAGCACCAAAACCTGGTTCAATGACCGTGGGATTACTGTGCTCGATTAGCCAGCAAACTTGCCTGACCTGAACCCCATAGAGAATCTATGGGGCATTAAAGAAAGATGAGAGGCATGAGACCGAACAATGCAGAAGAGCTGAAGGCCGCTATTGAAGCATCCTGGTCTTCCATAACACCTCAGCAGTGCCACAGGCTGATAGCTTCCATGCCACGCCGCATTGAGGCAGTAATTCCTGCAAAAGGGGCCCAAACCAAGTACTGAGTACATATGCATGCTTATACTTTTCAGAGGTCTGATATTGTTCTATGTACAATCCTTTTATTGATTGCATGTCATATTCTAATTTTCTGAGATTGTGGATTTGGGGTTTTCATGAGCTGTAAGCCATAATCATCACAATTATGGCAAATCACGGCTTGAACTAACTTGCTTTGCATGTAATGAGTCTATCTCATATATTAGTTTCACCTTTTAAGTTGCATTACTGAAATAAATGAACTTTTGCATGATATTCTAATTTTTTGAGTTTCACCTGTACGTACGCTAAACTATTATGATAAATACCATTCATTATGTCTAGGAAATGTGTGATAAAGTCTTCAGTAAACTGAAGACATATAATACATGCTACATGTTCAAGAAAACATAGAAAGAAATACTGTAGAGTTGAATATGCTTCTCATTTGCTCAGAGAAATCAGAAAGAAAAAGAGAAGGAGTTAGTAAATTATATGGTAAATATTCAGCAAAGTTAAGAAATAATGACAAATGACAAAGCAATCAATAGAAATTACAAGATGAAAACCCTGGAAACTCCATTTATTGAATCAAACAGTCTATCCGCCTAATGCTGCTGACATGATTGGTTATTAGCTTTTTGGAGTTATAATATAATAGCCTTGTGCTTGCAAACACTGATACAGAGGCACTCCAGTTTTCAAAAAGGAGTTATCTAGTCCTATGTAAAGTTTCCAGAAATTTACCATATGACTTTTACTTTCACAGCTTCAACTCATCTTTAGCCTTTCAGCAGCAAGATTAAAAGTAAACATGGTGCCCTTTTCATTCGTGATTTGGACACTTGCCTGGAACAGTTACAAATATAAAGCTTCCAGTTTCCAAAAGAGAAGGATAAGGACCTCAGCTTAAGCAGCTATACTACTGTCTGCAAGCCACTGTTGCCTGAGACATCTATTCAATTCTAAATAATGTTAGGATAGCCTTGACCCACCTCATCTTTCATGACTTAATATAACTCACTGTGCTTTTATGTCCAATAATTTCATGGTTTTCTTTTAAGTGCAAAGTTTCAACGAACTCTTGTCTTATTAAATATTTAATATTTAAGGAGCATTATTATAATATAGTACATAAGCAAATCGCTTTCTCTGGCAGATGCTGAGTGATATTATTCTGGTGGGTACTAAGGCAGGCACCAAATGCCTTATTGCAATCATATGCAATAAGGGATGCTGTGATAGCTGGAACTCCAGCCATAAATACCACTTGGATCAGCTATAAATACCAGTCAGTTAATACAGCCACAAGTTTGAACAGTCCCTGAATAAGTAGTAGTTAACTAAGGGCCACCTGTAAATTCCAGTAACTGAAAGGTTTTTCAACATAAATTGTAAATGAAGAATCACAATCTGGGATTACATGATTACCTTGGTCTCTGTACTGCAAAAGTAGTCATGAAACTTCTGTACTGTTTCCAGAACATATGGTTGTTTCTCTTATGGAATAAAGTGTTACCATCTTGGTAACTGATTCACTACCAATAGAATGGACATATATTGCACATTGGGAGATACATAATAAAAGGAAACTGGAGCTGTTGGCATTATTGAGTCTCCTATTCATACACAGTTCTCCTGAAGGTTTCTTCTTCCTTCCAGGGAAAGAAAGTATTGCCAGCTCTGCAGCAACCTTCACAGCCAGCTGTGGTTGAGGTGAACTATGATCCAAATAGTGAGTTACCTGTGGCATGTGCAAACTGTTTCAGAAGCTTCTCCCTCCTCTCCCTCCCTCCCTTCCCTCTCCCTCTCTGCAATACCACCTCTGCAAATTGCTATACCAATTGGGTTATCTCAAGTGACAAAACCCTGTTAGGCCTGAATGTAAGGTTGCTTTCAGGATTCATATCCAGCCCTATGAGGCTGGCAAACTCAGAAAATCAGGACCACTTGGATTTCAGAAGACATCTTTATTTCCAGGAAAGAAATGAAGCAAAATCTTGAAAATTTACCCAATTCTCCTACACAGCTTAAACTTAGTGTAAAAAAGTTAACCCTTCCTGAGATTCAAGAATCTCTTCTGTGATTCCTTGTATCCTCCCTTAACTCTGTCACTGATTCTTCTGTGTTTCCAAGCTGTGTTAGGCATTCCATCACAGTATTATTTACTACATTAAATTAACATTCCCTTCATGACTGACTTTTTTTAATTGCCTAATAAACAAAACACCTGGTTGTTTGAATTATCTACACGCAAACTATTTTATCTATCAAAACTTGAGTTCAGAACTGTCAATAGAAAGTAGTAATGTAAGCTTTATTTCATAAAGCATTTATCTCACAAGAACAGATACAAGATACATCTGTGGAAATTGTAATTTAGATTATTCTAATTGGTTTTAATCTCTTATCCAGTAAGCATTTTGAATAATTTTTATACATACGACATTAGCAGTAAAAATCATAAATAAGCAAAATAATTGTCTGATGCTTCTTCTTACCTAGACAAGTGTTAAAACTTTTCACAATCCTAAGCAATTGATAATTGCAAAATATCTCTCATCTGACTCAAAATGTAATCACTTCTATAATGTTGTTTCATGAATAGAGGTGGGGGTGATAAGCCAAGAAGATGTTTGAAATCTTATAGCATCATGGCCTTTGTAGATTTACAAATTTTAATAATTTCATATGTTACTTTATGAAAGAATGCATGCACTGAAAGAAGGCATGACAGTAAGATGACTTTTGTTATTTGTGAACACTGTTCATCATCATCACATTATTCCTAGAGTTTTTCCTGCTTGGAGCAGGGTCCACTTTTCACATTAGTGAATGCCATCTTGAAGGATCAACATAGCATCCGGGTCATGTCACATTTTGGCAAAGATAGTTGTAGATCCATAAGTTGCAACAATAACAAAACAAGGCTTGTTGCCTAGGCCTGATGTTGGATTGGTGAACATAGCTAATTATGATTTATTTGGTACACATACTCAATATGATTAATGAACCCAGTTCATGTTTAAGAATTTCTGTGATAAAAAATAAAGTGAAAATTTTAATGAAGAGGCTTATCCAATAACCCTCAACACATATACAGTATAGGAGAATAGAAATAAATTTCATAAGAAAAATCAGTAGTCAGACAGAAATTCATTATATTCATATATATTTACAGAAAGTGATATGATCATATTCAGTTACTTCTGCTGCCTCACATTAATTAAAGGAATATTAAAATGGCCAGTGGTGAATTTTATTGTTTCTAATATCCCAAACTAGATCCTACTATTAATTCCATGTCCATTTTCCTCAGAAAAAAATGCTCGCAGTTTCTAGCTTGTCTTAAACAGTACACCAAATTGACTCTCTGCTGTCTCCTTTAGTATAATATTTAAGACCAAGTATGGCTCTCAATTTCAAAATATTTTGCTCTTCTTATATATCTACAATATTTCAATATTACAAAATAAATCTTTAATTACTGTTAGGATATGTGCAGAGTAACCCTTGTATAACAAGGATATGCCAATGGAAATGTTTATGAGAACAGTTATGAATAAATATACAGCCACACAGAGTTAAATCAAGTTGTGTTAATATTTACTTAAAGAAATAGCACAGTTCAATACACAGTCCATGTCATACATGTTTTTAACAGTCCAGAAATATCCAGTTATAAAGTCTTCTTACCAGTTTCACGTCTTTTACAGCAGACAAATATCAAACCATAATACAACAGATAACCTTCGATATCAACAGAATATCAAAATAAACAGGGTTGGTCAGTATTGGTCCATAGTCAGTATCAGTATCAAGAGAGATCATCAGTGAGAAAGAGAAAGAGAGTTAAACCATGATCTATAGCTCCCTCTTATGGCAACTTGCAACAACCAACCAGAACATAATATAATACATTGCAGTATTTTTCCTTAAAACTACAGACACATATATTTGTGATTTATATATTGTCAACCCAACTACATTGTGTACATATACATAACAATTACCATTCTTCATATGCAAATCTTGTAAATGCATCACAATAATAAAGTGTATTTTAGTAGTTCCTCACCATAACTGCCATTTCTTTTTCTCCTTTTCTCAAACTGATATCCTCCAGACTGATGGATTATAACCTCAAGAATTCATTACTAGTCTTGAAAAGCCACCATTACCCATGCTGTATGACAATATCGAGCCTTGGTGGTGCAATGGTTAGAATGCAGTATTGCAGGATAACTCTGCCAACTGTCAGCAGATCGATCCTGACTGGCTCAAGGTTTACTCAGCTGCCGATCCTTACATGGTTGGTAAAATGAGGACTCAGATTGTTGGGAACAATATGCTGACTCTGTAAACTGTTTAGATATGGTTGAAAAGCACTATAAAGCAGTATATAAGTCTAAATGCAATTGCTAGTGATATTTTGTAATTCCTAATAGCAACTTTTCTAGAAGGCCTGATTCAAAATGCTTTATTTAAACTTGCAGATAATTATAGTGAAGTACACATAAAATGTGTACACACCTTCTGAAGTAGAAATAGAACTTCCAAGAATTACTAATGCAGGTATATAATTATTTTAATTTATTTTATCCAGTAAATTAATAATAATTAATAATAATCAAAGCTAGTGAACATTAATGGCAGCTTTGGTGCAAATTCTGACTTTGTTATGTTTACTATGCTATAGATTGTTCTTTGTTTATTCTCCGAAAACAGTTTGGCATATTTTACTAGTCTTGTGATCTGAACTTCTGTTTTCATCAGTTTAGACTGTATTACTGACCTTTAATGCTTATGGAGATGAAAAGGAAGTTGTCCATCAGCTGTCTAAAAACCAGAAGCTTCATTTTCTCTGTGTGTGTGTGTGTGTGTGTGTGTACTCATGCGCACATGTGTATTCCAACACTAGAATTTATTTCCTGTTCACTGTGGGAAATATAATTATAGGTGACACATTAACCTTAGTTTATTTCTATTTGCCTTTTAAATATAGTTTTGCCATGTTATTTTTTATATACCTGACAATTTAAACATTTCAGTCAATGTCTTTCTTTGCTGCTTGAAAAGAAGATTTCAACATGTTATGGGATGTTAAAATCCTTGTTGCTGAGGGAACTTAGTTTCAGGAGAAATCAGGAGAAAATAGTAGAGTTGTACTTTAAGAGGAGTATGTACCATTACTTATTTTTCATGATCAAGTAACAAAAAGAGAGCCAGTTTGGTCTAATGGCTAAGGCTAGCAAGCAGGATAATTTGAGTTCAAATCTCACCTTAACCATGAAAGCCAGCTGGGTGACTTGGGCCAGTCACTTTCTCTCAGCTCAACCACTTCACAGAGTTGTTGTTGAGGGCAAAACAAGGAGAGGAAATGTGTTGGGTTTGTTCACCACCTTCAGTTATTTTTAAAAATAATAAAGGCACAATACAAATAAAAACATTTTTAAAGCCAAGCATATGAATTATCTGATGAAAACCATAGTTTTGTGCACTGGTGGAACAGGAAATTGGGAAGAGGAAAGTGTTAAGGAGATAAATGAGTGATAATCTAAAGAAAAAAGGGAAACATTCTGCATACTGCTTCTTCACTGGGAGCCACAAAATAAATAATTAATAAATAATAAATAATTGTTTAATCTCACCCAGAAGAAAGGAGACCAGCAAAAGAGCAAATCTCTAAAAGGTAAATCATAGCAAAGACAGCTGCAGAAAGTAGGTCTTTGATTTGGTTTAATTGTTGTTTTAAAAATTGTGATTTAAAGGAAAGTTAAGGAAGCTGTATAAAAGCATGCAAATGTGAGTAGGAATGTCAGTGGGAATAGAGTGGGAAGCTCAGAACAGAGTCATGCTAGCCACATGGCCACAGAAATGTCTTGAGACAATGCTGAAAATGCTCCCACAGCTAATGTGGAGATGACCACCATTGCCTAGAGTCAGATACAACTGGACAGGGGAAACCTTTACCTTTACTAGATCCCTGTTCAGAGGGTTTTAAACCCATAATACTTTCAGGAAAACCACCTGCACTTTTAAGATTTGTTTCATGGTTTTGCTTTTCAGCACAGAAAGGTTCAAGGCAATCTCTGGCTACATGCATTTATGTAGGATAAAAGCAAAACATAGAGCACACACAAACACACACAGAGGGGGATTTATGTAATAATAACCAATTAGAAAGAATTCAATGGAACACATTCTCAGAATTGATGGAATTACTTTGGCTTCCATCCCACCATTTATTTTGTCTGAAATATGCCTGAATATTAAATTAACAAGGCATAGTCATATCCATGTCTCCACTTACAGATCAGTGATCCATATGAAAAAAGTGAGCACATAGAAAGTAATGTTTGTCAGCTGTGTTTGTCAGCATGGAAGTGTAAACCAGTATGGCTAAGATAGAAAATCAGAATATAGCTATACTAACAGGGTACCTGTGCTTCGCTATGAAACTGTGATCAGGCAAGTTTTTGGGAGGAAAATAAGGGGGGGGAATTGTGCCTCTGCCTACCAGCATCCAGTATTCTGGCTAGTGTCCTGTCCATGTGTGAGAGAGTTCAGGGCTGTTTGGAAACAGTATTTGCTGTGTGAGCAAGAAGAAGACACCAAGGAGCCTGGGCGTGGCTTAGCTCAACTGCAGTTAGAAGAAATTTCTCTTCAGGTGGGGAGGGGGAGTAGAACTCCTTAGCATCAGAGTATGTTAATAACAATATTTTTATTATTATTATTTTATTAGACTTGTATGCTGCCCTCTCTCCCTAAGGACTCAGGGCGGCTAACAATATAAAATCCATACAAATTTACAATAAAAAAGAATTAAACTAATTACAAGCCTAAACAATTAAAATTTAAACCCCCTAAAAACAAACCCACCCCCCTTAGTTAGTCTAGACTGACCAGTTCATAGAGCCAGGTCTTAAGGTCATGGCAGAAGGAGTGGAGATCGGGGACCAAATGAAGGCCCAAGGGAAGTTGGTTCCAAGGGTGGCACTCCTACAGAAGGCCCTACCCCTGGGCACCGCCAACCGACAGTGTCTGGTCGACGGTATCCCAAGGAGGCCCTGTCTGTGGGAGCATACCGGGCGATAGGAAATACTAATGTTCTGATGATCATTTCAAAAAATCCTTTCTTAATGAGCACCTAGAAGCCAAGAGGAACATACATGCCAAATTTCAAGTTTGTAGGTTTTACAGTTCTGGAAATTTTGTGATGATGCATGAGTGCTATTTCGCTTTTATATATAGATTTAACAATGGTTGTCCCTCTCATTGTCAGCATCACCAACAAAGTATACTGGATAAATGAGGGCTTCTGCTGAGGCTCTGCCATGATACTTCCTATCCTGTGGTAGACCTGTCCCTGCACTTTGAATGTTGGCATAAAATTTCCCTCCTTCACCTCTCTAGCTCCAAAAGATGTCATTTGGAAGAATCCGTTGTACTTCCAGACAACAGAAAGAAAGTGGTTTGCCATTGGGTGCTGGTGGGTGAGAAGGCTGTGTCAGGGTTCAGGGTAGAGCTGAAGGGGAGGGAGGTGGACATTACCACCACTGCAGCACATACTGGGACTGTCATCTTGCCACTTTAGAGCACGGCACCAGGCCCAAGGTAACCGAGGTCCAAGATCAACATCCTTTTCCCTAGAATAATGAATCTGAGGTTCATGCTGAAAACCAGACAAATACTTATTAGTCCAAGGCACTGATCTCATTTGTGACTGATGAACGTAGGGGTTATTAGATGCATACAGCATCTAATACAGCCTCTGTACTGACTTGGGGATGAGTTTGATGATATTTTTGTGCAGCTTCCCTTACTTGTATTTTCCTAATCGCATCTGTAAATCTTTTTCTGCATTTTTCTCCTCTTTTCCTTTTAAGTGGTGTTACAGTAGAAGGAACAGATTCATCTGAACTGAGGAGGTCGGTGTAAGTAGTGATTTGGGACTGGGACACTATACAGGAGAAATGAGGTTCACAATCTGTTGGCTGAGTGATGGTGGGTTATTGAAAGTCATAAGGGAATATCTCTCCTGCCATCTTGAGTTTGGAAGCAATTCCATAGATGGAAGGAAACTGAAATAGTATTTGCTGTGTGAACCAGAAGGAGACAGCAAGGAGCATGGGTGTGGCTTAGCTGAAGTGTTCTGTACTAAAGGTGGTTGCTGCTTTGAAAGTAAAATTGAAACTGAAACTCCTCTCCTCTGCTTGTGTTTTGCTTGTATTTGGCAACTGGCAGTTGGAACAGTTAGTTTCAGGTGGGGAGCGGGAGTAGAACTCCTTAGAATCAGAGCATGTTAATAATAATATAGAAAATACTAATGTTCAGATGGTCATTTCAAAAAATTCTTTCTTAGTGAGCACCTAGAAGCCAAGAGGAACATATGTGCCAAATTTCAAGTTTGTAGGCTTTACGGTTCTGGAGATTTCATAATGACAAATGAGTGCTTTTTCGCTTTTGTTAAGTTTGCATGAAGAGTCAGACGAAGAGCTTCAGTGAAGAGTTTATTTAGTGACTACAGCTCGAATGGACCCAACTTGGCTGGGCTACTGCTGCTTCTTATAGCCAGCAGCTGTAGTTGCCAGCCAATCGGAGTGCAGGGTTTTCCCGCACTATTTAAACCAATCCTATTTGACATTTTACAAGAACAATTCAAACTAAACCAATGACATTCAAACCTACATACATAACACCCCTCCCCACTAGGTTCAGTCCATACCAAACCCCAACCTATCTAATGTATTCTTTTGAATAGGTGGGGCTCTTACGTGTACATTGAGACCTTCGTGGTTCAGAAGTTTTAACATTCTCACCCAGTGAGAGAGGAAATGTGTCTGCTGACATTTCCCTACTGGGACTTCCTGTAAAAGAAGACCCTGTTTGATTGTTAGACTCTGGTCTCTCCTCCCAACCCATCTCCAGCCCAATGTCAGCACCCAAATCAGGTAGTGATGTACAATCTTCCACTTCTAAGGATGGATTTTGGCATTGTGACAGGTTTTGGGATGGTTCCTGTCGTAATGGCTCATTACACATGGGGTTGATTCTTGCTTGCTGATTTTCCTCCTGTTCCTCCCCTTCTCCCCTAAAATTGACATCAGGTGAGGGAACTAGAGAGGAACAAGTGCGATGTTCCTGAGAGAACCTGGATCTAAGTTGATCAATGTGCCTGCTCCAGAGGAGTCCATCCTCTGTTTGCACCCTGTAAGAACGAGGGCCTGTGATCTGAGTTATCTCAGCAGGAATCCACAAAGGTTCACCTATAAGGTTCTTAGCATAAACAGAATCACCCACACTGAATGTGCGAACTTTGGAATTGGAATCTAGTGGAGCATTGAGTGCGTAAGTGGGATGAAGGCGGTCAAGGGAAGACCTAAGTTTCCTACCCATCAACAACTCTGCTGGGGATAAGTTATTAGATGGGTTAGGAGTGATGTGCTGAACACTAAGAAGTTTTTCAACTTTCTCAGTGATGTCCCCAGGACCCAGTTGCTGAAGCTTCTCCTTGGTAAAACGTACCATGCGTTCAGCCCGGACGTTAGCCGAAGGATGCCCAGGGGCAGTAAGGGCATGTCTGATACCCTGTTGTGCTAAATAGGATTCAAAAAGGTTGGATGTAAATTGAGGGCCATTGTCAGAGACAAGAACATCAGGTAACCCGTGGGTTACAAAAAGTTTTCTGAGCTGCTTGATGACAGCATCAGTTGTGGTGGATGCCATGGGGATCACCTCTAGCCATTTGGAATATGCATCTACTATAATAAGAAAGGTGTGCCCTCTGGTAGGGCCAGCAAAATCAATGTGAATCCTGGACCACGGGCCCCTAGGACATTCCCATTCCTGTGTGGGGACGAGAGGTGGTGCAGGCCTGACTACCTGACAGTTGGGACAAGATGCAACCCAGTTTTCAACCATTTTGTCAATACCTGGCCACCATACATAACTCCTGGCCAATCCCTTCATCCTTACAATACCAGGATGACCCTCATGTAACATTTCCAAAACCTCTCTTCGCAGTTTTGCAGGAATAACCACCCTGTTACCCCACAAAATACATCCTCTTAATACAGATAATTCAGTTTGCCTGGACTTAAAAGGTTGGGCAAGGTGAGGTAGATCTTGAAGAGGCCAACCTTTCTTAATCCAGCCTATAACAGGAGCCTATAACAAAGTGTCTTTGGCAGTCTCTCTGGCAATTTCAGTAGCATGAACTGGAAGCTTGGCAACAGTTTCTAGGAAAAGGTGTGTGTTTCAGGTTCAAAGTCTTCCTTGTGGCAAGGAAGTGGGCAACGACTCAGTGCATCAGCATGTCCAATGTCCTTGCCAGGCTTGTGGATAAGCTTGTATGAATAAGCAGCAAGAAATTCAGTCCACCTCAGCATTCTTGGTGACAGGATAGTAGGTGTAGGCTTGTCTCCTGCCACAATGCCTAACGAAGGTTTGTGATCTGTAACAATGGTAAATGTTCTCCCATACAGATATTCATGAAATTTCTTAAGAGCTGCAACAATTGCCAATGCCTCCTTATCCAATTGGCTGTAATTCCTCTCTGCCCTGGTCAAAGTGCGAGAGTAAAATGCAATACGGGCTTCACTCCCACTAGGAAGCCTGTGGCTCAAACGCCCCCCCCCCACTCCAAAAGGGGATGCATCACAAGTCAGTACAACAGGCAAATTCTCAGAGAACTGTATCAGTACAGCATCAGACGTGATTAGTCTTTTAATACTGTTAAATGCTGATTGTTCCTTCCTGCCCCAGACCCAAACAGACTTTTTATCAAGTAATCTATGCAATGGACCCCACTTGGCTGGGCTACAGCTGCTTCTTATAGGCAGCAGCTGTAGTTGCCAGCCAATCAGAGTGCAGGGTTTTCCCGCACTATTTAAACCAATCCTATTTGACATTTTACAAGAACAATTCAAACTAACCAATGACATTCAAACCTACATACATAACAGCTTTTATATATATAGACAGTTATAAAAACAAGCATATGCATATTCTCACACACATGCTTCACACACATCTAATCCAACAGGGTCTTAATATTTTTGATTCATGTTAACACAAAAGCACAGTTTCTAACTTTTTATCATGTTGCACTTCCAATGTTCTCCCCAATAAAATATTCCTTCCTAAAAGAGAATTATGGCAAGGTTGTGATGGGTTTCTTGAGTCCTTTTGCAACTCATGTATCATCTCAGAAGCAAGCAGTCTTCCAAGAGTAAGTTAAACAGGCAAAAATAGCTGGATTAACATTCTATAATTGATCTATAATCAAACATGTTACTAATAGTGGCAGTAATAATAGTTTTATTTCATTTGTAATAATCACTAAGTGAAGTACATAAAGTAAAATAATAACTGAAACATTATAACTGAAACAATGAATCATAATATCATTACAGATTTTACACTAGAAGATTTACAACATATAACAAGCTTCTGTGAATTTAAATGAGAAGTTAAAAAGGCATTTATTTTAAACCATGAAAAATAGTTTTCAGTCATCTGACTCCCAGTACAAGCCTGGTAAGCAGAGGTGGTGTTCAGCCAATTATGACAGGTTCTGGAGAACCGGTAGCAGAATTTTTGAGTAGTTCAGAGAACCGGTAAATACCATCTCTGGTTGGCCCTGCCCCCATCTATTCTCTGCCTCTTGAGTCCCAGCTGATCAGCTGGGTTCTTCTTTTATTGCCCTGCACAGGAGAACAGAACTGGAAATCAGGTTAGTGGGGTGGGGAGGAAATGGAGATTTTACAGTATCCTTCCCCTGGAGTTAGGAGGGAATGGGGAATTTACAGTATCCTTCCCCTGCCATGCCCACCAAGACACATGCACCAAGTCACACCCACAGAACCAGTGGTAAAAAAATTTGAATACCACCACTGCTGGTAAGGCTGCATTCCACAAAAAAAGTACCAGGTGAAGAGAAGCTCTTCACCCCAACATGGAAATTCACTTTAGAACCAAATGACTATGGCCGCTAACAGTCAAAGGCACAAATTATGTGTGGAATCTCCAGACTGGAGCAAGGTGTTAAGAAGGGGCTGAGTTTGGATTCTCTGCACTACACATGTTAGACTTGAAACATTATTTTTTTATTTCCAAGAGAATGTAATCAGTCTGGTGAGATTCTTGTATGTTACAAGAAGACTGACTACATTCCCTTGGAAATAGAAAAATTTCAAAACTCTGTCTTATTGGTTCTGATTCCGGTTGCTTTCACTGACAGGTATATGAGTTATCAGCATTTCTTTCAAATAACTGGGTGTGTCCATATGTGAAGTATGATTTGTCAATGCCATCAATTTCTACTGGTTACCCTTCTAAAAGTCCAACATAATGATAGGGTTTAACATTATAAGTAAACCCTGATATGTTGGGGAGACCTAATCAGAAGGATTTATTTAATTCACTGTTCCATAATCCCAAACGATCACCAAAATGTTTGTCTTAATGTACCAGCTATGAATGGATGGCATCTCCCAGTGGACAGAAAAATTAGACTCAGATTTTGCTCCCATGTATTGTACAGTTCTGGAAAAGCAAGTGGTTTCATTTGTCCATCTGTAAACAAGCAGTTAGTATTCACCTTCATTAGAGGATTGATAACAATAAAACAGTTCCTGTATATGAGGCAAGGTGGACATGCAAAAAACAACAACATCTAGCTTGTTAATATAAAAGAGAGGTTGGGACAGAGGGGAGGCAAGGGAAAGGAAGAGAAATTATCTCACTTTTGCTTTGGAGGATTTAGCTTTTGATTCTATTCCTAAACAAACTTTATCTGGACATATTCAAATCTTACTATTTGTAATAAAGAAACACTTCTAATAATGGAATGGACAAAACCAGAGCTTTTATGCTTAGACAGAAAAATGCACAGTACATCTATATCACTAAATAGCAAAACAAAACAAATCTAACCCAAAACAAATCACTGAAAAAAGGAAGAGACTATCAAAGGGAAAAATACTGCTTGCTGCAATTCAAAGAGTATGCAATGTCTGCAATGTTTGCTTTGATGGATTTGAATTTAAACAGAAAACTGTTTCCACAGACATGAATCTGCTCTCGCGTTTTCCAAAATAATTGACTACAATATGCATTTGAAGAATATTAAAGATGTGTGTCTGACATCTAGGAAGGAAGATGTTAGTGCCTTTCTTTTCTTACCCAAGAAGTACATCACAAATAATTTATTGGCATTGCCCTCATGAAAGTACAGATTTGTGTGCATATCATAATTACTACTATATATGGGAGGGCAGTTGTATGTGATTAACATTATAAAATTTGAAACTCTCTTCTGCAGTTTTAATGATGTTCTGTTTGGTAGGAGCAGCTTGCTGCAGCTCTGCAGCTGTTTACATAATCATTACTCTGAAGAGACTGTAGACTTCAAAAATTAAACCTCCCTTCACCTTCTTTTATGCTTCTGTAACCACAATGAACTCATTTAGCCAGCATCCATTTCCCACACAGCTCCAACTGAAACTTGGACAACAGCTCTTGAGTTTATTTCCCCTGGGGAAAAAATTGTTTTAGTGAGTAAGACATCAGCTTAGTGTCACATTTTATTTCCCTGAATTGCTTGTATTTTATTTCCCTGAATTGCCCCAGAAATCAAGATGTACAGTATATAAGGACATAAGAAAAGTGGTGAAGGATTCGATAAAAACTTGTCTTATCTGACACTCAGCTTCCATGCATCCAATAAAATGGTTTAAGGAAATCCACAAAAATGAAGTGAATGTAATAGGATATTTCTGCTTTCCCAGCAAGTAGTATTGACACAAGGAAAGACAGAAGAAGAAAGGTCAATTCTTAAAGCTACAAAATTTCTCTAGTAAGGAAAGAGCCAGTAAGGAGGGAGCAAGGCAAATACTCAAAGGGAACAACATCGAATCATTTAATCTCTCAGCAGAGGTGATGAAATAGTTTGGATTCTTTTCTTCAACCCTGCAGCCTGATAATCTCAAGGGGCAATTGGGGACATTCAACTTTACTCCCCTTATTGGTAATAATTAACTTGCTGATTGAGATTTCCAGGAATTATAGGAAACAAACATTCAAAATCCATAGGTTCCTCATCCCTCAGAATGAAGGCAAGGGAAGGGATGTCAAAGAAAAATTTAACTTTGATGGTTTATCAAATAAAACACTGTGGTTCATCAACATGGAATCCATCGCAGGTTAAATGAACATTTAATTCATAGAGTCTGCTAGATTCCACTGCCACATTTTTATTGGCTCAAAAATTATCTCTAAAATACATAGAGTTATGTGCAAACCATTTATATTTGGGGAAATGTATTTCAACAAAGGAGAATATTTGTAGTTCAGGATTGAAGTAAGGAGCCCTTGGTGATCTCTGAGCTTGGTTGTTTTCATGCAGATGTTGCATTACCCAAACTGGGTAATGTCATCAGTACTACTGATTGAAATGGCAAAAATGCATTCATTTTGGAAAAGCTGTGTACCAATATTATTTATTTGGGAAAGATACATCCAAGATTTGTTTATTTATTAACTTTATATGCTGTCCATTTCACTCTGAAAAGTGACTATATATCCAAAATGTGTTCAAAATAAAAATGTCTAAGGAGATTCTCAGTCATCCAGGCCATGGTTGTCCCAAAGTTGCTTTTTCAAAAGGTAACTGGACTTTCTTTGTTTTTCCTTTAAGATGTTTCACTTCTCATCCAAGAAACTTCTTCAATTAAGAAGCTGGAGACACTAGAGATTTTTAAGAAGAGATTGGATACTATTTGTCTGAAATGATATAAGGTTTCCAGCTTGAGCAGGGACTAGAAGACCTCCAAGGTCCCATCCAATTCTGTTATATGAAATTTTAATGAAAAGGACATACAATTGGTGTGATTTGTGAATGGTTCTTATATACATGGTTTCACAAATAGTTAAAGCAACTGCAGGGTAGGATAAGATAAATTCAAAACCTCTGGTTCATAAATGTAGTCTGAGTTGTTTACAGAAGCTCGCGTGATGTTTCTTCCCATGTTGCTTTTCTATCAGCCATGCAGCCTCCTCAATATCAAAAAGCATGGGCTACTCAAACCAGCTGGTTTTTCATCTATATTTTCCTTCTTAGTGGAAGAAAGTATGGGCAGTTGAAGTTAATCCTTACAGGTGAAAGAATAAAATTGTCTATGGAGAACATAAAGATAATCTAACATGTTTTGTTTGCTATCATGGGCATAACTATCCATAGAGCAAGATAGGATGCATTGATTCCCATTTTCATCCTGCATAGATTACTTTTGTCATTCAGTGAAAGAAAGCATTCTCCACTTAGTTTTGGATGGACAAATTCATGATTTCAGTTCGGGGGGATTTTTGTAAGGAAGGTGGGATTTTAGCCCTCTGAAGCCTTGCTGCTTCCTGCTCCCACTTGGCTCACCAAAACAGTTAAGGAAGTCTAGTCCATATCTGGACTTGATTTAGTTCTCCACTTCTGGAACAATAGATACACAACATAAAGATAATCAGACTTAATTGTTACAGAACGTCTCCCACAGATCTAAAGACCACTGATGGACAGACTAATTTATGTAGTTTGCAGAATTTGCAAAGCAGTTACGAATGTCCGTATCTAACTCCACACATTGTATTATTATCACTTTTGTAGCTGTTACTGATTTTAACTCTGTGACTGATCCCTTTCATCTAATTCTTATGACATTAATATTATGAATCTCTATGAGACTACTATTAGTAGTGTTTTTAATATCTATTAAAATATGACTTGCATGAAGGCTTGATTTGTCAAGGAAACAATAATAAAATAAATGGTACTCCAAGACTCTTACCCATTTTCAAATTGTCTGTAGAACAAATATAAGAAATGTACTTCTAGAAGTTTTTATTTTTACATTTACATAAAATATTTACACAGGTTTTGCCCTTTTCATAAAATCCACAATGAACAGTGTTGCTATAGCATAGGCTATATTTCGACCACTAAATGGCTCACTGAATACACAACATCAAAAGTTGCTTTACTCTCCCACCTCTTATGTTGCTCATTCTCTTAGCACCACACAAACTTCCTTTTCTTGCATTTTCAAAATAGAAATGTGATTGCACTGCGTCTCTCTACAGTACTTTGTAGATGAGAGCAAACATCATGAATTGTAGAGTAAATGTAGCAGAAATGTGGCAGAGGTTGCTTCATCCCTAATGGTTGCTTGGAAATAAAAAATATGGGCATGCAACATAAAAGTTAATCTTTCATTCCAAAGAAAGTTCTCTCCATACATTGTTTATATATTAAATAATTTAGAAAAAATAGAAAGACATGTCTATTCATAGTGTTTATCAAAACATACCCAGCAAATAGACATTTAAAAGACCAAAATATTTGACATGTTCAACACTGCATGTATTAGAAGATAGTTAAAGTAAGAATGTCAATTACTTTATCACAAGAAATTATAAGAATTAATATAATAGAATTTGTAGACCATTTGATACCAGACATTACTAGTCTAATATTTAACCACAGTAAAGCAAAAAGAAAGTTCCAGTACTAATATAGTATTTCCATCTTCATTCCAAAAATAGCAGGTAGTTCACCCATTTCTGCACCTCATGACTACTTTGATGCCATTATTTATCATACACTTTATTTTTTTCTTATCCTGGATTAGTCAAAATAAATTGTCATGGATCACATAGTCACATATTTACAAAGTCTGCACTACTATTAACCTTCTCATCATTCCTTATCACCCATCCCCTACCACCTGTGACTGTATGACTGTAACTTTGTTATGATCTATATTGACTATATTTCCTAGTATGATTTGATTGCTTATTGTACCCTATGACTATTATTAAGTGTTGTACCTTATGATTCGTGACTCTTGACAAATGTATTATTTCCTTTATGTATACTGAGAGCATTTGCACCAAGACAAATTCCTTGTGTGTCCAATCACACTTGGCCAATAAAGAATTCTGTTCTGTTCTGTTCTGTTCAATTCTATTCTATTCTAGTCACTGAAACTTTAATGAAGAACTATTCAGCATGTTACAATATGACAGCATCACTAAGGAGATGTGATCAAAAATAAGCATAATACTACCTTGATAGATCACAGAGAAAATTCCATCCAAGTTTCTATAGCAAATAAGATGCTATCACCATTACAACAGAACTTTTTTTTCTCATTCTCAGCAATTTTATCAACCTCAGAAACTGACTGAGGAATTCTGGGAGTTGAATTCTACACTTCTTACCATTGCCAAGTTGAGAAACAATACAGTTCAATCTTACATGAGCTAAGTTTTTCAGGATTACCAAAACTGTTTCTAAAAACAGCAATCATTTTGTCATAGTACTAAATTATTATTTTTTAATTCATATTTATATGCCACCCTTCTCCGGACACTCAGGGTGGCTTACAATTTTTGGAGCACAACCCAATGCGCTCAACAATAGCCTTCATTCCATTGTATATGCCTCCTTATTACTAAGCGGCATTTTTACAAAGTCAGCTTATTGCCCCAAACAATCTTGGGTCCTCAATTTACCTATCCCGAGAGGATGGAAGGCTGAGTCAACCTTGAGCCTGGTGGGATTCAAGCCTGCAGTAATTGTAGGCAGCTGGAATTAAGTGCTAGGCATTTAACAGCCTGCACCACCAAGGCCCTTTTTTATTATTATTATTCCTGTAGTGTAAACAGTGTTTTTGGAGTGACAAAAGCACTTTATCTCACTATTGCTTATTGACATGAACCTTATAACTATTAATATATTTACAGCAAATCTTCAGAAATGAATCTGTCAAAAATACAAACTGGTGAGCAGATTCAGCTAAAAATCAGTTGGGAGAACCATTCAGTGAGATTGTGGCATTTATTCTGGATATTAACTGTAATCCTTGTTGCCAAATCCTTAGCCAAAATGTGCTCTATGGAAGAATTTTTCAAATGGTGTTTCACAAGATCTTGGAGTTCTGTGATAACTTGATGAGGCTCCATTAAAGACCATGGCAACAAGGTAAAAAGTGTCCTGTAATGTGGAACAGTCATAGCATTTTTTGGTGTGTGGAAACAGGGGGACTTGTCACAGCATTCAGACCCTTCTCTCAGTGATATTTGTGCTCATGATTTATTGCTTTGCCTCTTAATCAAGAGTTCTAGAATTTTTTTAACCAGTAGGTTCCATACCATATGACTTTTACTTTCACAGATCCAACTCATCTTTAGCCTTTCAGCAGCAAGATTAAAAGTAAACATGGTGCCCTTTTCATTTGTGACATGGACACTTGCCTGGAACAGCAATCATGCATTGTTAGACACAGCATAGCCACAACCATTGTATCTTTGATCTACAAAATTCTTAAGAATGCTTAATTCAGTCCGATTTTCATGATGACTTCAGAAAATACATTTTACTTGCTTTGATTTAGAGCACATCTGTAATGTTATAGATCAAATTATCACAATGGTTGAAGTGCAGATGAACCTATGCTTGATATGTGATATGCATACATAAGACTGACAAGATTATACTGCAGTTGAGATAACAGGACCAAATGTGGAATATTCAGGCTTGAATACCTTCAAAATACTCAAATACAATCAAAGGTTTTGGGAGGACAAAAGACAAACCTAGACCATTTCCCAATCCAACCGATACAACAATGTCCTATTAGCTACAGTAAATAAATAGATAATTGTTGTAAATCTTACCACGGAAGAAGTGAAGATGCTATTACTAAAGACTATTAGTGTTGAAAAGATGATAAGGAACAAAATGCATATTATTTTTTATTTTTCCAAAAAGAAACAGTGCTAGTTCAGGTGTATAGGAATATTCATTAACCACATTGTTTATGAATAAATAGGTAAAATAGTTAAACATAGGTAAAGATATTGTAATAAGGCTTATGCTTTGAACATCAAAACTTCCCATTCTACAACCAAGAATTCTCTCCTTCAGTCTGCCTTAATGTTTTGTTGTTATTTTTCAAACTATTAAAAAACAAACACATGAAGCTGTTCTGTTCCAGGCTTTGTCTTAAAAGCAAACAATATTAGCAGCAGCAGCAATTAATCCTTTTGAAATATTTGTTCTTAGGAATGAATGAATGAATGAATGAATGAATGAATGAATACAGCAAATAATGAAGACCTTAATGTTTCTGTTTTGCTTGCTTTTCTTTTTACTAATAACATATAATCCAATAAACAGTTCCATTATCCTCAATGTTTAACTCATTTAAGAGCTGTCATGTTGACTGTATCCTTCATAAAATCTGTATTTCAGTTTCATTTTGCAAATGCAGACAAGTGCAGAATCACTTCTTGTATGAGCATCAAATCAAATTCTGTTCCAAGTCACTTAGAAAAAGTTTTCTATATTCTCACATACTTCAGGCAGCTCCTTTCATTTTCCAATTAGTGTGTGGTCTAATTTAGCACTTTACATTCCAGCACAGTATTACATTCAGCTTCTGGAAAAGATCTTATACAAGTGTTGTCATTATTGCATAAGAAAGCATATGATTTATACTACAAATCTTAATGTACTTCATATGTTATATGCTCTGTTTGTTGGGAGTACTCCAGAAACACTGATCAACATATTTATTTATTTATTTATTTTATTAATGGGATTTATATGCCGCCAACTGGCATATAAGGGGAGCTGATTCCACAGGGTGGGTACTCCCACAGAGAAGCCTCTGGGTGCCGCCAACCGACAGTGTCTGGTTGACGGCACCCCCAGGAGGCCTGTGGGAGCATACAGGGCGATTGGAGGTCGACGCTGGCAGGAGACGCTCCCGCAAGTACCCTGGACCCAAGCCATGAAGGACTTTATATGTGATGACTAATGCCTTGACTCTCACCCGGAGGGCAACCGGCAGCCAATGCAGGTCATGCAGGAAGGGTGTAACATGGGAGTATCAGGACACTCCCATCACTACTCACGCGGCCGCATTCTGCACCAGCTGAAGACTCCGGATGGTCCGCAAGGGCAGTCCCATGTAAAGAGCATTACAGTAGTTGATTCGGGAAGTCACGAGTGCATGAGTAACCGTCCATAGGGAATCTTGGTCCAAATAGGGATGCAATTGGCGCACCAGATGAATCTGGGCAAATGCCCCCCTGGTCACAGCCCCCACCTGCTCCTCCAAATTGAGCTGTGAATCCAGGAGGACACCCAAATTGTGAACCCTATCCACGGGGGGCAACATCTCTCCCCCCATGGCCAATGATGGAACCTCTTGGATTATCTGAGATACCACTATGCACAGCCACTCAGTCTTGGCCAGGTTGAGTCGCAGCCTGTTCTTCGCCATCCAGATCCGCACCGCATCCAGGCAATGAGACATCATGGAGAGAGCATTACCGATTTGGTTTGGAGTGGAGATGAACAACTGGGTATCATCAGCATATTGATGATACCTCACCCTGAATCCACGGATGATCTCACCCAGCGGCTTCATGTAGATGTTGAACAGGAGAGGCGAAAGGACCGAGCCCTGAGGCACCCCACAAACTAGGGACCTTGAACTCGACCTCTGACCCCCTGCCAACACCGATTGCGAATGACCCGAGAGGTAGGAGGAGAACCACCATAAAACGGTGCCTCCCACCCCCAAACCCCCGAGGCGTCACAATAGGATACCATGGTCGATGGTATCAAAAGCTGCTGAGAGATCTAATAGGACTAGGACAGAGGAAAATCTCCTGTCCTGAGCCCTCCAGAGATCATCCATCAGTGCGACCAATGCTGTCTCCGTACTGTACCCAGCCTGGAAGCCCGATTGGTATGGATCTAGATAGTCAGCTTCATCCAGGAACTCCAGGAGCTGATGGACCACCACGCTCTCAACAACCTTCACCATAAAGTGAAGGTTGGAGACCGGATGAAAGTTGTTCAAGATGGCTGGGTCCAGAGCAGGCTCTTAAGGAGAGGCCTCACCACTGCCTCCTTCAAGGTGGCGGGAAAGGAACCCTCCCTCAACGAAGTGTTGATAACTGCCTGGAGCCAGCTGCGTGTAACTCCCTGGAGGCATATATCAACCAGGAGGGACATGGGTCCAATAAACACATGGTGGAACTCAGCCCCCGCATAGTCCTGTCCACCTCCATTAGGGACACAGGTTCAAACTCATCCCAGATGATGTCGGCCAGACTACTTGTAACTCCTTCATCCGACTCCTGCCAGTCGGAGTCCAAGCCAGCCCAAATCTGAGCGATTTTATCCAGCAGATGCTGACTAAACTTCTCAGCCCTTACCCTGCAGAGGATCCTCCCTCGCCTCCTGATGTAGGAGGGAGGGAGCGACCCTAAACAAGGCAGCAGGGCGATCATCTGTGGATGCAATGAGAGTGGAGAAATATTCACATTTTGCCGCTTCCATTGCTACAAGATAAGTCCTCGTATAGGCTCTTAACTGGGCTCGGTGGATTTGGACCAACTGGATCTCCAACTGCTCTCCAGGCCCCTCCTTCGACACTTCATCTCCCGGAGCTCCATAGAAAACCAAGGAGCTAACCGGGATCTGTGATGAGTGAGGGGCCACAAGGACAACTTGGTCGAGACCCTCAGAGGCCGCCTGTTGCCAGGCGTCCACCAAGGCCTCAGCCAAGCTGTGGGCAAGGGAAGTGGGAATCAGCCCAAGCACCTCCTGGAACCCTTCAGGGTCCATTAGACTCCTGGTGTGGAACCATCTAGTAGGTTCTGCCTCCCAGCGATGTGGAGTGGCCTCCCAGAAGACCAGCTGCAGGAGATAATGATCAGTCCATGACAGGGGTTGAGTAGTAGACACACTCCCACCTAGATCATTACACCATCATACCAAGATGAAAACCAGGTCAAGTGTGTTCCCCCCATGAGTCAGCCCCTGAATTATCTGGGTCAGACCCATGGCTGCCATGGAAGCCATGAACTCCTGATCTAAGCTCAACGTAGCACCCAGAGAGGCAGATTGAAATCCCCCAAAACCAAAAGTCTGGGGAACTCCACTGCCACTCCCGAGAGCATGTCCAGCAGCTCGGGCAGGGCTGTCATCACATTGCTGGGAGAAAGGTACGTGAGGAACAAGCCCAACTGACCACCTGGGCCAAACCTCAGAAGGAGAGACTCACACCCACCCATCTGTGGAACGATGATCTCCCTTGGAAACAGGGTCTCCCTAATAACCACTGCCACTCTACCACCCCTATGCTGGGTCTGAGGCTGGTGAAGCACCAGAAACCTGGGGGATATATCTCACAGAGAGGGACCAACCAGGTCTCCATAATGCAAGCCAGGTCCCCGGCCTCCTCCTCAATCAACTCAGAGAGGAGGGGGGCTTTATTCACCATGGACCTGGCATTCATGTACACCAACCTCAGCCCAGGAATCACACTTCCCGTGCCCCCGGGGGAGTGGGCAGAAACAGGAGGGTCGGAGCGCACCACAGCTTGAAGATAGCGGGGGCGCGCTCCCAGACCATGATATGGCCCTCCGTTTCTCCATCTCCTGCCATTCCCAATCACTGTAGGAATTGGATTCCCCACCCTGTACCCCAAGGACTCCCGCCCCCCATCCATGCCCCCTGTACCGTGACCCTCCCACAGCCTGGACTGAATCAGGGGTTGGCTCGGTGGAAGCCCCAAGTTCCTGCCCAAACCAACAACCCACCCCCCACCCTAACCCCATTAAACATCTAGTTAAAAACTTCTTCAAATTCCCCTTCCTAACACATTTAAAAGAAAACCCCTTGATCACGCCATGCCACCTGTCGGATCCCAAGATCTGTCATCAAGGTAGAGTCTGGAAAGTCCGGGGGGGAACCTGCTGGGACTGGGGGACAGTCCCAATGGCCTGCAACTCTGCGGACGAGTAAGTCCATATCATTCAAGCCAAAGGTCCACAGACGGGATGGAACAAACAATAGCTGGAGAGAATGACAACCCCCATAATCAGGTGTAGGCCCCAGCATCCAATCGTTTCTCCATGTTACAGAGTAAAACATTATTTTCACTCAGATCATAAAGCAGAAATGGAATCCCTAGCAGATCCAGGAAGACACAGTGGCATGATGGTTTAATGATGCTGGAACTGCTAGCCAGAAATGGTCTGCACTCCGGTAGTTCAAGCCCAGCTCTGCAAGACAGGATGAACTATTGCTGCTTGTCCCCAGCTGCTGCCGATCCAGCAGTTGGAAAGCATGCAATATTGCGAGTACATACAGTAAATGGATCACACTTCAGTGGGAGAAACCTAGATACTTCTGCAGGTGTGGAAAGTGGAAGCTGGTGCTGGACCTGACTGGACACAAGGCATTGCAACACAAAGCAAAGCAAGGGGAGACCAGCGAGGAGCCTGGAAGAGCCAGCAATCCAAACACTGCTAGTCAGCTGGTATAAGCTAGTTCACTCTTTGATGTGCACCAAGGATAGCCACCTCCAAGCACCAAACTGAATGAACTAGCAATGAATGAACTAGACTGCATTGTGTCTAATATTTGTAGATTTTCCAGACATTGTATGCTATATGCTAAATAAATAAAATAAATAACCAGGATTTAGCTTTCTTAGTGTTCAGCTTTAGAGATCTAATTGCTAACCCTCACAAACCCAAGGAAAAATAGTAGAAAACAAACTAGCCAAAGGCATGAAAAAGATACCATAGCTTTTGGGCCAATGTTCATACCTGATTGTGAGGTTGTCTTAATTCCACCAATATTATTCATATTTCTATTTTTCTTCTTGACTCATCCAAAGCTCCAAGGAAGCTTGATATCATGCAAGCAAAGTCAGTAGGATAACTACTGTCTAATAACAAAGCCAGCTATTTTATTTAAATCTTTCATTTAAATAAAAGGGTTAAAGGGAGCTTAACATTCAACAAAAATGGATTTAATAATCACAGTAGATTAAATAAATAAAAGAAAACCAAACTCCAAGAAAAGACATTTGCATTACTTTGGGGCGTGGGAGATTCATCTTACTAAAATATATAGCTATTCAAAATTACTTTAATCACCGAGATGCAAAAATTACATAGTTCTCTACAAATCACTGATTAGTAAATTAAAAAGGATAGCATACAGATTATGTTTCAATCAAACAAACAAACAAACTTTATTATATGTCAGAGCAGAAACTCCCACACTGCAGCTGTGATCAGTCTGATGAACCCTTAGAGAAAAAAAGCTTGACAGGTTCTGACTATGCACCTTAGGAGCCTGTAGGCTTTCAGATATCTATAGATGAGACTCAGAAAAATAGGCCTGTTGGATGGTAAATAAGCAGGTCTGGAGCAATCAGTAATCAATCAAGCATCTACAATTAACCATTTTAGCCTTCTCTAGGACTTTAAAAACTTGGCTTTTTTCAGCAGCATAGGGAGAAGATTAGATAATATATTAGATAATAAGTAGCACAGGTTGGAGCCAGGTTTTTGTTATTTTAATGTTTTACGTTTAAACTGGTTGAATTTTATAGTTTTAATTTTTGATGGGAGCCATCCGGTTATTTGAGAAATGGGTGGCTATATAATTTTAAATCAATCAATCAATAAAATGTGGAAATAAAGCAGCAGACTGAGTTACCTGAACTAGACCCAGGGCAGGAAAAGATATGCGGTGTCATACATGCAAAATAAAACAAAAAAAATATCAAATCAGTACAGTGATATTCTATGATACTCCTGCCCCACCCACCCCACCCAAAAAAGAAAAGAAAACAGGAGCAGTATTTGGGCTAGTAAAAATCACTCCACTCTGATTCTTGCATTAGTTTGCATAGAGGCACAGCGCTTGGAGTCAGTTTGTTTGGTTTTCCTGAATTCTTGTATTACTGCAATTTAGTGAGATTTACAGCAGCTATAAAGACTTCTGGCCTCCTGCACTTGTAATTGCTGGCACAAGGTCATTTTTTTATCTGCTTTGATCTATGATAATAAATGTAAGAGTTATGCTCGGTATTCCAGTATTGAAAACATTTATAACAACATACTACCTTGTGATTTCCTTTCAGCTTTATGTTGTCATTGATTCTCCCTTAAAGCTTAAAATAAGACTGAGAAAGCTATGCTTGGGGGTGGGGAAGGAGTAGATTTATAAGCAGGAACTTGTCTCTGTCCTTTGCTTTTGCTTTCATGTAGTCCTACCATAGCCTGAGGGGAAGATGTCGTTGCTTTAAAGAGTGGGAAGCAAATACCTGAGACTTTTTATACTCTGAAGGATTTTTTAGAAGTTGCATCTAAAGCACTGCATAGTTCTAATAAAATGTACAGTGTTTGTTGTTTTGTTATATACCAAATCTACTATCTAAGGTGGTTTTGCTTTCTGCTGCCTAATGATAGGGACAATCCTGAACTGAGATGCCCTTCGCACGATCACTCATGCACTTGTGACGTCCCAACTTGACTACCGCAATGCTTTCTATCTAGGACTGCCCTTAATTACCATCCGGAAGTTTCAGCTGGTGCAGAATGTGGCTGTGCGGGTTGTGATGGGAGCTTCCCGATACTCCCATGCGTGAGCTGCATTGGTTGCCAGTTGCCCTCCAGGTGAGATTCAAGGTGTTGGTTTTAACATTCAAAGTCCTTTACGATTTGGGTCCGGGGGTACTTGCGGGAGCATCTCCTGCCAACATCAAATACCGATCGCCCTGTGCATGCGCACAGACGGGGACTCCTCAGGGTACTGTCGGCTAGACAATGTCGGCTAGCGGTGCCTCAGGGGAGGACCTACTCTGTTACGGCCCCCACCTTGTGGAATCAACTTCCTTTGAAGCTCCGTTTGGCCCCTGATCTTTCCTCCTTCTGCCGCGGTCTGAAGACTTGGCTATTTGAACAGGCTGGGCTGGACTGACCTCCTGGGGGCTAATGTATTTTTAATTATTTCATTGATTGGGCTTGTCAAATTTAATTGTTTTTTATATATTTATTGTGTGGTGTTTTTATTGTGAGCTGCCCCGAGTCCTCGTGGAGAGGGGGCAGCATACAAGTCCAATAAAATAAATAAATAAATAAATAAACAAACAAACAAACAAACAAACCTGGCAGCTAATTGATTTACAGTGCTTATGTATGTTGCATGCTGGACTGGACCATTTCCAAAGGTTGTCTTTAAATCTCTGTCTGTTCTGATTCTACATGATGGATAATCATTCTCTTTCTACATATTCTTTATTTCTGCAAATTGGATTAGCAGATGTTCATCATGACCGAGCAAGTTTTCAAAAGAAATGCAATTCCCAGTTGAAAAAAAGATTGGGAAAAACATTTAATTTCACAAACTGGAATTGAATTAATCTGAAGATATTGTCATTGTTCCTACTTATGCCCCATGATTCGCTGTAATGGAATGACAATTTAATTTATTCTTTATTCTCATGGCATAATTAAAATCCTAATGCTATATACATACTGGGTGGAAAGGTTGGATATATTCTATAACATAGGGGTCCCCAACCTCCTGGGCCACGGACCCACACCAGTCCATGGAACAGCAGAAACTGGGCCATGCAAATGAGCAAAGCACAGACACGAGATACAGGCAGTGCTGGAAACCATGATCCACCTCTGGTACCCAGAAAAATCTACCCTATAGATCTATCTATCTATCTATACAGAACCATTCCCTAGTGCCCAAAAGATTGGGGGATGCTGCTACAACAATCTAACTGCTGCTAATATGGGAGTCTTCTGGTTTCAGGAGCTAGCCTATTCCAAAGATCGCATTCAGACTTCTTCAACTTCTAGTAAGCTCTCTAAATAAAACTAGCATTATCTTTCCCAGAATCAGAACTTGGCAAAAAGGAGATAAATCCCTTCTAATCCTTACTTTTGAAAGGCAAACTAGTGAAAGAAAATTGGACCATGATGATGAACAGAAAGAGATTTATTACTGATTTGACTCTGGTTATATTGTAGAAATTAAAGTGTTGAAACATTAATACTACAGCATTACGACAGTTCCCATTAAGTTATTTTGCTACTCAGACAAAAATTATGCTAACAATTCTGTTCAATCTCTGTTGCTCTCTAATTCACCCATTGGGAGATTAATATGGCTTTGTTTTTAGAAGAGGCATGCACAAAAAACCCAGTGTTTTCAGTTCCCTCATATTTGGCAGTTTAGAACGATGCCTGAATAGTGACCCATAACCACAACTTCATACTTCTGTTGTTTTGAATATTCCCCTGAATTTTCCCCCTCTTGCTTGCGTTTTCTTCCTCTGTTTGTTCCCCCACTGCACCCCCCTCTCTAACTTGGCTTCTCCTTATTGATGTTCTATTTGGATTCCTCATGCTCTTCCCTCAAGGATGCTGCTTCTTTTGTAGTCTCTTCCTGCAACTAACTCTTCCTTGCAACATGAAAAAGAAAGGTTGCAAAATATTACCTAGGCTTGATGTACACTTCAATTTGACCCATTTTTATCATATTGGCTGATGTAGATGCTTCAGTATCTATTTTGTTACCTTTGTAAAACTTTGATTTTAGTTGTAAGGTTTCTTGAAGGATAGTTCAATTACTTTATATGTTTTAAATAGGCTCAGCTGTAAAAGATATTTATTAATAGATTTAAAAATTAACACTAATGTTATATTTCTTGTCTTACTGTTTTAAACATTTATTTATTTGTTTATTTGTTTATTTCTTTATTGAATTTATATTGCTGCCTATTCACCCATGGCGACTCGAGGCAGCTTACAGAATGTAAAACCATGTTTAAAATAAAAAACAATAAAAATTAATTTAAAAATCAAATAAATTAATAAAGTACAATATAACAAAATCTGGAAAAAATAAATAGAAAATAAATAAATAAACCACTCCCAACTTCCACCCACCCCGCCCAATGATCACACGAGCCATTTGATGACCTCCATCCTGCTCTGGTTCCGCTAGCAGAATCAGGTCTTCAGTGCCTTCTGGAAGAGTATTAGTGAGGGGGCCATTCTAATCTCTGGGAAAATGATGTTCCAGAGAGAAGGAGCCACCATGGAGAAGGCCCTCCTTCTGGGTCCCACCAGATGTATTTCGCTCATGGATGGGACCCACAGCATTTGTTACAGGGTTGTGTTTGCTTTTAGTCTTCTATCTCTATGTGCCTCAGTGAGGCATTTCCGGTTCCTGTGTGTATTTGTATATATGTCTTTAAGACGTTTTTAAGTCTTTGTCTCTATTGCATTTTACACATTAAACTTATCTGAAACATGGTGTCAGAAGTGGTTCTGCCCTCAAAACCGAGTGTTTGAAGCAAGAATTATAGCACCATGGCAGTAGCTAATAGCATATCACCCCCGGAGCCCATGAGAGTGAGTGGGGATTGTGATAATAATTGGGATACTTTCAGGGCAGAATTTGAAGACTATTCTCTGGCTACAGGCCTAAATGATAAGCCGGCCATGGTACAGGCCACCGTATTAAGAAGATTGATGGGTGCAGAATGCCTTCATGTTTATAAACACAGTTTAACTCTTACAGAGGAACAGAAGAGTGATACTAAGGCTATTTTGGATGCATTGGAAGCTTTTTTTAGACCTCATAAGAATGTTATATATGAAAGATATATTTTTGGCAGCTGCAAGCAAGAAGAGGAGGCAATAGATACCTTCGTTACATGGCTAAAGAAAGGGCAGCAAGCTGTGATTATGGCCCCCTGAGAGATGAACTTATTCAGGATAAAATAGTTTTAGGCATTGCCAGTGAAAGCACATGCCGCCGCTTACTGACGGAACATAGTTTAAGCCTACAAACAGCAATAAAAATGTCGGACTACAGAACTTACAGATAAATGGTTGAGGGCTTTGGAGCGAGATAAACAGACCAGCAGTGTTAATGTAGCTTCTACGCTGAGGAGTTGCCGGCAACAGCACCAGCATAAATTCAAGCCTCATAATTTGTTAGAAGATAACCACACACCATGTAAGTACTGTGGCAATGTGCATGCACATGGGAGAGATCAGTGCCCGGCATATGGCAAGAACTGTAGAGTGTGTGGGAGGCTGAATCATTTTGCTGGGGTGTGTTGGTCATGAAAGTAGCAGTAAGGAAGCTGCATATGATGGAGCAAACGTTTGATTCAGAGGATGCATCGTTGTTTACCACTAATGTGGTTTATATGAAAGAATGTGTTGGTGCGGTACACGCAAAAGGCAAAAAGTGGTTTGTCAATCTTAAATTTAATGATATAGTTCAATCCTATCAGTTGGACTCGGGGCAACATGTGATGTGATGAGTCTAAAGGATAAAGGAAATTGGCACCGAGATACCCTTCAGCCTAGCAGTATCAAACTGAAGTTATATTCTGGGGAACTGATGGACTCTTTGGGCCCATTTCAAACAGAGTGTAGCATATGTGGGGGCACTCATAAATTGGAATTTGAGATTGTGGACGTTGATCAGAAGCCATTATTGTCAGGCTCAACGTGTGAGCGCTTGGGACTAATGCGATTTACCATTCCGAGGGAGTTACATACTGTTGAAACTCATTTCTCCAAATCCCTGGAGAGGCCACTGATGAAACATCAAGTCCTCCAAGTCTATAAGGAGGTGTTTGAGGGCCCTATTGTATCTGTTCCAGAAGAGGTTCATTTTCAACTTGATCCTACTATCCCTCCAGTACAAAGTGCCCCACGTAATGTCCCCATAGCTATCAAGTCACAGGTCAAAGCACAATTAGATAAGTACGAAGCAGAAGGACACATTATTTCAGTATCTGAGCCAACCGACTGGATAAGTAACATGGTTGTGATTAGGAAGCCAGAGAGGATCTGAATCTGTATTGATCCTAAGTTTCTGAATATGGCTTTGTAACGATCACATTACCTAATGCCAATGTTAGAGGATGTTTTGCATAAGCTGCCCAAAGCATGGGTTTTCACGCTTGTTGATGCTAGAAATGCCTCACTGAGGCACATAGAGATAGAAGACTAAAAGCAAACACAATCCCATAACAGAATTCCCTGCCTCCCCGCTCTAATGGGTCAGGTAGATGTAACCAGCAAGAGATGTTCCCTCAGATAACCTGGTCCCAAACCATGAAGGGCTTTAAAGGTGACAACCAAAACCTTGAATTGCACCTGGAAGCAAATCAGCAACCAATACAGCTCCCGCAGGAGAGGTGAAACATGTGCACATCGGGGTCTGCACAAAACCATCCGGGCCGCTGCATTTTGCACCAACTGGAGCTTCCGGATGTTCTTCAAGGGCAGCCCCATGTAGAGCACATTGCAATAATCAAGATGGGAAGTGATTAGGGCATGAGTGACTGTGAGTAGGAACTGCTAGTCCAGGAAAGGGCATAACTCGTGCACAACCTGCAGTTGCGCAATGGGCCTCCTGGTCATGACTGCCACCTGCTCTTCGAGCAGGAGTCATGAGTCCAGGAAAATCCCTAGATTATGCACACAGTCTGTTTGGGGTAGTGCATCCCATCCAAGGCATGCCACAACTAAGGGGCTAAATTTTAAATTCGATAGGAAGGGGAAACTTTTAAAATTTTTAATTGCTCGTCTTAAGGGGTTAGGCAGGGGGATAAATGGGTCTTTGTGCAACCCGGTTCATGGCGGGGGTGGCGGGGGTTGGGGGCCGGTGGGGCTCCAGGGTCTGAGGTGGGGACCGCGATCCCCAGGGTGGTTGGAGTTGGCAGGAGACAGCGAGGCATAGGGCCATATCATATGTTGGGAGCACGCACCGCCATCTTTGTGCGTGTTGCTCCGACCATATGGCCTCCTCCCAAGGGGGCATGGGAATTGGGACCCCTGGGCTTAGGCTGGTATATTTTAATGCCAGGTCCGTGGCTAACAAGTCCACCCTCCTCTGTGAGGTCATTGAGGAGGAGGCTGCGGACCTGGCTTGTATTACCGAGACCTGGTTGGGCCCAGAGGGCGGTGTCCCTCTGATAGATCTGTGCCCTCTGGGTTTTCAGGTCGTGCACCAGCCGCAGGGGTGGTGGGGTGGCCGTGGTTATTCGGGAGACCCTGTTTCCAAGGGAGGTCACTGTCCCAGAGATAGGTGGGAGTGAGACCCTCCTCTTGAGGTGGGGGCCCAATGGTCAGGTGGGCTTGCTGCTCGCATACCTTTCACCCAGCTGTGTGACAGCAGCCCTGCCTGGGCTCCTTGATGTCCTCTCGGGGGTGGCGGTGGAGTTCCCGGGTCTTATAGTCCTGGGGGACATCAATCTGCCCTCCCTGGGGGGTATGTCGGGTTTGGCCCAGGAATTCATGGCTTCTATGGAAGCCATGGGCCTGACCCAATTAATTCAGGGCCCGACTCATGAGGGGGGAAACACTCTTGACCTAGTTTTTGTCTCTGAGCAGTGGCATAGTGACAGAGGCAGGCCACTGTTGTGGCTTTGCCCGTTCCATGGTCTGATCACTATCTCCTGGCTGGTCTTCCAACAGGCCACCCCCACTGCTGGGATGAGGAACCCTAGATGGTTCCGCCCCAGGCGCCTTATGGACCGAGCGGTTCCAGGCGAACTGGGGTCTCTTCCCTCTTCCCTTGCCCACAGCTGTCGAGGATCTGGCGGCCGCTTGGCAACAGGCCGCGTCGGATGCCCTCGACAGGGTTGTCCCCACGACCCCTCACCGTCGTGGATCGCGGATGGCTCCTTGGTACTCAGAGGAGCTCCTGGAGATGAAACGCCGTCGGAGGGGCTTAGAGAGCAGGTGGAGGTCTACCCGCTCCCAGGCGATCGAGCCCAGCTAAGAGCCCATATTAGGACTTACCTGGTGCTATGAGAGTGGCGAGAAGGTCTTATCTCTCCGCTCTCATAGCATCCGCAGATAACCGCCCAGCCGCCCTGTTTCAGGTTACCCGTTCTCTCCTTCGTTTAGGGAGGGGTGGACCCGTTGGGGAAGGGCTGAGGAGTTTGGTCAATATCTGTCGGATAAGATGCTTCGAATTGGGCGGGTTGTCCTCTGATTTGCAGTGGTCTGAGGAATGGGATACAGGCAGTCTGGCCAGTGTGATCTGGGATGAGTTCGATCCTGTTTCCGAGGATGAAGTGGACGGGATCATGCGATGCCTGAGTTCCACCACATGTTTGTTGGACCCGTGCCCGTCCTGGCTGGCTTATGCCGCCAGGGAGGTCACCTGCGGTTGGCTCCGGGCAGTTGTCAACGCTTCGTTAAGGGAGGGTGTCTTTCCTTCTGCCTTGAAGGAGGCGGTGATGAGACCCTTCCTGAAGAAGGCTGCCCTGGACCCGACCATGTTAAATAACTTTCGTCCAGTCTCCAACCTTCGCTTTTTAGCGAAGGTTGTTGAGAGTGTGGTGGCTCGGCAGTTTCCACTTTTCCTGGATGAAGCAGACTACCTGGATCCGTATCAATTGGGCTTCTGACCTGGTTTCAGCACAGAGACGGCATTGGTCGCACTGATGGATGATCTCTGGAGGGCTCGGGACAGGGCTTTTCCTCTGTCTTGGTCCTATTAGACCTCTCAGCGGCTTTTGATACCATCGACCATGGTATCCTTCTGCACGCCTCGGGGGTTGGGTATGGGGGCACTGTACTTCAGTGGTTCACCTCCTACCTCTCGGGCAGTCGAGTCGGTATTGGCAGGGGACAGAGGTCGTCCGAGGGTGCTCTCTTGTGGGGTCCCTCAGGGTCGGTTCTTCTCCCCCTGCTATTTAACATATATATGAAGCTGCTGGGTGAGATCATCCGTGGTTTCGGGTGAGTTTCCATCAGCGCAGATGACACCCAGCTGTACATCTCCACCCCAAACCAGATCGGTGATGCCCTCTCCCTGATGACCCAGTGTTTGGATGCGGTGCGGATCTGGATGAACGGAAACATGCTTCGTCTCAACCCGGCCAAGACTGAGTGGCTGTGATATCGGCGTCTCGACCCAGTCAGGAATGTCCATCTTTGGCCATAGGGGAGTGGTGTTACCCCTGTGGATAGGGCGGAATCTGGGGGTCCTCCTGGACGTACGCTCGGTTGGAGGAGCAGGTGGGGGCCGTGCCAGGGGGCCTTTGCCCAGCTCCGCCTAGTTCGCCAACTACGCCCTTTCCTGGACCAGGACACCCTGCACACAGTTACTCACGCCCTTATTACCTCCAGAGTCAACTACTGCAACGCTCTCTATTTAGGACTGCCCTTGCATACCATCCGGAGCAGCTGGTGCAGAATGCGGCGGCGGTGGTGATGGGAGTTTCCCGATTCTCCCATGTTACCCCCCTTCTGCTCTGCCTGCATTGGTTGCCGGTTGCACTCCGGGTGAGATTCAAGGTTTTAGTTTTAACATACAAAGTCCTACATGACATGGGTCCTCAATATTTAAGGGAGCGACTCCTGCCGACATCGAATACTAACCGCCCTGTGCGAGCACATAGGCAAGGACTCCTTGGGGTCCTGTCGGCCGCCAATGCCGCAGGCGGTCCCCAACACGAGCCTATTCTATCGCCCCTGACCTCTGGAACCAACTTCCCTTGGAGCTCTGCCTGGCCCCTGACCTCCGCACCTTCTGTCATGATTTGAAGACCTGGTTGTTTGACCAATCCGGGTTGTGACCCTCTTGGGTGGGGTGGTTTTATTCTTTTATTCTTTTATTTTGTATTATGGGGTGGCATACAAGTCCCATTAATAATAAAATAATAATAAAATAAATAATAAAATAAATAATAAAATAAATAATAAAATAATAATAAAATAAATAAGACCAAGGTGGCAATTTTCCCTGAGCCAACAAACGCCCAAACCCAGAGCCACTCGGTCTTGCAAGGGTTTAGTTTCAACCTGTTGCATCCCATCCAGCACCTAACAACCTCCAGGCACTGTGAGAGGGAATACACAGCAACACTTAACTCACCACAGGCCGAGACATACAGCTGAGTATCACCAGCATATTGGTGATACCTCAGTCCATGGTGACAGATGATCTCACCCAGCAGCTGATAATTATAATATTGTTTTATCAGATTGTAAGTTGCCAAAAGTCACCATAAGAAGGGTGGCCTATACATTTAATGAATACATAAAAATAAAATGAATAATCTCTTATTTTGTAAGTCAACATTCCAGCATTTGAAGTTACCCATAATTCTGTGATCTTCTTGATTGACATATTTCATTTTTGGCTTTTGGAGAATTGTCTAAGGCCCTTGGATTTGTCTTTTCTTATCCTTCCTTATTCTGATTGGATATACTTTGTTACAGCTTAAAGCTGTTGTGCTTATTAGCATACAATATTCTTATTCCAAAGCTCACTGAATGAAAAAATGATTCTATATACCCGTGTTTCCCCAAAAATAAGACACTGTCTTATATTTTGGCTCCCAAAACACACTAGGTCTTATTTAGGTCTTATATATTTATGGTGCCAAATAGTGGGTGTGAGTGTGTAGGGGGTGTTTATGCATTGCTCCCTGAAAGTCTTCCTGGAACTGGAGATTTACACTAGGTCTTATTTTCGGGGTAGGTCTTATATTAGGGCAGGTTTAGAAAATAGTGCTAGGTCTTACTTTCAGGGTAGGTCTTATTTTCAGGGAAACACGGTAGTAGAATGGTTGCACATAAACTTCTCACCACATAAAAGAATATTAAATGCATTGTACATATTAAACAAAAACAGAAACATAATTAAAAGTATAGTCTTGCAAGACTAAATGCAAGCAATGAGGATGAGAAGGTGACACATGAGGTTGTTTGTCAAGTAGACACGGAAACAACAAGAATGAATGAATGAATGAACTTTATTAAGGTCTTAGACCAGCAATAGGCATCACTATTTACATATACATAAAAATACTGACACATTATAATACATTAATAGTGGATAATAAGATCCTTGTTAAGAAAATACGTGTTCTCAAACAGTTAGGGTCACTCCCTGGTTTATATTAGTGGAGATCCAATAAGTATGTGTGTAAATATCATTTTCCAAAGATTGTTCTATCTCCAAAAATTGTCATAAATTGATGGCTATAATTCTGTAACCAATTTTTTTCTTGTAGACATTGCAGCAACACAGAATTTTGCCACTGCACGCCTAATAGCTGGGTTTGAATCCTGGAGGAGAAAGTCTACATAAAAATTGTCTGCCCTCCCTGGCAACCTCTCTAGTAAGGGGAGAATATACAATGACCTATAAACTCTGTATAGATCACAGTACAATAAAACATGTGAGATATCTTCAACTTCTCCTTTACCACATATACATACCCGTTCTGTTATTGGTGTTTTCTTATACCTGCCCTGAAGAAGTGCTGATGGGAGAATGTTAAATCTGGCTCTGAAGAAAGCTATTCTTTGTTTTGGGAAGGTCAGATCATTCAGATATCTTGCCGATTCCCACACTCCCTGTTTGATTTTGTCCCTGCTGTGGCAAG
The DNA here is from genome assembly GCA_009733165.1 of Naja naja. Classification (NCBI taxonomy): domain Eukaryota; kingdom Metazoa; phylum Chordata; class Lepidosauria; order Squamata; family Elapidae; genus Naja; species Naja naja. The sequence continues at coordinate 158,511,672 of CM019151.1, forward strand.
CCAACCTATTTAATTCTTCTTGGAACTCCATGTCCTTCATTCTATTGATTATTACTTGCTTTGCTTGGTCAAAGCCTAGGGACATCAAGAATACAGGTGAGAGTCCATAGGAACCCAGTTTGTGGTCTATTGCCTGCTTCCAGGGGGAGGGATAGTTATCAATCAGTATTAGAGGGATCAGTCCCTCCGGGAAGAAATGCATTTTTAGCCAATGAATGATCATCATCTTTCAGGCTCTTTTGTGAATTTGAGGCATGCCTGTCTCGATTCTTACTTGGGCAAGAACAAGAAATATTTTGGTTGTAATACAGAAGTTTGGTTATATGCATGGAAATGCTACTTTATTTGGAGATCTAAAGGGGATTTAATTTATGAATTAAAGTGTATCATAACACTGTCCTAGAGATCAAATATTTAATTTTGCTTACTCCATTAAAAAGAACTGTCTGGACATATAAAACTAGACTAAAAGCATAGTCCAATGCATATTCCTTTGAAAATAAGTGGAAAGGTGTTCAGTAATGTTTAAAAATTCACTCAGAATTTATTAACTGTGTAACCATAGCTTTTATATGATATTTACTCCAAACCAGATGCAAAAATATTCATTTGGTAACAAAGAGAGATAATACAATGTTTTTAACATATTAAAGCAGGCAATTGCCTTTACAATCAGTTGCCATGATCTTAAAAGCACTTCTGCTCAGCAACAGAAAATTTAATGTCAACACATACATGGAAAGACAACTAAAATGTTCACCAGACTCTGGGTCAGCAGAATGCAAAAGAGTTCCAAACCAGGCTAGTTTTAGGAGTTAAATTCCATAAGAAATATTATGTAGGAATGATAAGGAAAGCAATGTATATTAAACAGTAACATTTACAACAGAAATGTAATAGCTAATAATATAATGGAATGACTCTCCACATGCTTCTACATTCTCGTCTCATCACAGGACTCTATCCAGCTCTAATGACAGATAGTAACATCATGTACCATAAACAGTCATATTTATTGTGCCCATATACTGCCTCCTTTTTCACCAGTCTGGTTTCTGTTATCTGTCTTTCTTTTTACTCTGCAGCTTCAGAGGGTGGTTCTGATGTGCCAACTGCTTGGTATTCTATGCCTCTCCTCAGACTTATGCCATGTATAGGTCATCATATATGACAGACCTCCCCAAGTTGAAATGTTGAGGTTTCTATGATAGAAGCCACACATTGAACAATTAGGCAACTTGATTCAGTAACAAAAGCACCATTGTATTCTCATCAGAATCCATAACCTAATTTTTTTTCTATAAATACATATGAGACACACCAAAGCAAAAATTGAAGTAATCGGAAGTTGGTGGGTTATCCAAGAAATTTATGCCAGTAGAATTTGAAGATATTTCCTTGTGATTGACTGAAATCTTAGGACTGTAAAAGTTTAGCACAGTTAATATAAAATTATATTAATTGGATATACAATTTGGTCCTCTTTACCAGGCCTGGGTGGTTCAACACATGCATATCTGTGTATAGAGGAGAGTATAATCAGAATAAATGTCCAATTTATAGATCTTTTGATGTTTCAGTACTTCAAATCATTGATTAGCCAGTAACTTTCTATCCAGCAGCAGGTACACCATCACATATTAACCACTTTGATTTCACTAAAGATAGATCGAGTCCTGCATAATTTCTTACTAGAAGCGCCAAATGATTTTTTAAAAATTCTACATAGCTTTCTTAGCTTGAAGATTTTGATATTAACAGAATAACTATTATTCTGTTGATATCAAACTCATATGCATATGGAATAAGATCTCACTTTTCAAATTCTGTTGGACAATATAATTTTGAAATAACACATGTTGTCTTTGACACTGTCATTTAACATAGTTTGAATAAGTATATCAAAATATTGTCTGAGTGAGTTCAGTTTTATGACAGGTCCTTGGATAGAACACTTTAATTTGTTGTAGGATATTTTTTATATCTGGTCAGATTTAAATGGCATTTTCTTCACTCTAATTTTTGTTAATGGAATGAATATTATGTTACATACACAAAGTAGAACACAAACTTTTAGAGCCCATTGAAAAAAAACCTTCCAGTTAGGGTCTAATGCTAATGATCTTTCTCAGAACTGAGTCTTTTTTTTTCTATCATGGCTGTGGAAGCTGATTTCCAAGAAAGCATAGTGAGGATTGCAATCTAATTCTGGTTTGTGGACTATCACTGGAGATTTCCATTTGGAGCTTGACATACTTTGTTTTCCAACACTTGTCTATTTACAATTTAAAATTAAATATTTGAGCTGAAATATACTTATTGCATGCATTCAGACCTTAAAATGCAGAAACAAGGCTATCCCAAATGAGACACAGAAGTCCTTTAAATACTGTATACTTGTGGAGCTCTCTGCCATGATATGATGGCATGTGGCATAGGACTTCTCTTTTATAGTCCAACACTTCTACCTTACAACAATGTATTAATGAATGAGTGAGCACCATGGAAAGTAACACTATTGTTGTCAAAGACACAATTTTGAATAATCAGTAATTGTGTGATTTTTTTCCACTAGGCTATTACAATCATCAGTTAATGCAGCTGAATAGGAAGAGAATAACGTGGTTAACAAAAATGAATGTAAGTAGTATAGGAAAGATTGGAAGGGAGTTAATTTATTCAGACAAAGGGATGAAAGGATGAATGAAATTTTGGATACAGTTTTACAATAAATAATATATTAACACTTTTGGGAAAAGATGACATGTGGGCATGTCACATTCATTATCCCACACTGTCCCTCCAACTACAAAGTCCAGTCTTTGAAATATTTTGAAAAACAAAATCCAACTGCCTTGTTAATATTGCATTATTTTATTTTATTCTGAAGGTAACAAATGTGTGTCTTTGGATAGCTTTTTTTCCTTCAATTTCACAACTTTCTTTTATCCTAATTAAATTTTAGATGACCACAAGTAATCCCAGAATGCTTAACAACAAAAGAAAATGTCTAATCTCAATTCAATAACTGACATTTTCTTTTATTTTTTATAAGTTGTTGTATTTTCTGAAATATATCTCCAAGTGAAGGCGAAAAGTATTCTGAGGCAGTTAAGCTATGAGGGTGGGTGGGGAGAGACAGAAAAAGAGGACAGGATGGTAATAGCCAGATGGGTCCCATGGTTAAGGCTCTAGGATAGAAATCAGGAGACTGGATTCTAGTCCCAATTTAGGCATGGAAACCAGGTGGATGACCTTCGGCCACCACTTTCTCTCAGCCCAATAACTTGTCATTGTGGGGAAAATAGGAAAAGGAAGGACTACTAATATGTTCATTGCCTTGAGTTGTTTATAAAATAAGGATGGGGTATAAATAAACTTAATAATATTTGTAGTGGCAGCAATAGTGAGAATAATGGGAATCTTGTGAAGAAGATTTAATAAACTAAAAGTTTATTTACTAGAAAGGGAATCAGGGAATAATCTGAGACCAATTGATATATTCTTCTAAAGCAAATACCATTAATTTAAAGGTTAATACATTATACAAACTTGAACCAGTTATGCCTTATTAAATAAACTGTAGTTGCCCCAATCAGAAAAAGAAAATAATACATCAGCCTTATTGAAAGAAAATAAGTCTCAGTCTTGTAATACTTAAATAGGAGATAGCCCAGGGACCTTGGATACATGAAATATATGTCTCTCCATAAACATTCATTGGATGATTCACATGTTAATAATACTTTATTAATCACTAATCAAGTTACTATGTACAGCAGTTTGTCTTTTAATTAACCGTCTCAGGTCATAGCCAACTGACTAAGTTGATTTCAAATCTCATATTCTTAAAGGGACATCTAGTCAAACTTAACTGTACTCAAAAAGCTAAGCATGTATCATTCTGAAAAATGACAACTCACTGAGAAATCTTAGGTCTGTAAAGTAGGTAATTTGCAGTTAGCATGAATTAAGTTTGACTTGAGGAAGACTTTATTTTGACATTTAAACTATTACAGTATGTATACTTTTTCTCCAGGAGGTTCAAGGGCAGAAACATAATGCAATATTTAATAGTTGTTTAAACCTAAAGCTGTTTTGAATACAATATTTAACACTTTGTAAAGAAAATATTGGTAAATTCCATTGTGGCTAAAATTAAGGACAGGATATTAAAGATACAGCTATGAGTTTTGCTGCATCAGTTCTTACAAAGGGAATATTACCATAGTAGGGTTCTGCTTTTAAACTGTGAATCTTCTCACTGCAAATGCCTAAACCAGGACCTTGTGTAGATATCATCTTGAATTGTTCAGCCACTTTTATATCCTTAAATTGCAAGCACTCTGACAGTACATTTTCAGATTAACAAATGTTATTAAAAGGTATATGTAACTTCCCATTACATTACACTGTTATATGCATAGCATTAAACATAATTGCATTTACCGTAATCAAAAGAAACTCCTATCATTTCACTGCCTTGTAGCCTGCTCATTGATTACCAGCTCCATTTTCCTCCTCTCTGTCTAAAACAAAAATGTTTGTTTATTAAGGAAAAATGAATATATGTCTTTGTTCTTCACAAGTTAGGAAATGTGACTTTGAAACCATGCTTTAGTAGAACGACCTACAACTTTCTTTTCTAATACTGAAAAAACCCCAAATATTTAGAATGCTTTCTCAGCAAGTGTTGCCTCCTTGGTATATCTAAAAAAGTTAAAATATTAAACAAAATACTTCATGCTTACAAAAAATATTTGATCATAAGGATATGGCAAATCTGATCAACAAATTGTCTCTGTTTTTATCAAAGCTGTGACAATTTAATCAATATTATGTCTACATTTGACTTTCTGTTTAAATCCACAGTTTCATCTCTAATTCTTGAATGTGGCACGAATATCTGTATACTATTTTCTTGTGACTAAGACTTGGATAAGAGTATTTGGATAATAGGTAATTTGTATAATGTTTAAAAGGAGAAGGAATCCCAAAATAATAGCTTTCATCCTCATGAACTCAATATGAAGAGAGCTAACTAAAGGCATCTTTAGCTGAAAATATCTAAATCAATTATTTCCTGGTATAGCTTGCCTCAAAGGTATAATTTTAATTAGGATATTAACATTAGAAAAGATTGCAGATTATATTTCATGTGAACTTTTTAACTTTATAAATCCCTTTTGGATATTACGCTTGTTTTGTGCTTTTATTTTTTGTTCCCTCCAATTTGTATTTTTGGATATTAGGTTTAAATGTATAGTATTCAACACTGATTACAGCACATGTAATATTCTCACAATGTCATTGATTTTAAACATCTGTTTAAAATCTTTAAGTACATTAATTGTGTTTGCCAGTATGGCAATGCATATTCATTCAAAGCCATTTTGGAGTTATTTCGTGGAGTTTTCAATATGAATTAGAAGCTGCTGGAATCTAAAGATAATTAGCAATATTTATAGTATGTAATATGTATAAATCTCAATATATCAAATAGGTATGTATATATATATATACATACATACATACATACATACATACATACACACCCATGGATTGTTTTAATAAAGAAAAAATCTGTTTTGGAAGAGAGAAACATCAGAATGCTTAGAAACAAAGATAAGGGAGCTTTATTTCTTTTGATCTAATAAAATCAGGGAAGAAAAAGAATCTGATGCTACAAAAAATAAGACAAATCAGAGAAAATGCAATACAAAATTGAGTGCTTTAGTGATTTTAGGATGGGAACAAATTTGGGTATTTTGCAATCAATGAATCCATGAAGGAATACGGCTGACATTCATCTTACACTTTTAAAATAATCTCATGTATTACTTAAAGTGAATGAATTGTCTGGAGATCATTTTTTTTTTTTTCTTTTACTGTTCAGGTAGTCCTAATTTAGCTATCACAGATGGAACTAGCAACTCACTTGTTCAGTGAAGCAGTCACTAAGTGGAACATCATCTCTTACTTCAGCTTTGCTTTACTGATCTGCATAAATTAATTGTAAATTTACTTTTTTCATCATCACCATCATCATCATACTTACAAACAGGCACTAAATAAGGCCGTCACTAAGGAAGCACTCCTGAAAAAGCATCTCAATTATATCAGTGTTCAAGTAGTCCTCAACTTACTGCCACAATTGTTAAGTGAGTTGCACCTGATTGCACAACCATTTTTTGTCAGTTAAGTGAATCATTTCACACATACACATCAATAGGGAAGATATAAAAGGGTAAATTAACAGCATTCTATATTATCTATCTATCTCTATCTACAGCAAAATGAAAGATGTTTCTAAAGTCAATGGAAACAAAGTTGCCTGTAATTAGCATGGACAATCCCAAAGGGATACAGGTCTGTGTTATGTATGTAACAGTAGAAAAATAAAAGTGGAAGCTATGACTTGATTGATCCTTCCTCTAATCTGCAATACCAATGAACAATTTGGATAATGTATCCAATAGTCATCACAGTTAAGAATTGACCCTTACGATCAAAGCAGCAGAAAAAGGTCACAACAGTATATTCTATGCTTTAAGCTACAGATGCAGAATGCATTCTTCACTTCTTTCATTATGTTCATCATTACACAGTTCAGTCAGCAGGTGCTTTTTTTCAAAAAAATTATTCTGAAAGTTCTTAATACAGGTAGTCCTCGATTTATGACCACAACTGAGTCCACATTTTCTGTTGCCAAGCAACACAGTTAAGTGAGTTTTGCCTCATTTTAGAACCTTTTTTGCCAAAATTATCAACTGAATTATATAGTCATCTGGCTCCTCTCATTGACTTTGTTTGTCAGAAGCCAGCTGGGAAGGTTACAAATGGTGATCGCTTGATCCCAGGACACTGGAACTATCATAAATACATGCCAATTGCCAACTGCCTGAATTTTGATCAATAATCATGGGGATGCTGCAATGGTTGTAAGTCTGGAAACTGGTTTTAAGTCCCTTTATTCAATGCTGTTGTAACTTCAAATGGTCACTAAACAACTAGTTGTAAGTCAAGGAGTACCTGTATACCACAACTAAGATTTTATTTGTCCTGTATTTATAGAAGCATAGAGTTGGAAAAGCCAGTTGAACTACCAAGTCAATCCCTACTCATTATCGTTAAAACACCCCTTACATGTATGGGTTGGACTAGATGACCTACAAGGTCCCTTCCAACTCTGATTATCTGTATTTATCAAGTTACCTCTTGAAAACATTTAAAAGGGAAGTTCACCACTAGCCTTGATGGTTGGTTTTTCTGAAATTATTCTGCCTGTTGGTTTTTCCCTGCTAACATTCAAGTGAAATCTGCTTCCCTGTAATTTAAAGCAATTACTCTGTGTCCTGCAATTTGGAGTGAAAATGCACCATTTACTTTGCTTCAAACATTTTAGTAAAGGTTTTAAAATGAGCAAAAGAAACCTAGAGAAAGGGTTTCTGTATTCTTTTCTTGAACCCAAGGAAATCACTGCAACTCAGATATTAACTGCTCTGTTTTGTTCTATTTGCAATCAATACTGTAAGATGCAAAGTTGCTAGCCAAAATGTTTGCCTTAAGCCAGCAGTATTTCTTTATATGTGTGTATATGTACATGTATAATCAGATAATTTTATAACAACAGGATAGTTTAATCTCATTCTAGTTTTCAAAGTGGCTGTGTTCATTGCCACCAGCCATTTGGCGTTTACAAAATGCACCTCTAATTACATTTCAGAATCAGTTAATAGCACAATTTCTTAAAATCTTTAAAGCCAAAATTCTTCACTGTTTTTTTCTTGGGGTAGGCTATCCACTACATCAGAATATATGTTTATAGATGCCCATTAGGAAAGGACAAGAACCAAAGAAACACAGGACCTCCAATTTCCAATGGCAAGGATACCAAGATAAATGATATGGAAGACCACTGAGAATTTCAACATGGTGGGGGCAGGCCAGCTTCCTCTTTTAGATTGTGAAATAGGTAATCAGCTAGAGCAACTGATGTCACCTGTGTCCCATGCCCAGGCCTGAATTCTGAACAAAAAATGTTCACACAATCTAATTCTACTTTTGCCTTGTCATACATACAAGTTGTCTAAACATTGTTTATATAAGCCAAACTCTTTTGAATTGATTAACTCCACCAAAAGGTGATAACAATGTGCCAACTCAAAAGCCCAATTGTTGACAAGGCCTCCCAGTGGCAGAACAAACCTTCTAGTCATTTAGCCAGTCCTTTCCTGCATAAAGGGCAACCCAGCCTGACCAGATAGGCCTCTCCACTCTGTAACTCCACTACTGCCATACTGGAGATATAGGCTTCAGAAGGCATGGTTCCACTGCATCACACAACCTTCACAATTCTGTTTTTCTGAATATCCTGAAAGAGAGGTGGTATTCAGCAGGTTCTGACTAGTTCTGGAGAACCAGTAGCAAAAAAATTTAGTTTGGAGAACCAGCAAATACTATCTCTGACTGGCACTGCCCCCATCTATTCTCTGCCTCCCAAGTCCCAGTTGATCGGCTGGATCTTCTTTTGTTGCCTGCACAGGAGAATGGAGCTAGAAAGCAGATTAGTGGGGTGGGGAGAGAATGGGATTTTGCAGTAACCTTCCCTGGGGCGGGATGGAGATTTTACAGTATCCGTCCCTTGCAACACCTGCCACGCTCACCAAGCCAGAACTGGTAGTAAAAATTTTTGAATCCCACCACTGTCTGAAAGGCTCCATCAACCTTATGACCTTGTGAGCCACTGATGAACATTCATAAATATCCTCTATCATCAGACAGTTTGCTCTGTAGATATAGTATAATCATATGTATTGCCTTCTAGGCCTGTCAAAAGCAAAATAAATTATTTGTTTTAAATGTATTTATAGATACTAGCAATTCTCTTTCTATACCATTCTTCTTTAATGACATTGAAGTGGCAACAAAATCAGAAATTCCTTCCTCTTATGTAGAAGCTATTAACAAAATATTTATTTAACAAAGTCATTGTATTAGATTTTCCTAACTTGCTGTTCTGCAGATGTGTTGGAAGTGTACTTTCCAGATTCCTTAGCCAGCAACTTCTTTTGGCCACATTGATTGTAAATTCTGAAAGCAGAATTTGGCAAATCTAAAAAATCTGTACAATGGAGGGATGAGTTGAACTATTTCAAGCTAATAGATAGATATGAGAGTCAGAATAATTTGTTCAACTATCAACTGTCATAGTACTTAAAGCGTGAAAGGACAACACAATGTGCAGTGATAACATGGAAAGGTAGAGAAGTAAAACTTTCACAAAATATTGAAGCCATGCACAAACTGATGTTACTTGAGTAATTAGCTCCAACCCAAAACATATAAATCTCACATCTTGGAAGGATGGAAAAATTCAAGACATTTTTAGATCTTTTTTTTTCTTTAAGGCCTTTACAAAAATTAAGATGGGACAAAATCTTCTCCACAAAGATAGACCTGTGAGTATTTTGAGAGCAGCAATTAGCTAATAAATAACCAATACCTGGATTGTTTAGGTGAAACATATAAATATATAAACATGTATTTGGGAAAAAAGGGAGGAAGGCTATTAGTTTATGTTATTTATTAAATTTATATGGCATTTATTTATAAAGCAAACATTACATTTTAAAGGATGCAATGTAGCAGTTTAAGAAAGGAAGTTTCAGTATTTTGAACACAAAACAGTTGGATAAAGATTTAAAGTATGGGTCAGGAACAAAATAAGCCATCATTGTAAGAGTAACATTAGAGTTGTTAGGTCATTCAGGTGCTATGTTAAATTGCAAGCAAAGAGGGCTTAATGATTGCCAAACAGTGCCTGTCATTCTTTTTCAACATCCTTTAAATAACAAGTACAAAAATTAAAGGCCTATTTTTGTGTCAGTGTGTGTGTGTGTGTGTGTGTATTCCTGTCTTACAGTAAGCCCAAATTTTTCCATGCACAAGGCATTGTTTAGAGAGGGATTTTCGCTAGCTGTTTTAATTAGAAGCTTATCACTTTCCTGGAATGGATTTGTAAAGAACAAAAAGTTCTACATCTTGGTTTTGCAGGCCTTCTAAGACTTCATAGAAACATCTCAGAAAAGCACAATCTAACATAGCTTCCTATTTCTTTTTAGCTTGGTTGTTCGCCATCTTTTGCATTTAATTGGTTGTTAATAAGAAAGCAGTGGTGTGTAATGAACCAAATGTTATTTTGGATGGATAAGAAAATTTAAACTGAGCAAATTCCCAGTTTTGATTACTCAAGACTCTGGTTTTTGCCTGCATTTTTTTTCATTCTGCATAATCATTAATCTAATTCTGAACAGAAAAGGGATATAAAAATATTGCAATAAATTTGAATCTTCATTAAATTAATTCTGAATAGAAACAGGTATAAAAATATTTCAAGAAATTTAATGATCAGTACTATTAATGGTGGCATTCATAAGTGTTCAAAGAACATAGCATATCTTTATGAGAGTAGGATGTGAATTTGCTATGTTTTTTCTTCCCATCAAAAATATTTTTTTAAAAATGTTTTCAAATCCATATTTAAGACAATTTAAGTAAGGAAAAAAGAGCATACCTAATATGTGTTACTCAGACTGGTTGGACAAGGACAGGTTCTCTCATAAGAAGTTTATCCAAAATAGTGTTTTGGATGCTCCTCTGGTCATAGGTACAAGGCTGGAAGAGGGAAGGAACAATGAGCTTTCGAGAAACTTTAGTGATAACCAGTTGATCTAATTTGCACATGAGCAGAATATGATTCCCTACATTTTAAGCTGGGCATGTTTTAGTGTACCACCTCATGGCTCAGCTATTCACAATGAAATGTATAATTCATACTGGGTGATGAATATCTGACCTTTGGATATCTCTGGATTGTCATCATATTTATCAGGCAGGAAGCAGGTAGAAAAGCAGCAGTGTTAGTGGCCACAGAAGTGACAGGTTAATTTGTTCCAGTTGTATCATTGATGTGTTTCAGTTGAGTCAAACAGATAATCTGAACATCCATCTAGTTCTGCTGGAAGTTCACTACATTCTTACACCAGAGGAAAGCATTGGCAACTTATTTAGTCATGTTTTTCAGAAAATATGATTAAAATCAATCAATCCAGTCTTCTCACTTCAATACTTTGAAGAAATGAAACTTCAGATAACATAAGAATTGGCAATTTATTCCAATTATATTCTTTCGCATGCATGGATATACTGTAGCTCTGTTGAATTATGCTAGGGAACTGATATATCTTTTATGAGTTTAAGACTCATAGGTAGGTCATCACAGTTTATAAATTTGCTGAAAAAAGACCATCAGAAAATTGGTTACTTGTTTAACATAATTGTATATAAATTATATCCAAAGATTCCAAAGTTGTATCAAGCCATAATCAATAGAAGGAAACATCACATTTCATTGGCACTGATTTACTATTTCCAGACTGAAATACTGCTTCATTATTTTATTGATTAAATTCACATCTATTTTGCTGCAGTTTACACAATCTATCAAAAATAAAAATCTATCACAATTACAACAATAATAGAGTAGGAACATTGTCAAAATGTCAAATAAACAGTACATAACAAGAAAGATAAGTGTAATCAGTGGAAAATAAAGAAAAAGAACAAGAAGACATCAGTTAGAAACATAAGAAAAGTCTTCCAAGATAATTCGCTTTTTAACATCTATCTAAAAAAACAGAAAGAGAGGGATTAGTTCTACCTCCATTGGGAAGTAGTTATAATTCCTCTGAACCTTTCAGTAATGTACTATTTTTTTTCACTAGAAGTATCCTAGATAGGTCAAACCAACTCCGGTTGGAGAAGATAATCCTGTAGGTACCCTGGAAAAATGGCAAAAAATATTAAGATATTGGATTTCTATACAGTAAACTAGATTCTTGTCATGTTTTTTTTCCTATTGTATTGCCTGATACTTATCCCAGCCCAGCTCAGCCCAACCCAAAAAATTACATTGTCTCTTAGTAGTTACTTATATTTTCATAGCAGTTTCAGGATAACTAAGTGAAGATCACAACAATTGATAGTAAATATTATTTTACTTCATGTGGTGAATATATTAAATGAACTTAAAGACAACTAACTTGTTTGTTTTGCATTTTGCTTTGTTTGAATGTCATGTACTAGTTGACCAGATTTTGAAGGAAAAAAATGGGCACATTAATCTATGTCTTTTAGTCAATCTTTGCTCCTAGCTTGGACAAATTCCTGCAGATATTTTTGACAACTTTTTTGACAATGATTTGTCCTTGCCTTCTTCCTCCTAGAGGTTGAGAGCAGGGGTGGGATTCAAAATGTTTAACAACCGGTTCTGTAGGCGTGGCTTAGGTGGTGAGCATGGCTTGGTGGTCATGTGACTGGGTGGACATGGCTTGGTGGTCATGTTATTGGCTGGGTGTGGCCAACTCAATATCATTCACATTGAGGCACACATCTCCTCGCCTGGCCTCTTATGACTGTGGGGATGCTGCAACAGTCGTAAGTATGAAAAATGGTCATTAGTCACTTTTTTCAGTGCCATTGTAACTTTGAATGGTCACTCCACACAAGCAAAGTACCAGCAAAGGAGGGGGGAAAAACTCCAGAGAAGTTTCTGAGGCAGGACGTCTAGTCCTGCCAAGAACATAATAAGGGTTAACAGAGAGGCAGTTTCTGTAAGCAACACCAGAATGTTTCCTTCCTGCCTTCCTTGCAGGATTAGGCCAGTAATTTTTTCTAACAACGGGTTCTCCAAACTGCTTAGAATGTTAACAACCAGTTCTAGCGAATAGATGCGAACTGGTAGAATCCACCCCTGGTTGAGAGAAAGAAACTGCCCACAGTCACCCAGCTAGCTTTATGCCTATGACAAGACTAGAACTCACAGTCTCCCCCTTTCTACCCTCATGCCTTTAACAACTACATCAAACTGTCTCTCTGTATAACTGATTTTATTAATTAATGTGCAAAAGTGCTCAGGCAGGCACAATTTAACTTGCAAAAATGTTAATGATCATTATATGACAACAGATACACTAATAACTAGGTCTTTCCTCTAATCTAGTGGCCAGCTGGTTTTGCAATCCCAAATATTGTTCCTATATACAATGAATTATGATCCATATTATAACTTGCTTGAGCCTGCTAATGTTACTGCTATCAGCCATCTGGGGATCTTGAAATCTTGAAATTTTTCCTGATTTGAGAGTATGCTTAAAATGACTGTCTGATTACCTTGTCATGTTGTTTATGAGTATATACTCAATATATGTGATGGTGCGTATCATTTAAGGTAATTTGCACCAATATATCTTAGTTGCTTTAAGATGCATTGGTAAAAAAAATTGCACAAAGAAAGCAGTGTGTCCTGCTAAGACCATGATACTTTGTAATAGAGAGATAAGAGAAGTTGCAAAATTGCAACACATGGTGATAACACAAGCATTTGTGGGCTGAGGCAAACAATTGTTTGCTTTGGTAACTTTACTACATTTTCTAGCTGCATCTTGACAAGTCAATGGCCCTACTGTGTGTTTTACAATTGGCACAGAATAGGATATAATCACATTTTCATTATATTTCTATGGAAATTTCCAGACCTTGCTCATCTTTAAGAAATATTGTTGGAAACACTGGCTGGAAAAATGTACTTAGGATATTTATAGCCAGTACCCAGCCCATAAGCAGTGAATGTGAATTTAAAATATGCATTCTCTTGGACAGATAAACACTCTTCTTAGATAAGAGGCAGCTCTAACAATAGAACTAATGTGCCATGTGGATTAAGTCTCTACGTAGCCCAACAAAGAACAAACGCCTTTGTCATTCCTTTGAAAAAAATGTTGCTTAAGAAAGAATGGTTGATTATTGATTATATGCCATCAAGTCATTGTCAAATCATAACAACAATATAGATGATGTTCTCTGTGATGATCTGTCCTTAATGTTATTTCAAATCTTACAGATGTGCACTTATCCCCACTGTAGCTGAGTCTATCCACTTTGCTGCTGTTCTTGCCCTCTTTTTCTCTTTTCTTTCACCTTTTCCAGCTTTAGACCTTTTCAAGAGAGCTGGGTCTTCATATGTTTCTGAAAGAGAATAATTTGAGTTTGGTCACGTGTGCCCTAAGTGGGTTCTCCTACGGACTGATTTGTTCAATAATCCATTTCTTTGGTATTCCCAGGAGTCTTCTCCAACACAAAAGTTCAACAGTGTCAATACACTTCCTATTCTACTTAGTATAAAATTCATAGTTACGATAATATTAGTCTTAAAGTAAAAGAATTTCAGAATAATAGCCCCATATAAAATGAATGAAGCAATCAATGAACCAGAAGACTAGTCACACTAAAGAAATGTGCCCAAGGAAAGTGAAACAGGACACTCATGTGAAGATCTGAAAAGGGAACACATAAAAAGGGAGAGATACTTCCTTCCTATTACAGTATAAATGATATTCCATAATGGGGTTCTTAATTTATTTTAATTTATTTTAATTGTTTTATTGATTGGGCTTCTTAGATTTAATTCTTTTTTAAATATTTATTGTTTCTGTGTTTTAATTGTGAGCCTCCCCGAGTCCTTGCCGAGAGGGGGCGGCATATAAGTCCAATTATAAATAAATAAATAATGACTTGCATGTGCTCAACTATAGTATTCTTGCTGCCTGATCTAGCCCTGTGCTTTAGAAAAGCTAACCATCCCAGATTGTGCAGTCACCTATCTTTACTACACAATTTGCTACATTTTTATAAAAGAATACCATTTAGGATTTCTAGTACTCCCAAGATGTTCCAAAGGAGTATGTATGCAGCTGGTGATAATTCAAATTTTCAGGATTAATTTAAGATGAACCTGTCCAAAGACTTGCCCAAAGTTCTAGCAAGTTTAAAAGCTGCAGATTGAAAACTAAACACAAAAAATGCCTATCACTAAAAAAAACACCACATATATCAGTGTCATTGGATAAATTAACATGGAGTGAGTCCTTATTTAAAGAAAGTTGAAGTATTTTAGGAATTAATATCCTCCACCCCCAACATCTGTGGTTGATTTAAAGAAATTCAAGGCTATGGTGCAATGCTTTGGAATAACTTGGACATCCTGCACCCTTTAAATGAACTTCTTAGAGTAACTGTACTGAGCAACAAGAACTATTTGGCAATGGGAAAAAGATGTTGCTTTCATGGAATAGAATAATTTCTAATGAAAATTCTGATATTGAAACTCTTTATCAGTGTAGTATTGTCAGTTGTGGCAACACCTATAAAAGAGTTAAAATTCGTATTCATAAAATATTGCCAAAGCTAATAGAACATTTATAAATCCACAAATACCACATATTCAAATGGGATGGTGTAGCAATATGAACAATTTTCTGAGCTTCTTGTTATTGCATCTGAGATGCTGCAAAAAATACTGGAGGATTTGCTGGCCATGACTGAATCAAAGGCTCTTTTTTCTTAGATAAGTTTATTAGATCTTTGTATGAGCGCACAGACAGGGGCTTCTCGGGGTGCCGTTGGCGAGCCAATGCCGGTTGGTGGTGCTCCGGGGACGGGCCTACTCTGTGGTGGTTCCCGCCCTGTGGAATCAACTACCCCTGGGACTCCGTTTGGCCCCTGACCTTGGCACCTTCGTCACGACCTGAAAACTTGGTTATTCAAACAGGCGGGGCTGTGCTGACCTCCTGGAGGGGGGGTGTTAAATTTTATAATGTATATTGGGGTTTTAGCGAAATTGGGCTTGTGATTGTTTAATATTTTTTAAGTAATTTATTGTTCATTGTTGGTTTTAGTTGTGAGCCGCCCCGAGCCTTCGGAGATGGGGCGGCATACAAGTCCAATAAATAAATAAATAAATAAATAAATAAATAAATAAATAAATAAATAAATAAATAAATTATCATAAACTAAATATTAAATAAATGTTATATTTACAAAAATATGAATATTTATTATGAAGTTTGTTAGAATTATTATTTATTAAATTTAGTGGGGAGGGGCCTAACTCCAGTGGACACTGAGAAGTGTAGAAAACTGAAAGGGAAAAAAACAACAGCAGATAAACACATTAAATCAAACACACAAGCCAGAATAATCTCCAGGTGCTTTTAAGAAAATGAGTATGTTTAACATTTTCTTTATGTCCTGTGCTAAGCATATTGGGCTACAAGCTTACTCCACAGTTCTTGATCCACAGCTTAACATTGCTTAAAGTATATTTCTAATTTTTATAGCTTCTCACTCAGAGGAGATATAGTAAAGCAGGGGTGTCAAACTGGCAGCCCATGGGCCGGATGTGTCATATGCAGGCTATGCCCACCCCAGCTCCATGAATGGGAAAAACATCACAAAATGTTACGTGACAGCAATGTGACACTCCAAGTTTGACACTCATGTAATAAAGTATAATTCTAACATATGGACAGAAAAGGAGCAAACTGGTAAATCCAAGACAGAGATCCCCAACTTTTCAGTGTTGCCGACCAGCAGTGTTTGAGAAGAGGAGATGGATCTGCACAAGTATCCGGCAAGCGTGCAAATGTGCAGCTCCAGCTACAAGTGGTGTGCACACATGCATGCCACTCATGCAAATTGAGTGCACATGCACATGTTGCTTGCTGCTCATGCATGTGGGGATGTGCATGCATCATTTCTGCAGCCCAGTTGCAAACACCTCATGGCCCACTAGTGGGCCATGACACAGAGGTTGGGAACCCCTGTTCCAAGGCATTTCATAATCATCTTATCAAAATTTCTAAGAATAGGGTCCATGCCCATTGCCACATAGAGCACATTTGCTGTCACATATTTCAAGCAATATTTGGTTGTCCTGCAGGTGAAGCATCTGTGCCAGATTTGCCCTAAACTGATAGTTCTTTTATCACTTTACCAACACATACCGTTGCCAGCCACCTTTGAATTTAAAACTTCAGACTGATGATAACCAAGTGTAATAGCAATTATCTACAAATAGAAAACAATATATTTAGATGCAAGAAGAACTAATATAGGCATGTAATATATTTATGTCCATATGCTTTATTTCATTTTTTAAAAACTTATCATCTCTTAGTTTGGGAATTTAATTTGGAATTATTGGTTAAGCAATGTAATCTTCATCAGTTACTATTATATATATTTTTACATTTCCATGAATTTTATATTATTCTAGTTTATAAAATACAACCCAAATGCTCATAATTTTTCTAATTTTTTATGAATCAATATGTCATCCAACTGACTGTTGATTATTGAATAATGTATATATTCTAATCTGATGTTTCTATTATTCCTTATATTTATCCAGATCCCCTTTCACATCCTTTTGTTTTTGACAAGTGTAGATACAGCAACTCTATCTTGGCAAAAATAGGGAAATATATAACTTAGTATGGATTAAGAAACAGATGGTCTGTTTCAAATTCTTGGTGTAAAAAGAAAACTAAAGATAAAGAACAACTTGACTAATAGAGATTTAATTAAATATGACTACTACTTATTTAGTAAAATTACTCATGGACAGGGAGATTGGGATTAAAGAACTGGTAGATGGAAAGAAAAGGGGCTACAATGCATTTTCCCACCACCATTTCACTGTTTCCATTCTTCTCTCCAATTCCATTGTGCTATATCAGTGTGGATCTTAAATTGAGCAAGAAGCAACAGCTGAGGGAGATGCAACAGAAAAAAGACCAGCAGGGGAAAGCATTAAAAGCACACACTGTTCTCCCCTTCCTTGGCGACATCTTGGCTCTAAATCACTCCTCTTGAAACAGAAGCACACGCCAAGAATTCTGTTACATATTCTATTGGATAACATTCAGTTTAAGTTCTCACAGCACAGAAAAGATATACATATAATGTCATACACATATTTAAAGGTACTTTGAAATCAGCTTTAAAATAATCTTTTTAAAAATATGGTAATTTCAGTTATCTTCAAAGTCCTTATTAAAACAGCTTTGGAAGAAATAGTCAAAAATGTATCTAAAGCAATGGAAAAACTTCTTCAGTTTGCTCCTGCATTATGCAAATTTCACTTTGTGGGAGAGCAAATTCTATTTTTGTAGTTTACTTATTTCTCTTATATTATTTCATAGTGTGAATTTTTTATAAATAAAGTATTATTGTTATTAGGGGCGATTTATCCTGTTAATTCACACTCAGATGGAGATAATACAATAAACATTGGAATGATTTAACACATGGAGTTATTTGCATCTCTAAGTGATTTATTTCCATATTTACCTCCCTCATTCACAACAGCTTCAAAATGGCTTATGTAAAATATAGAAGTACAAAAATTTTTTAAAAGTAGAACGCAAACAAAAACATGAATTAAAAATAAAATAGCGGATCAAACAGTTCAAAGAGATTTCTCATGCTGAACTCAAAGATGACTCCTTCCCAGGCTAAAAGTAAAGTCACCATATATAGAAGCTACCAGAGAAATATAATATGTCTGATAGCCATCCGTCCATTCTCCAATTTAAAAAGTGTAAAGAGAAGTATGTCTGAACATCTTAAACTTGCACCTTGTAAATGTATGATTCATATGCCTAACTAGGGTAGGCACAGCAAAGATCCCAGGGAAAAAATATGTCTGTTATTTTAAAATAGTTCACTCTTGTTTTCTATAGCCTTTTCAGGCATCACATATCTTTGTACAAACTTCTGCGATAATATGCCTTCTGTCAAAACTAAAAATATTTGAAATCTTCTGAAAACAACACATCTTATGATATGTCAAAGACTTTAGCCCTGAAATATTACGAAGTTGCATGCGAAAAAGCCCAAATCTTGTAAGATTTGATAATTATTCCATGTTCTGTATCCTGGGATGTTAGAAACCTGCTGCTAGCTCTTTCCAATATAAAAGGTCTTCAGGTACTTGATGAGGGCTATCATAGCTTCACCTTTCATCCTGGTTTCTTCTTCTTTCTTTTCTCCTTCAGGACTTGTTTCCAGTTTCCTGATTATCAATGATTCTCTTTTTCAAATTGTTTCTAGATTTGACTACGTTTTTAAACCTCATGCCCAGAACACAATATTCAAGGTGAGCTATAACGAAAGAAGAATTAGGTTAACTATTATTTTAAAAAATGGGATTCCCATGCAGGGCTTCCATATACTCCTAGAGATATCCATCTTACTGAGATCTGTTCCTCAACTTTATTTTGATATTTCCATACTTTATACTGTATAATATCATTGTGGAGCAGAACAAATAGAACTTGGCTCCAAGTAGCTTATTTTCTTAACTTTAACAAAAAGGAAAAAGAAGGGAAAGAAGAACAAAAGGAGGAAGCAGATAATGGGAAGTAATATAGCAATAGTACTTCGAGTGATATACCGCTCCATAATGCTTTATAACACTCTCTGAGTGTTTTGCAATGTCAGCATATTGTCCTCAACAATCTGGGTCCTCATTTTATTGACTTTCAAAGGATGGAAGGCTTGAGCCGATCGGGATCGAACTCCTAGCTATGGGCAGTACTGCAATACTGCATTCTAACCATTGTACCCACATGACAGAGTATCATAAAAGAAATCACAAGGTGGACACAATGATATGATTGGTGCTTTTATGTGCACTGTGGCCCACATTAACTTTTTTTTTTAACCATACTCGGCAGCCACCCCTTTCTAATATAAAAAAAATTAAACAAGAAATATCTCTTATATATTTTTCAACATGTCTATATTTGGTGAGTTGCTGAGGTGGTTCCACTGTTATTAATATATATTACTATCTCACTGTCTTTTAATTGTAATATGAGTATTTTAATATATTTTTTAGATTACTGTTTTATATACTTTTAATGTACACTGGCCAGAATCACTTTTGTGATAAGGAAAGCTGTATAAATATGATGACTAAATCAATGAAACAATCAGAGACTGAATCAATGAATATCTCTATGCATCTTTGTGTTTGTATATATACTGCACACTTACCCAAGGGAAAACCCACTGAAAATTTGAGAAGAACCTTGCTGGATCTTACCTAGGCTCTTCTACGCAGCCCTCCATTTTACATGGCAGACCACTAGATGCTTCTAGAAAGCTCACAAGTAGCAGATTGGGGCATACTCCTATGTACACTGAATATGAAGAAACCCTCTATTGCAGATTACACACCCCAAATTTAAAGTGAGGAAATACAGGAAAAGTTACATAAAGAAACAACCGTCCATCAAAGAACAGTCTCACTTCTTATGATCTAAAACAGGGGTCCCCAAACTTGGCAACTTTAAGACTTATGGAGTTGAAGTCCACAAACCTTAAAGTTGCCAAATTTGGAAACCTCTGATCTAAAATGTTAGGAATGAAAAGTTAACTGTACATTGCTCCTTATCAGTTTGATAAGAGGACATTAAGAGTCACTGAAAGAAAAAATGTTCACTTTGAGAAATCTATGTGTGTGATTATCAATGTTTCAGTAAGCAATTGGCAAAAAAGACAGATTAGAGATAGAATGACAGTCACTCCAGTTTCTCCAACAGACTTTTGTCTAGTATTAGTTTAGCCCAGTCTTATTTACAAATAATGGATGCCCCGTTTAATTCAGCCTCAACAGAAAAATAACAGAGTGAACCAGACCAACCACAGTGAGGTGCAAGGAAACAATTACAGCAATTATTCCTGTCTTCAGGATGTGATAAAATAAAGGTTGAAGAAATTGTCAACAACTCTGTAGTACCAATACTGGGAAAAATGCTTTAAATAATAATCAGAAAATCACTCCGGAATAAAATATAAGAGAACATATTAATTTTGTGTGTGTGTGTGTGTGTTGTGTGTGTGTATTTTCAGAAGTATTCCTGCTGAAGCTGAGCACATCAAATGATTGTAGTTGGAGAATTAAACCAATGTCTAGTTCATTATTATTCAGATAAATGGAACGTGTAAATTCTTAACATTATTTGCAATGTGCCCTTCATGTTTTCAATATATATTTGATGAAAGTTATGGTTCTTAACAAAGAGAAATACCTGTCTGAGAAAGCTGCTTAGCTTTTTTTATGCCAAGTTACTAAGGCATCTAAAAACAGTAACAGAACATGTGGTTTATATTAAAGAGAGGCCAAATTTGGGGATAAGGATTTTTTCCAGTGCTGACCACTGAATCTGATCACAGTGGACTAGATGGACAAATAGTGTTTCTTGGTATGGAACAGCTTCCTATATTCTTAAAATAAATGGGAAATAATTATGATTTCAGAGGGTCTGCCCTGGAGACTCAGAAGGAAGGTGTGCCCTCTGGTAGGGCCAGTGAAATCAATGTGAATCCTAGACCATGGGCCCCTAGGACATTCCCATTCCTGTTTGGGGGCGAGAGGTGGGGCAGGCCTGACTACCTGACAGTTGGGACAAGATGCAACCCAGTTTTCAACCATTTTGTCAATACCTGACCACCATACATAACTCTTGGCCAATCCCTTCATCCTTACAATACCAGGATGACCCTCATGTAACATTTCCAAAACCTCTCTTCCCAGTTTTGCAGGAATAACCACCCTGTTACCCCACAAAATACATCCTCTTAATACAGATAATTCAGTTTGCCTGGACTTAAAAGGTTGGGCAAGGTGAGGTAGATCTTGAAGAGGCCAACCTTTTTTAATCCACCCTATAATAGGAGCCAATAAAGTGTCTTTGGCAGTCTCTCTGGCAATTTCAGCAGCATGTACTGGAAGCTTGGCAACAGTTTCTAGAAAAAAGGTGTGTGCCTCAGGTTCAAAGTCCTCCTTGTGACAAGGAAGTGGGCAACAACTCAAGGCATCAGCATGTCCAATGTCCTTGCCAGGCTTGTGGATAAGTTTGTATGAATAAGCAGCAAGAAATTCAGTCCACCTCAGCATTCTTGGTGACAGGATAGTGGGTGTAGGTTTGTCTCCTGCCACAATGCCTAACAAAGGTTTGTGATCTGTGACAATGGTAAATGTTCTCCCATATAAATACTCATGAAATTTCTTGACAGCTGCAACAATTGCCAATGCTTCCTTGTCCAATTGGCTGTAATTCCTCTCTGCTTTGGTCAAGGTGCGAGTAAAATGCAATAGGGGCTTCCCTCCCGCTGGGAAGCCTGTGGCTCAAAAAAACCCACTCCAAAGGGGATGCATCACAAGTCAGTACAACAGGTAAATTCTCAGAGAACTGTATGAGTACAGCATCAGACGTGATTAGTCTTTTAATACTGTTAAATGCTGATTGTTCCTTCCTGCCCCAGACCCAAACAGACTTTTTGTCAAGTAATCTGTGTAATGGTTCTACAATGGTTGCCTTCTGAGGTAGGAACATGTGATAAAAGTTAATAAGTCCAAGGAAGGCTTGCAAATCTGTTTTGCATTTTGGTCTAGGGGCTTCTTTGATTGCTTGAACCTTGGCATCTGTAGGGTGGATACCATGCTTGTCAATCATATAGCCCAAGAATCAACCTTGTCAGTTCTAAGAATGCATTTTTCTTCCTTGACTTTTAACCCCGCTTTCTTGAATCTGGTAAGGACTTCTCTGAGTCTCTCTTGTAATTGAGTGTCATTTTCAGCAGAGATTAACACATCATCAAAGTAAGGCACTACCCCTGGCAGTCCTTGGAGCATCCTTTCCATAAGGCTTTGGAAGATGCCTGGTGCCACGCTTACTCCAAACTAACCTTTTACATTTGAAGGCACCTCTATGAGTCACAATGGTTTGGGCCTCTGCAGTGGCATCATCAACTGTTAGTTGTTGATATGCCTGGGCCAGATCCAATTTGGCAAAGACTGTGCCCCTGCCAAGTGAATGTAATAAATGATGCTGGAACTGGATATGCACTCTGCTGAAGCGCATGGTTCAATGTCCCCTTATAGTCTCCACAGATTCTTACTGACCCATCAGTCTTGACTGGTGTGACTATGGGTGTTTCCCATCTGGAGTGGTCAGTGGGCTCTAAAACTCCTTGAGCTATTAGTTTATCTAATTGTGCATCAATTTTTTCCTTTAAGGAAAATGGGACCCTTCTGGGCTTTAAACGAATTAGGGGCCCCTTGGGATCTAGGTTGAAAGTGATAGGGGTCCCCATATACTTGCCCAATCCGCTGAAGACCTCTGGAAACTCAGACTTCAAGGCCTCCTCCCATTCAGTGTTGCTCATGTGATTGATGCCAGTCACCTTGATGCCTAGTGGATTGAACCACTCAAGTCCCAGCAAGCTTGGGCGGTCCTTGTCCATGATGGTCAAGGGCAAACGTTTGGTGTGGCCTTTGAACTTCACGTTGAATTCTCTTGTTCCAACTACTGGAATCTTGTTCCCTTGGTAGTCTTTAAGAGTCAGTGCTTGCTTCTGGAAATGTTTCTTCTGAATGTTGGGAAGTAGCCTGTGAATAGTGTCCCATGACACCATAGATAAATAGGAGCCTGAGTCCACTTCCATTTGGCAAGGTCTTCCTTCAATGAATACCTTCACATGTACTTTTCTGTTTCTCAAGGGTGAAGAATGACCAATGGTGACTGTTTGATGAGTTTCATTCTTCCCATTTGCTTCTGAGTTGCACCCCATTTTCTCACTGAAATTGTTGGGCTTGAATTCTTTCTCAGGAAATTTCTTCCTACTAGGTGGAGTTCTGGATGATTTGCAGACTCTTGCTAGGTGACCTCTTTTCTCACAACGTAGGCAGATGGTGTCTAAAAACTTGCATCCAGTGTGGGGGTGCCCCCCCACAGCCTCTGCAATAAAATTCTTGCCTCTTTTTTCCAAGGTCTTTCCTTTTCTTCTCCATTCTGAGTCTATAAATTCCTTCCTCCACCTCACTACAGTCTGAATCAGAGTCTATTTGCTCGCAATGGGTTGTTGTGGACTTTTCCACATCAGAATGGCTTGAGGCCTTGTTAATTTTCTTCATGGCTGCTGCTGAGGACTTGGTTGCTTCCACTGAAACAGCTTCCTCTATGGCGTGATCTTAGGTTTCATTAGTAATTTGCTCTGTAAAACCTTATCTTTAAGGCCTAGAACAAACCGATCACGCATGGCCTCTTATAAGTTGGTAAACTCACAAGCACCCCCAATGTCCCTTAAACTTGCCACGAAGTCGTTAACATTTTCACTTTCCCCTTGATCCCGACGATAAAACTCGTGTCTCTTAATGAGGCACGATACTTGTGGGGCATAATGGGCTCTTAAAAGCTTTTCTAAATCAGGCCATTCCATTACCTTCAAGTCTGCAGCTCCGCCAATGCCTTCGCCATCTTGAAGACTGCCGACCGCAGTGCGTCTTCCGCTTCTTGGGGATCGAGATCGAGATCGGGGCTGGGGGTGTTCAGCGCAGCCATCTCTCTCAGCTTGTTCTCCGCTGTCTTCTTCGAAGGATCCCACCTTCGTCGCCAGTGTTACATTTGCATGAAGAGTCAGACGTGGAGTGCTTCAGTGAAGAGTTTATCAGTGACTACAGCTCATAACAGACCTGATTTGGCTGGGCTGCGGCTGCTACTTATAGCCAGCAGCTGCAGTTGCCAGCCAATCAGAGTGCAGGGTTTTCCCGCACTTTTTAAACCAATCATTTCTGACATTTTACAAGAACAGTTCAAACTTAACCAATGACATTCAAACCTGCATACATAACACAACCCAATGCGCTCAGCAATAGCCTTCCTTCCATTGTATATGCCTTATTACTATTCACTTTTTCAAACCTGCATACAGCGCTCAGCAATAGCCTTATTGCCTGCTTATTACTAAGCGGCAACAAATCAGTTATTGCCAACAGTCTTGGGTCCTCAGGAGGATGGAAGGCTGAGTCAACCTTGAGCCTGGTGGGATTCGAGCAATAATTACAGGCAGCTGGAACTAAGTGCTAGGCATTTAACAGCCTGCACCACCAAGGCCCTTTAACTTGCCCATTCTTAGTCCTAATAAAATGCATAGGGATCCTGCCTCATTATGTGCATACAAAATTTTTACAGTCATATCATTCTGGATCCACTCAGTGAAAAACAGATATGCAAGATCTTTAAAAACTTATCCTGATAATTCTTAAGGTCAGATTTGGTAAATTGAATGACAAATTAGTCAGCTACATTTTAATCTAGGATGCTACATTTTCCCATATAATTTGGGCAGTTTATGGTCCAATGTGTTGTGCATATCTAGGAAACTGTTTTCATTCATGAATCATGGTTAAATTAATATGAATAAACATTCATATGAACATAATCTCTGGGTCTTACATAGAAGAACATTGTGAAAAATGTGTCTATGACTTTAAATTCATCTGTGATTTTTTAAAAAGAAAAGTAAAGCATTATAAGCCAATATTCAAAACAACCATGGCATATGATGGTTGTATAGTATTACTATGCTATATAGTAATACCATCATATAGTATTTTCATTTCATAGATAAAAAATTAAGGCTGAATGATAGTCAGACAGTGAGTCTGGAGGTGAATTAAGATTGAGCACTCTAGGTCAAACCTGCGGACATTGTGTTTACCACATAGATGGTGTTGCCTGGTTCCTTTAAAAAGTTTAAAAAGCAGTTGAAGGGGCAGAAATCCAAACTCAAGTTGTAGTAAGAATATTTAAGGTCATGTTTTACTGATTATGGAGCATAAAAGGGAAGGAACAACACCAGAAAGAACATTATCACTTACTTTTCTCTTTACCACAATTACTATCTTTTTAAATGTTTCTTAAAATTTAGAAGGAAACATACAGAAACATCACCGTTTAGCTATGTTACCCAGTGTTACTAATATTTCAAGTTTAAGATTCTAAAAATGTTTTTCTTATACCAAATGAAATTTTTCATTCTTTTTTTAAATAGGGAGTAGATGAAAATTCAGATCCTTGTTTTAAAAAATGAGTAACACTTAAATTTCCAAGAGTTTGGGAGGATATTCTTTTCTTCAGAATATTAATACCTAATAAGGTTTGATTTTTGCCCGTATAAAGTTAATCTTTAAGCAGCATACACAGAATTTATGCCATAGCCAATATTTGTTCCACAGTTACACTGATTTCACTAAGGACACAGGTGCTCTGTGGAGACAATTCGTTAAAGAAACAACTGCTGGTCACAAACCACACATGGTCACATTTTTTGTGAGTGAATATTAACCATTTTTGCTTTAGGATAACCTATAAACTTCAAAATTCCAACAAATTATGTCTTAAATCTTTCTCAAATTCTATTTTACTATTTTAAAAATCCACACCATCATTTACAGAGCATCTGTAATTTCTTACTATATATTTGACTTGAAGAATTTCTGGATATTCCCATAATTTACAGAAATTATCCAGAGGAATAGAGACTCTTATTTTCATTATCTAACATTATATGGTAACTTTCAGTACTTTTACCTTACCACATGTTCTATCAAGAAAATCGGAATTATTCCTCCTCAAAACTGAAAATATGTCAAATTCCATCCAGATCATATTTTGAATTTATATTCTTATATGTTTGCATGAAATACAGAGATGATTGATGCCTATCATGTCAAAACCACTATCCTATATAAAGACAGAGAACAATATCATATTTAACCTAAGGAATTCAGTGTTACCAAAAAATAGTAAGAGAAATAGATAAGCTCAGGAAAATTCCTGTCCCACCCTGTCAACTTGGAGTTGTCAACTTCATCTGAAATCTGTTCTAAAATTCTTCACTCCATTAGTTGTTCCATTTGACAACCTACTAAATGTGTAAGCATGTGTTTTTATACAAAATTGATTAACTGTCTATCTGCAAGAGATAACTCATACACAACTCATTCTCTCATATAGAAATATCTATACCAGTACTCCTCCCTCCTTCAGCAAAGGAGATGAAGGAAAGTGAGGTAAGGGAAAGAGTGGATATAGAAGAAAGGAGAAGCAACACTGGATGAAATGAGACATGAAAATAGCAATGCAGATTTGAAATAAAACAAAAGAGAGGAGTCCAATTTAGATCTTATACAAAAGATTAGTTAACAGGCAAGTTGCTAACACCAAGCAACTGCTAATCTTTCAACATACCCATGCTTTTTAGCAGCAATGATTTCAGCCATTTGAACTGCCACACATTTCCTTGTTTTTTACCAGCTTTTGTTCTAGACGTTAGATATATGACTTCCTATTTCTTTATGCATTCATTCATTCAATTTATGTAGCCATTCTATTCCTGTTCACTGATAATTATTGCTTCCTATCAGACAAAAGAAGTGAAACATCTTCAAGGAAAAACAAAGACAACCATGACTGAGAATCTCCATAAACCTTCAGTTACAGTTAGAAATAGATAAACTATCTGACAAGCTCTCTCACAGCTTAATGACAGACAAAAATTCAAGACATGCAGATTTTGATACATCCTCCTTTTTCCTCTTCTCTTACATGCACCCAACATGACTTTAGTCAAAAAGTGCTGATCATGCAGAGACAGTAAAGAAAAAGAATGTTGGCACATTCCCTTTTCATACCAGTGATATCGCTAACAAGAAATTCAACCACATCTGCAGCTTTGGATAAACATTTTCTCTTTCGATAAATGCAAATTACTATTGCAAAGAGCTAGTCAAATTGTTACGAAGATGAACCTTACAGTACTGACATATTTTAAAGAAGAGGTCTTTTTGTATAATTCTAATTTAATTAGTATCTTTTTGTAGAATGTTAGTCAATGCTTTTTTCACACATTTGACTATTACACCAGCCTTATATTGCATAGTGCACAAACCAGACAATTCTGCCTTCTGGAATTCATCATGCGAAAAGATATCCTTAATTTAGCCCAGTTTTCTGGAGCATCATAATGTTAGCTTTAAAGAATAGAGTAATGGTGCTTTAAATTGATAGGTAGAATCTAAACAAAATTGGACCAACAATACCTACAGTTATGACTTGAAGTAGTGTGTATAGTGTTGAAGTAAAAAAAAAAAAACGTCCCCTAATGGTCTTTGGGAAACATTCTGAACGCCTTTGAATTTCTGACTTGGTAAACAGATGTGCAAGCACACAACTGCCAGACTGTTCTCCATTGAATATACATGAACAGCTGCTGAGAAACATGTAACTCCTGTTTCAAGATTAAGAGAAAGCTGAAAGGTGCACTTGCAAATGCATAATAGCAGCCATCTATCATCTCCACAACCACCACCATCATCATAATTATTAAGTTTAGAAATAATTTAAGTGTTCATTAAAGAAACTTTATATAATATAGCCTCAAATGGGGACTAATCAGATGCCTTTTAAGTATCTCTCCCTCTACCATATATCATTCCCTTATGGATTGAATGCAATATCAAAACACAAATAGAAAAGAGCAATGGTTTGCATATCGAAGCTTGTGTCCATATTTTGGCATCATTACAATTAGGATGACCTTTGATTAGAAATACCAATGATACTGAGACAATATCTGAAATATTATTTTTTCTAAATTGAGAACTAGGGTTGAATGAATCTATCC
Source organism: Naja naja (assembly GCA_009733165.1). Lineage (NCBI taxonomy): Eukaryota > Metazoa > Chordata > Lepidosauria > Squamata > Elapidae > Naja > Naja naja. The sequence continues at coordinate 158,540,112 of CM019151.1, forward strand.
ATTTACTTTTTCTTCTTAATTATGTGATCTGTTCCAGAGGGAACATCTGTATTACATTGACTGAAGGTTTACAAATAGCTTTCACATTACTGAGTTTTCAAATACTTGTCACCAAGCAAAATTTTAAAAATTCATGTTTGAGCCATATCATAGCATGTTATGATTTTAATATTCCAGTAGTATTCTCAATATAGGCAGTGGGATTTCCCATAAGATTCTTATTGTTGTTATTTTAATGCAACTCTGTATTTTCCTACGGTATTTTATCTTTGTATTTCATTTACACATTATAGTAGGAATGGAGATAATTTCCCATTTGTGACCATGTTTAAGCCCAAAACTTATTTTGCTAAGTGAAATATTTGTTAAGTGAATTTTGTCCTATTTTACGGCCTTTCTCACCACAGTTGTTAAATGAATCACTGTAGTTGTTAAGTTAGTAACATGGTTGTTAAGTGAATCTGGTTTCCCCATTTATTATTTATTATTTATTTTATTAATTTGACTTGTATGCCGTCCCTCTCCCGAACGGACTCGGGGCGGCTCACAATAAAACCAACACAATAAATAGTTATCTAAAATAGAATTAAACCCAACAAGCCAAATTACTAAAAACAGAGTATAAAACAACCCCCCCCCAAAGAGGAGTCAGCACAAAGCAGCCTGCTGAAAAAGCCAGGTTTTCAGGTCGTGGCGGAAGGTGCGAAGATCGGGGGCCAGGCGGAGCCCCAGAGGTAGTTGATTCCATAGGGCAGGAGCCACCACAGAGTAGGCCCTCCCCCGCATCACCGCCAAGCGACATTGAGTCGCAGACAGCATGCCAAGGAGTCCCTGCCTGTGTGCTCGTACAGGGCGGTTGGTATTTGATGCCGGCAGTAGACGCTCCCGTAAATAACCCGGACCCATGTCTCGTAGGACTTTGAATGTCAGTACCAAAACCTTGAATCTCACTCAGAGGGCAACTGGCAACCAATGCAAACCACACAGGAGGGGCGTAACATGGGAGAACCGGGAAACTCCCATCACAACCCGCGCGGCAGCATTTTGCACCAGCTGAAGCCTCCAGATGGTATGCAAGGGCAGTCCTAGATAGAGAGCGTTGCAGTAGTCGAGCCGTGAGGTGACAAGCGCCTGAGTGACCATGCGCAGGGCATCTCGGTCCAGATATGGGCGTAACTGGCGAACCAGCTGGACCTGGGCAAAGGCCCCCCTGGCCACGGCTCCCACCTGCTCCTCCAGCCTGAGCCGTGAATCCAGGAGGATCCCCAGGTTCCGTGCCCTATCCATGGGGGGTAACACCTCTCCCCCCATGACCAAAGATGGAATCTCCTGACTGGACCGAGATGTCTGTATGCACAGCCACTCTGTCTTAGCCAGATTGAGTCGAAGCATGTTACTGTCCATCCAGATCCGCATGCATCCAAACAACAGGACATCACAGAGAGGGCATCACTGATATGGCCTGGAGTGGAGATATATAACTGCGTATCATCAGCATACTGATGATACTTCACCCCAAAGCCGCGGATGATCTCACCCAGCGGTTTCATATAAATGTTGAACAGAAGGGGCGAGAGGACAGACCCCTGAGAGACCCCACAAGTGAGTGCCCTTGGAGTCACCTCTGCCCCCTGCCAACACAGATTGCGAGCGTCCCGAGAGGAAGGAGGAGAACCACTGCAACACAGTGCCTCCCACTCCCAACCCCCCGAGATGCCGCAATAAGATACCATGGTCGATGGTATCGAAAGCTGCTGAGAGATCTAACAGGACCAGGACAGAGGAAAAACCCCTGTCCCAAGCCCTCAGGAGATCATCCATCAGTGCGACCAATGCCGTCTCCGTGCTATACCCGGGTCGAAAGCCCGATTGGTATGGATCCAGGTAGTCCACTTCATCCAGGAAAAGCAGAAATTGCTGAGCCACCACACTCTCAACAACCTTCGCTAAAAAGCGAAGGTTGGAGACCGGACGAAAGTTGTTTAATTCGGCTGGGTCCAGGGCAGGCTTCTTCAGGAGAGGCCTCACCACTGCCTCCTTCAGGGCAGTGGGAAAGGCACCCTCCCCCAGAGAAGCGTTGACCACTGCCCGGAGCCAGCCACATGTCACCTCCCTGGAGGCATAAACCAACCAGGAAGGGCATGGGTCCAACAAATATGTGGTGGAACTCAATCGTCGCATAATCCTGTCCACTTCATCCTCAGAAGCAGGATCGAACTCAGTCCAGATAACATTAGCTAGACCACTTGCACCCTTGGCATCAGACCACAGCAAATTGGAATTCAGCCCCCCCGAATCCGAGCGATCTTATCCTGCAGGAACTGACCAAATTCCTCAGCTCGACTCCGCAGGGGATCCGCCACAGCCCCCGGATGGAGGGAGCGGGCGACCCCAAACAGGGTGGCTGGGCGGTTGCCTGCGGATGCTATGAGAGCGGAGAAATAAACCCTTCTCGCCGCTCTCACAGCTACCAGATAGGTCCTGATATAGGCTCTCCACTGGGCTCGGTCAGATTCGGAGCGGGTCGACCTCCACCTGCTCTCTAGACCCCTTCTCCGTCGCTTCATCTCCTGGAGCTCCCCGGTATACCATGGAGCCACACGGGATCTGCGACGAGTAAGGGGACGCATGGGAACAACTCTGTCAAGAGCCCCTGCAGCCGCCCGCTGCCAAGCGGCCGCCAGGGTCTCGGCAGAGCCGTGGACCAGGATGTAGGAAAAACCCCAGCTCTGCCTGGAACCTTTCCGGTCCATCAGGCGCCTGGGGCGGAATCACCTGAGGGGCTCCTCATCCCAGCAGTGTGGGGCAGCTTGTCGAAAAGCCAGCCATAGGAGATAATGATCTGACCATGGAACGGGTGGATAATAAGATCACCACTCCCAGATCACTACGCCACTGCTCGAGACAAAAACAGGTCGAGCATGTTGCCCCCCTCGTGAGTCAGGCCGTCAATCACTTGAGTCAGATCCATGGCCACCATGGAGGCCATGAATTCCTGGGCCAAAGCCGAGGCCGCTCCCAGAGAAGGCAAGTTGAAGTCGCCCAGGACAATAAGTCCTGGGAACTCCACTGCCAGACCCGAGATGGCGTCAAGCACCCCAGGCAGGGCAGCTGCCACACAGCTGGGGGAAATGTATGTGAGCAGCAAGCCCATCCGACTCTCAGACCCGCATCTCAAAAGGAGGGCTTCACACCCGCCTATCTCCAGAACAGAGACCTCCCTTGGAATCAGGGCTTCTCGAATAACAACCGCTACCCCTCCACCCCTTCCCTGGACCCGAGGCCGGTGCAACACCCGAAAACCTGGGGGCCATAGATCAACTAGAGGGACTCCCTCCTCTGGGCCCACCCAGGTCTCAGTGATACAGGCCAGATCCGCGGCCTCCTCGATTACCTCACGGAGGAGGGTGGCCTTATTAGCCACGGACCTGGCATTAAAATACACCAGCCAGAGTCCAGGGGTCCTAGATCCCGGGTCCCCAGGACATTGGGAAGAGGCATCGGGGTTGGAGCATGCCACCGCATAGGGACATCAGGGGCGTGCTCCCTTAGCTTGATCTGGCCCCGCGCTTCGTTGTCGCCTGCCGAACCCAACCACCCTGGAAATCGCCGCTCCCACCCTGTCCTCCGGGGCCCCACTGGCGCCCCCCAGCACCCCACCACCACGACCCTGCTCTGGGCTGTGCTGAATCCCCTTCTTACAACCCACACCCCTCCCTAACTCCCTTAAGAAACTGTCCCAAAACCGGATCAACAAAGCCCCACTAGCCCTCTTATTGCCTCTCCCAAGACCCCACCCCTTCCCCGCGCTGTGCCATCTCTCAGGGTTCCATAACCCGTCCTCGAGATACACCATCGAGAGTCCAAAGGGCCAAACCCAGGAGAGAGGGCACTCTCTTAAGGCCTGCAGCTCTGTCGAAGAATAGGTCCGGATTTTGAGATGATGGAATATCTGGGGGAATAGTTCGTGGTTGGAAGAGAAGTCCGGCCATTACAGATGTTAAGGATGTTAAAATGGTAATAGCAGCACCCAATAGAGTCCAATTAACCGGCTACCAGGAGCTCCAAGAACATATATCAGGACTGCCCTCTTGCCAAAGTCCTGTGGGTCGATGATACAATCCCATGCTTGGGCAAGCAGCCACCTCGCTCTCACCGCGGGGCTCTCCGGAAAGTCGATCAGGACAGATGACATGAGCCAGGCCATAATAACGGGGAAAAGGCATCCCCACCATGCTGCCCTCTCACCACAGCAAATCGGTAGGGAATGCCCAAAAACCCCAGGCCAGCGTCCATCAAGTGAAGAGGAGGGAGGCACAGTTCATAGTCCGTGGCCAGGTAAAGATGTAACAGATGTTACAGATGTAACAGGCCAAAGAAGACAAGGCAGAAAGAATAAGGGAGCAGAGGGGAAAGGGAGGATGGACAGAGCCTCCGGCCCATTCCCAAAAATGCCAGGAAGGACTGCTCACACACCAGGTGGTGGGATAGCGGGTAAAATTGATGGTACAAGGGAACCAAGACTGGCTGCAACCTCGGGCCAACACCACCTCCGCCTCCAGGCCCAACGGGGCCGTTCGCCGATCCGCCGCCCCCATCCTCACCATCTTAGACAATGGCGCCGTTGTCATCCGTGCCCAAATCGCCCAACTCTTTATGGCACTCTCCAAGCCGCAGAGAGATTGCCGCTGCCACCGGCGACCCTGCTGTTGTTACTGCTTCCCGCCATCACTGCTGCCACCAGCGACCTCACAGGTCCTCAAAATTGACGGGACCGCTGCGGGAAATGAGCGCAAGGGCGAGAGCTGAGTCCTGGGCGCTGGCGCTAATGTCATCCTCTGCACCAGTGCCACCTCTTCCTGGCAACACTCCCAGCACCAAAGTCCTGTCGCCACTGCCACTGGCGACCTCAACGCTGCACGCCCGCCGTCCCCCGCCGTCGTCGCTGCCACAGGCGCCAGCAGGTATCTCAAGGCAAACGGAAACAGCGGCGAAAATCAGGCGCAGGGGCAAAGACGACGCCCCCAACGCCAAAACTCTGACGCCGCTGCCACCGGCGACCTCGCCGCTGCTCCTCCGCTGCCCCCCGTCATCACCGGCGACCTCGGGTTCCCCAGGACAAGCTGAAACCGCAGCAAGAGTCGGGCGCTGGGGCGAGGGCCAGAACGCCGCTGCTCGCCTCATTCGCCGCCTCCTCCTTCACTGCCTCTGCCCTCTCCGACCACCAGCTGTCCTGCCTGCCAGCTGATCGGCTTCGCGGCCAAGGCCCACCACACAGAGACAGACAGGCTTGACCACGCTAGCACCCACTGATCCACCAGGTCTTCAAATGTCCGAACCTGGGGTCGGGGGAACAAAAACGCCTCCACACCTCCTCACGGACCTCTTCAAACCACGCCACCCCGGGACGCTACGAACGAGCGGCCATCTTTAGGGGCATGAGCAGAAGAGCCCAAGAGTAATCAATGAGAGTAATCAATGGCCCATTGACTTCGCTTATAAGAAGGTTGCAAAAGGTGATCACATGACCCCAGGATACTGCAACCATCATAAATAGGAACCAGTCACCAAGCATCCAAATTTTGTTCGCATGACCATGGAGATGCTGCAATGGTCATAAGTGTGAAAAATGGTCATAAGTCACTTTTTCAGAGCTGTTGTAACTTTAAATGGTCACTAAATGAACTGTTGTGTCAAGGACTACCTGTATTTGGATTTACACCATACCCTACAATAACTGTGATTTCCTGAAATTATAATATTTCTTTTGGTGTTCAGCTTGAACTTTGACAATTGCATTAAATAAACAATAAAGAAATAATATATCTCAGTGAATGTTTTTTCCTACACAAAGTTTAGTTCAATGTGGTGTTTCAGTTTAAGAACTGGAGTTCAGAGGATAGAAATTATACATATGTATTGTTTTAATTTATAATTCTTATATATGAATGTTTGTAAACAACATTACCAAATACACTTTTTTGTCAGATTACACCAATTTGCCAAAGGTATACATACAGGTAAAACTTGAAAAATTAGAATATCGTGCAAAAGTTCATTTATTTCAGTAATGCAACTTAAAAGGTGAAACTAATATATGAGATAGACTTATTACATGCAAAGCAAGATAGTTCAAGCCGTGATTTGTCATAATTGTGATGAATATGGTTTACAGCTCATGAAAACTCCAAATCCACAATCTCAGAAAATTAAAATATTACATGCAATCAATAAAACAAGGATTGTACATAGAACAATATCGGACCTCTGAAAAGTATATGCATATGTACTCCGTACTTGGTTTGGGCCCCTTTTGCAGCAATTACTGCCTCAATGTGGCGTGGCATGGAAGCTATCAGCCTGTGGCACTGCTGAGGTGTTATGGAAGACCAGGATGCTTCAATAGCGGCCTTCAGCTCTTCTGCATTGTTCGGTCTCATGTCTCTCATCTTTCTCTTGGCAATGCCCCATAGATTCTCTATGGGGTTCAGGTCAGTGAGTTTGCTGGCCAATCAAGCACAGTAATCCCATGGTCATTGAACCAGGTTTTGGTGCTTTTGGCAGTGTGGGCAGGTGCCAAATGAAGTCAGCATCCCCATAAAGCTCGTCTGCAGAAGGAAGCATGAAGTGTTCCAAAATCCCCTAGTAGATGACATTGACCCTGGCCTTAATGAAGCACAGTGGACCAACACCAGCAGATGACATGGCTCCCCAAATCAACAGACTGTGGAAACTTCACACTGGACTTCAAGCATCTTGCAGTGTGTGCCTCTCCATTCTTCCTCCATACTCTGGGGTCCTTGGTTTCCAAATGAGATGCAAAAGTTGCTCTCATCAGAAAAGAGGACTCTGGACCACTGAGCAACAGACCCGTTCTGTTTTTCTTTAGCCCAGGTAAGACGCTTCTGACGTTGTTTGTTGTTCAGGAGCAGCTTGACAAGAGGAAAAGGACATTTGAAGCCCATGTCCAGGATCTGTCTGTGTGGTGGCTCTTGATGCACTGACTCCAGTCTCAGTCTACTCCTTGTGAAAGTCCCCAACACTTTTGAATGGCCTTTTCCTGGCAACCCTCTCCAGGCTGCGGTCATTCCTGCTGCTTGTGCACCTTTTTCTTCCACACTTTTCCCTTCCACATAACTTTCTATTAATGTGCTTTGATACAGCACTTTGGGAACATCCAACTTCTTTTGCCATTACCTTTTGAGGCTTTCCCTCCTTATAGCGGGTGTCAATGGTGGTTTTCTGCACAACTGTCAGGTTAGCAGTCTTTCCCATGATTGTGATTCCTACTGAACCAGACTGAGAGACCATTTAAAGGGTCAGGAACCCTTTGCAGGTGTTATGGCTTAATTAGCTGATTAGAGTGGGACATTTTGAGCCTAGAATATTGCACCTTTTCACAATATTCTAATTTTCTGATATTGTGGATTTGGGGTTTTCATGAGCTGTAAGCCATAATCATCACAATTATGGCAAATCATGGCTTGAACTATCTTGCTTTGCATTTAATGAGTCTATCTCATACATTAGTTTCAACTTTTAAGTTGCATTACTGAAATAAATGAACTTTTGCACAATATTCTAATTTTTCGAGTTTCACCTGTATATTACCTTTTGACCATTATTTTTACTATATTTTCTCCCATGTACTTTTTTTTTCTTTCACTGGTAAATTACATCATGACATTTGAATAAATGAAAATTTCAAACGACTACATGTTGCTTTGCATTCCCATTTGTAAAAATGCATTGTTGTAGTAGTTTTCAAAAGGATAGTTCAAGTTAAGTGGTTGCAACTTTTGGAAGATAAAAATCTCTATGACATCCCTTGTCAGGCCACACATCAACCCCCTCCCCAACTGAGATTTACGTTGTTCTATTTGTCACCCAGGGCAGATCTACTTGTCAATCTCTCATGCTTTCCTTATTTCCACTGCTGATGATAAATCTTATTATTCTCATCTTGCTGGCTCAACATCGAACCTTTACAGTGTGTTACTCTTCTATTATCTATTTCTATCATTTTTCTCATCCAGCACATCACTGTAAAGATTTTGACTGGTCCTTCTTCGTTAGCAACTCTTCTCCCTGGGTTGTCACAGTTCCAGCATCTCTGACCGCTGTATAAGCAGTGTATATTTAAAAAAAACCCTGTGTGGCTTATTTAAGATTTCAGTGCATTTATTCTTGCATTTACTAGAATGAATATGAATATACATACACATGTACACATACACATATACTAGTGCCAATTTTCCAGCTCATAACCAAGTTCCTCAATTCATGAAGGGTCAAAGTTGTATGCTCAAACCAGAAGGAATGTCTTCCCCGTTTAGTTATGGTATGGATAATATCATTATACCGTAAGAAATGTGGTGGCACACTGGTTAGAATGCAGTACCACCCGGCATTGGTTGACGGTTGCTTTCCGGGTGAGATTAAAGGTATTAGTGACAACATATAAAGTCCTACATGGCTTGGGTCGGAGGTACTTGCGAGTACGTCTCCTGCTGGCATCACGCTCCGATCGCCCTGTACACTCCCACAGGCAGGGCCTCCTTGGGGTACCGTCAGCCAGACATTGTCGGCTGGCGGTACCCAGGGGTAGGGCCTTCTCTGTGGGAGCACCCACCCTGTGGAATCAGCTCCCCTTGGGCCTTCGTTTGGCCCCTGATCTCCGCTCCTTCCGCCAGGACCTGAAGACCTGGCTCTTTCAGCAGGCCAGTCTGGACTGAACCAAGAGGGGGGTGTTCTATTTTTTAAAGTAGTTTTAATTAATTTTAATTTTTTACTATTATTGGGCTTGTAATGTTTAATTAATTTTTTAAGTAAATTATTGTATTCTGTTTTATATTGTGAGCCACCCTGAGTCCTTAGGGAGAGAGGGCGGCATACAAGTCTAATAAATTATTATTATTATTATTATTATTATTATTATTATTACTACTACTACTACTACTACCGCTACTGCTGGCTGCCTGCAATTTGGCAGTTCGAATCTTACCAGGCTCATGGTTGACTCAGTCTTCCATCCTTTCGAGGTCGGTAAAATGAGGACCCAGATTGTTGGGGACAATATGCTGACTGTGTAAACCACTTAGAGAGGGCTGTAAAGCACTGTGAAGTCTTACTGCTATTGCTATTATCTTTTCTTCTCTTTCCTAGCCTCTGTCATTGCCTGGTTGAGCTGAAAATGCTGCAAAAACTTCTTTCTCTCCATTTACACATAACTATTATATGCGCTCATATTTCATACTCCAAGGTCCAATGATATTGTTTCTTAACTCCATCACTCCCAGCTATCCACTGTCTTTTTCAATGCATCCATCCATGAACTATCCAATTACTGTGAACCCTGTACTCTGCTTTCCAGTCATAGTGCCAACTACTCAGTTTTATATCCTGTTACAAAAGAATTTCAAAAGAGGTTGTGCATTTTTCTCATGTTTTTGACAATTTCCAAAGGATGACTGTCTTCTCACTGTGGGCTTCTCATGGACCAAAGCTGGTAAGGCTGGTGTGCATTGATAGGCTGAAGAAAATCAAGCTCCTCTTGTGGTTGGTCCTGAAGTCAGGCTGAAAGGCATTGCTTATTACCAGCAACCAGCTACTCTTTCTAGGTGAAGACTGGCACATTCTCAAGAGGGAAGTCTTTGAACAGATGAAATTTACAAGCAACACTTGATGAAATTTACAAGGCTACAGGCAGAGATGTGCAACTTTGTAGTAGACGAAGCTACCACTCATACACGAATCCTCATGGTATTGCGTGAAGCAGAGGGAAGAGCAGCTCACACAAGGTTACAGATAGTCCTCAACTTACAACAGTTCATTTAGTGACTGTTTGAAATTACAATGGCACTGTAGTTACAAAGTCACTACAAGTGTCTTTGACCGCTTTTCACTTACAACCATTGCAGTCTCCCAGTCACATGATCAAAATTCAGTTGCTTGGAAACTGAGTCATATTTATGACAGTTGCAGTGTCCCTGGGTCCCGTGATCCCCTTTGACAAGCAAAATCAATGAGGAAACTAGATTCACTTAACAACCGGGTCACTAACTTCACAGCTACAACCATTGTGGCAAGAAAGGGCATAAAATGGGGCAAAGCCCATTTAACAAATGTTTCACTTAGCAACAGAAATCTTGGGCTCCATTGTCGTGGTAAGCTGAGGACTATATATACATTGGTGCTTCCCTTTTTCTGTAAGCCAACAGCCATCTAAGAGGAAATTTTGTCCACCTTCTGTTCCACAGTGCAAGCAGCTCTGCTTTTCTTTAATGCCATATTTCCCCCCTCAGGGATTTTACCCTCACAAACTGATTTGTGACTGCTGATGTTCCCGGAAGTGGGTAGCATGTGCTGTTGAAATCAAGCAGTGCTTTAAACTGCCCAGATTAACCCCCAGTCTCCTAGTATGCTTTTTTTAAAACAAAAACAAACAAAAACAAAAATCCAAGCCAATGGTAGGGCACAACAACAACTAGGTTGCCTGATGTTGAACCTAAGGTAAGAGGGTTAAACACAGAGCACATACATACATACAATGGAAGAATTTCGGCAATCAATGAAGGGAACTAACTGTGTGTGAAATTCTCTGCAATTCACACACTCCCGGTGCAACGCCCAGACCATATTGAGCTGTGCCTCAATTGCTCCCATGAGGACCTCCGTAGAGGCCCCCGAAAATGTGAACAAGCTGTTTGCTTTCTGGCGGGGGCGGGGGAATGTGGGCATTTTATCAAAGGGGAAAGTTCTACTTCCGTCGGATAAACGCAAAAAAAACCCAACCCACTGAAATTTCAGTTTCCCCACCGGTCGAAAGAACGTAAAACTTTTCAAAGAACCCTCCTCAAACAGAGGGAATCGTTCCCCGCTTTTGCCTATCTTCTTCTGAAGATGCAGGGCGAGGGAAGCGGAAAGGAAGCGCGCTGATGGGATACCTTGGCTTCAGGCGCTTGAGAAGGCGAAGTTGAGGCACACGCGTGTCCGTCCACGCAGCGATTTCATTACTGGTGGACTCCGTGGGGCGGGGAAGAGGATCGTGGAGGTTGGAAGGCAGGCTGAATCACGCGCTCTGGGAGGGGCCGCGGGGCGGGGGAAGAAAGCGAGATGGCCAGAAGGGGGTCTCCTAGGAGGGAATGGGGCGGGTGGAGTGAGCTAGATGGGAAACAAGCGTGCAGCGTCCTTTGCTATAAATCCAGAACTAACTCCGGACAAATCCGAGCCTCATGACACTCCCTTCGAGTTACCCAGGGGACTGGGTTGAGCTGAGCCTCCGCCTTCTAGCAATAGTAGTACCAGCGTGCTCAGAAGGTGAAGAGAAAGATTTGTAGCGGGCAGAGAGACCGAACTAAGGGAGAAGAGGGAAAGCTCCACCAGTCCGTAGGTGTACCACCGCGGCCACTTCCTCGCCCTGCGAGACACGCGCGGAGGCTCTCCTGTAAGTTTCTTTCCCTTCCACTCTTTCAGCGCTGCTTCCACTTCCTTAACACCCGCGCCTTTCCCCGTGCCCATTATCTGTAGGATCAGGTAAGGTGGAAAAGTCCGAGTAACTATGACTTGAAGGGTACTGATGTTGCAACAGCGGAGGCTGCTCCTGCGAGGTGCAGATGCGATAGTAATACTAGGACTTGGATATTGTTATTTCCTCCTCCGTTCTTTGCTTTAAAAAAATCAAGACAGTCGCGATCAAAAGCCAGCAACTTGATTTCTGAATTTCATACTACTTGGCTAAACCTGGGTATCATAATTCTGGAATACTTAACCCCTTCTATTAAAATCTACAGAATTTGGAGATATTTAACTTCCAGCGATATTTAAACATATTTATATTGTTTCTAGGATAAAGTAATGATTTTAAGATTTATTATTATTTGCACTGCTATATATACAGTTCTTTTTTGGTTGAAGTGCAATACAAAGTATATCTTTCGAGGTGCATATGTACATCATTATATAAACACTTTTTGGGAGGTGGTACACTCTGTTCAGAAAACTTTTGAAATGGGATTGCATTAATCGGTTCACAATAACAACTGGGCCAATCAATGAAGAGAGGAGTGCTGTTGCAAGGCTAGCTCCTTGAAACAATGCCACAGAAACAATGCTGTGTACAAATGATAGAGTCTCTACACTTCTGGCCTCATTCTAGGAGTCCTCTTGTCTTTGTCCTAATATTAGCACCTCCAAACCATCACTTAACAGTGTAGACTACCATCCCATTACTGTACAAAGGGCAAATGTTCCAACTTATCACAACAGCCAATGGAAAAAGTGATATTCTTGTTTGGATCTGAAAAATAAACAATCGAGTTCACAGTCTATTCTCTTCAGTCCACTGAAATAATTTTATGCCAGTATTGTATCTTAACTATTACTGTGTTTTTCTTGATTTTCTCTCACAAGGTGTTTATAAGGTACTGATTTCTGGGGGCTTCAGTGCATTAGCTCTATGCATTGGCTCTTTGCAGTTAAAATCTGTAGTCCCCAGGAAGCTCTTTTCTATTTGGTTGGGTTGGTTAAAGTCCATTGAATTCTGTGACATTTAAATAGCCAAACTATGTAGAGGATCACAGTCACATGTTCTGGTTAGGAAACTCACTCCATTCTATGACCTTGGGTACCTTCTCTTGTCCTCTGTTTATTATCAAAGTCTGACGTAAATAAAAGTCCAGCTTTTAACTAATAGGAATGTGTACTTTAAGGTACTTTGCACTTGGAAAACTCCATGGATATGTTTAATTTAGTTACCCGTTACTACTCTTGACTCTTCCAAACCTCTCTATTTTATCCTCATTTGGCTGCTTGGTATGTGTACCCTGTATTGTAGAACACATAAGTTGGTTTATGTGGGTAAAGTGAGGAATGATTTCTTAACATGCCAATCTTGCTAAGCGGATTGGAATTGATAATCTTAATAGAGTCATAATAATTGGAAGAATCTGTCATTTATTGCAAGTGTAGGTCAGAATTTAAAAATATGTAAAATTCTGATTAAGAAAAACTGAGGATTATACTAATCTTGGGTCCCTCAACATAGAAATGGCAATGTTTGAGACCAGGTGGAAGAAAATTGTAAAACCACTCTGCATGTCAAACATCACCAGTATGGGGCCTATCTATGCGGACATTCCCATACAAAAGTACAGAGTGGATCACTCTGTACTAATACTGCCTAATACTGATTTTTTGCTATGTGTAAAGTAGCCAGAATAAACATTATATGATTTAGAATATATACAGATAAACATGCATGAAAGATTAGAAACCAACTCTGTCTGCCTCTGCTTTTAAGCTGAAATGAGTGCTATTACTTGAGTAGACTTGGGAAGATTTGCCCCATGACCTTTGGCGTACAATTATGGAAGAGAAGAAGAAGACACAGACATTTGAAAAGGGAAATAAATGCTTGGGAAACATAGACAGAGAAAACGGTATTCTTGAAATGGAATGTTGATCACTTTTTCATCTGTGGAAAGTATGTGTGTGAACATGATAGGAATCTAGATAGGAAAAGGATTGGACATGATTGCAAGGGACCCCTTAGCTTTCATAATATGCAAAACAAACTTCTCACAAGAACAAAGGAACAGCTTTGGCATGTGAAGAGACCAGCAGTGCACTACATCTGAGATACTTAGGGAAAAGGAAATTGAATGAGAAATAAATGCAGTCAACCAGTTCTCACCTCCTATAATTTGTGTGGTACAAACTTGATTCCTTTTGATATTTTTAAAGGAGATGAGTTGGAGGAAGTAGGTGGCTCATAAACACATTTTTGACATAATAACTATGTTTCTGAACCTAATTATCTGCCAGGTAGGATCTTTAAGGGTTTTCCTCCAAGACACGGGCTTTTTGGCTCACTAGCTTTGTTATTATCCTATAGTTAGTATTATTATCCTTATATATAAATATTATAATAGGACATATTTTTGTCCACTGGTTACTTTCCTCTCATCTGGTGGGTCCAGTGAAAAATGAGGGTTTGTTTCATTGTCTTAGTGACTTCATAGCAAACATTTTTAACCTAATACAAGCCCATTTACAATGAGAAGATATTTTTGCTTTTCTACAGTATCTTGTTGCTGTGACTAAATGTTGCAATATTTAAGGCTGTAGACCAAGAACCAATGTGTGCATTTGGTAAGGTGTTGAGCTGGACTGGGGAGAGTTGAGTGCTACCCCATTCACAGTCATAGGAATGGGTTTAAGACGAGTTACTAATCTTTAGCTCAACTTGTTTTGCCATGAAAACTGTCTATTTGGAAAAAATAAGGTTACAATGCTAATGATATCTAATGTTTCCAACTCTGTTCTTAATCTACAGACAAAATGTCTATGGACTTGTTGACTGGAGACTGTAGTCACTTCCAAAGAATGCCAGGGAAGGAAAGTTATGGTGTAACCCCTAAAAACTACCCTGTTGAACTAATCATAATTTCTATCACAACAGTCATAGATAAAACTCAACTATCAGAATAAGTTTCTGTTACTCTGAGTTTCTGTTACTCAGAGCAAAAAAATGCACTGAAAAAATCCCCGTGATCCAAATTTATGTAGAAATTTATCTGGGCTTCAGAAATTCAATAAATCAGAATAGTTAATGATGGGATTCATTATGGGGAAGAGAAGATTAGTAGCAGAGCACATGTTTTATATATAAAACAGTAGTTTTATATAAACTTTGCAGTGTTCGGTAAGACCTCTGTTTGAGAATTGCTCCGGGTAAAGTATACAAACTTGAGTTAGTAATCTGTATGATTTCATAAACTGGCTTCTTAAAGAACTATAGGGATGAGATCAGTGTCAGGCAAGACAGAAACAACATCAAGCCATGTTGATTGATCAGGTAGAATAAAATAACTGGAAAGTTCTCTGCCTAAGTTTTATTAAACTGATGTACATTAAGTAGTATTTTATTATCTCTTTAGACAGTATTGGTCTACACAGCAGGCTTGCTTCATTCACCCTAATTTTTTGCATTCATAGATAGATAGATAGATAGATAGATGATATGATATATATAAAAGTGATGATTGATGATAGAGATAAAAAGATAGATAGAGATAAGACATAGATAGAGATAGAGATTTCCATGCATTTTAAACTGATTCTGATTCTGTTTTAGTTTGCTGGATTATTTTTCTTCACTGAGTTTTAGGCTGACTTGTTATTGCAAAGTTCACTTCATTGCCCTGTATTTAAAACTAGAGTGCAGATTTTATAGAGGTTTTACTATGAATTTGTTTATCCTGCAGCTCTTCCTGACAGCTGAGCTAAAATGCTACCCACCTGTCCTTGAGTTTTTAGAAAACTATAACTTGCTGTGTCTATTGACAATCCTACTCTACCAGAGGCACGGTACCAGCAAGTAGTGCTGTTTTTATTTAAGGTATACTGCACATTAACCGCACATATTGATGGGCTCCTCAACTATGTTTTAGTCATCAAATCCCATCAAATGTTAACTTCCAATGGCAAAATAACCATTAATTAACATGGGATGGCATTGGGAAAGAGACAAGATTTGAAGATGGCCAGACCAGCACTTTTAGCTGTTTGTCACTATTCATTCTGGTTGGTGCAAATGTTTTGTGTGAGTGCAATCAATGATGAACTTCTAATTGAATTCCTATAAACAGGGCTTTAGGCTATTCTGGAGCAGGACTAAACTCATGTCTAAAAGAGCAAAACCATTTGCCATAGCAGAGATGCTTATTGGGCTCCTTTTAGATACCACTTAGTTGAATTCTAGAAGAGGTTTTTCTACCATGTTCTCATGATGTTACAATATCTTCAGCTATTGCTTTTTAGTGGGCAATAAGCTATGCAGTTTTGCAATGAGCACAATCTAGTACACTTCACAGATTATTTGAGCACTGTTGAGTTCTAGTGATGTTTATAGGGAAGGATCATTCTGGTAAATCTTTGTTCAAAAACTGACATGCTGGAGAAAATTGCACTGGGAAGCTGCAGAAAAATGACCATCCTATTTCTTCCAGCTTTAACATACGGCCTCTCTCTCACTCTCACAGCTGCTTTGGGGTGATTTATGTCTCTCCTACTATTCACACTATATTCAAAGCAGAATGACCTTGGAAAATACTGTCCAGGGATTATGGAATATACCAGCAGAAGTCTCAACTTGGTCAGAAATGCCAGAAAAATCCTTCCCTGTAAAGTTCACTAGACCTCAACGGTGATCAAATCATCTGTGAAGTGTGTTAGATTGCAAAACTGCACAGTTTATTGCCCACTGAAAAGGAATATTATTTATTATTATTATTTTATTTGACTTGTATGCTGCCACTCTCCGAAAGGACTCAGGGCGGCTCACAAATAAAACAGCACAATAAATAGTTTAAAAAGAAATTAAACCTAACAAGCCAAATAATAATAAAAACCCAATTAAAATCCCACCCTTCCCCCCCAGGAGGTCAGTCCAGCCCAGCCTGTAAAAATAACCAGGTTTTTAGATCGCGCCAGAAAGAGGAGAGATCGGGAGCCAACCGGAGCTCAACGGGTAGTTGATTCCATAAGGCGGGAGCCGCTACAGAATAGGCCCTTCCCTGGGGCACCGCCAGCTGACATTGTCGTGTAGATGGCATCCCAAGGAGTCACAGCCTGTGTGCACACACAGGGCAATCGGAATACCTGCAGATGATATGATTGTAACATCATCAGAACATGGTAGGAAAAAAAATGTTGACCATGTCCATGTCAAGAGATAAGTGGGCCCTTAATTTCAGCTATTTTCCCAGAAAACTGCAGAGAAAGAAAGAGAGAAGAAGAAGAATGAAAATTCTTCATACTGCTTATGAGATTTATAGTCGAGCACATCCAAACAATATCCAGTTGAAAAAAACACGAGATGGCTGGATGAATAGACCAATGATAAGTCTTTGTAACAGTTTTCTAAGGTCCATAGTTTTGTGCTAAACCAGTTATATCCATAAAATAAGGCATAACACAGAAGGAATTACTATTGGCAGAAAAATTTTGTCAACATACAGCCTTGTTAATCTCCCACTGTGGTTATAGCAATGTTAGAAATATCCTAACTGCGTAGCTCTCAAGTGAATGTGTATAAGAGTTTGTCTCTTTGATTTGGGAAACAATATTGCTAGATATTTCTTGTTTTAGGTGTATATGTTGCTAGCCTCCTTGCACATTTTATAATTAGAATAGCTGTGAGATATTTCTCTTAAATGAACAGTAAACATCTGAGCTTCCTCTAAATAGCAGCAAAGAGTCAGAACTTTCTGTCATCAGGATATTTGTAACCCAGATTAAATGATCTTATTTTAAACCTAGCATTATTACTTACAAATTGTTCTATAAAAACAATACCAATCACGTGTTTGCATTGTTTTAGCATATCTTAATTGAATTATAATTATATTATATTGCCTTCTGCAATGCCACTAAGCATATTGTGAAGCACTAGTTAATAGAATTAAAGTCTTTACACTCTTCAAACTTTAAAAATTCCTCAGCCTATTTTTCTTGATACATTAAGGCAATACTTTGGCTAAAACAAAGATGGTGTCTGATAACACACAGTGGTACAAAACTAAGACATTCATCAGGGTGACTTTTCTTAAAGGAATGTCCTGCTCTCTATTTTTGCCAAAATTCTCCTAATTTTGTGGAAAACATGACAACTAACAATAACTCTGACAAATCATTTCCTGTGTCATCTGATCATCTTGAAAGATGTCTATCTATGTGGTGGTTAAGAGCTGTCGCCAAATTGATGATATGTAACCAATCAATCAGTCAAAGATAATGATAACACTGCTTATGAGATGAGATGCTGTGATGTTTAAAATCAGCAAAGAGCAAATTTTAATTACTTTGAGAATTTAGCTTCCTTGGATCAAAAATAGTTCACTTTGGCAATTCTGAAATCAAACACACCATAACTTTAGGCCACTTTGCAATGGTTAACATGAGTATGGTCTAGAGAAGCTGAGATACTGATATAAATATAAAAAGCAGGCTAGTTAGAACAATAGTCTTCCCTATAATGATGTATGGGTGTGAGAGTTGGACACTAAAGAATGATCGAAGAAGAATTTTGACCTTTGATCTGTGGTGCTAGTGTAAATTACTGCGTATATCATGGACACCAGAGTAACTAACAGAGAGGTGCTAAATCATATAAAATCAGACACATCAGTGGTGGGATTCAATTTTTTTTACTACCGGTTCTGTGGGCAAGGCTTGGTGGGCATGGCAGGGGAAGGACACTGTAAAATCCACCTAAAATAAAAGAGAGGAAGCATTAGAAACTCTGTTTAAGGATTCAGAAAGTTGTGCCAATAGTGTGCATGTTTCACTTGTATTTGGCTTGGGATGTGGGGGACAGAAGAAATGGAATGAGCTTTGAACAATACTTTCTGAGGCACATGATTCAAGTTTGGGGATAATTCCCAACTGTCTGTGTTTTTCCAGCATTCTCCTTGTGAAAGAAGATTGCTAACATTACCTTTTGAAAATGAAAATAATTTCTTGGGTCTCCAGCATGTGTTGTGATAACTGTTTAATATTTCATTTCTTTATAAGGGATGAACGGAATGTGACAGTGAGTTTGAAAAAAGGAAACAGTTTCTAATAATATTGACCCAGCCTTTTGTTATCCCACAATCATAGGTCAGATTAATAATAGGGCTGTTTTACAAAAGGGAGTACATAAACTTTTATAAAACAAACCACGCTACATTTATATTTTGGTTGATTTATATTTCTATAAACAATCAAAACAACTCAAGGCAATAAAAGTCTATCATCCAAAGACAATTGTAAAACCAACATTTCACCGCTAGGATTAAATTTAAATTGGAAAAGAAGGAAAATGAATTTTACATTCAGTATTACAAAGAGTGAATTGCATAAGTAAAGTATCTAGTGAAATAAAATTTGGAAAACACCTTAAAATTAAATAACATTCTATTTTTTTTTCTATGCTATCCCCAACTGGGTGCCCTGAGGTTACATTAGACAGCAGTATGGATCATCCAAGGCAAGATTACATACCCAGGCAAGATCCTAGGCAAGACTCTTACACAATTCAAAATTCACATTAAAAATATAGAAAAGGAAATCATTTTAGGGTTGTCAGTCACAAACCTTTGTTTTTTAAATATTTTTAAAGCTTTCTTGAATGTCACAGTTGTGCAAATGAAAGGACAAGCAAAATTACTTTTGCCTTAATTTTAAGGCAAAATAAAAATGAAAATTAATCTTAATTTCAGTATTGCATAATACTGCACATTATACCTCATAACTTGGATATGAAAATATTCATTTATAAAAAGGAAAGTAAATGTTAATTGAATACTCCACCATACTACAAACTATGAAATTTAGTAAATGATACCTGCATCATAAAAGAGGCTGAGCTGATCGACAAGATCAGAAAGGTCGGCAATTCGGTGGTTCAAATCCCTAGCACCACGTAACAGAGTGAGGTCCTGTTACTTGTCACAGCTTCTGCCAATCTAGCAGTTCAAAAGCATGTAAAAATGCAAGTAGAAAAATAGGGACTACCCACCAAAGTGCCGGCCATATGACCATGGAAATATCTTCGGACAGCGCTGACTTTTCGGTTTTGTAAAGGAGATGAGCACCGTCCCCTAGAGCTGGAAATGACTAGCACATATGTGCGAGGGGAAGCTTTATCTTTACCTGCATCATATCTTTTCTGCAAGGCCTAATGGACCAGACTGATGTAACCAGGGAGAAGGCATTCCTCAGATAGCCTAGCCCATGCCATGAAAGGCTTTAAAAGTTAAAATCAGCATTTTGAATTGGGTCAGGAAGCAAACTGCCAACCATGGTGAAATGAAGTGAAACCAATGAACTCTTTGTCACTGACAAGGCTACCTGTTAGAAGGACCTCCTGTAATCCATACAAAACCCAGAAATTATTTTGTTTGATAAGAGATGAATCCTTCTGCTGAAGATTATATGCCAAGCTGCTTCATGTAGACAAAAATCAAGAAATTCATTATAATTGTTGGAACAAAGCTGAAGATATAAAGTGAATATTAAATCTGAGGAAGAGATGGATGGATGGAGAGATGACAGATAAAAGGAAAAATTATGTGTTCTTCATAATTTTAAGTATTGTGTCATAATTAGTGACCACACCACATCCTGGACAGTGAAGACATTATGCATTATTCATCCTCAACCTTCAGCTTCATTTAGGTGGGGCAACATCTGAAGGAGAAGGTAAGATGAACTTGGATGTATGAATATGTACCATACCAGGAAAAGCTTAGGGATAGACAAGAGAGAAGATACCTAACTGCCATTTCATTTTGAATGGAAAGGTGCATTTGACTAGATCAGAGGTCTCCAAACTTGGCAACTTTAAGACTTGTAGACTTCAACTCCCAGAATTCCTCAGCCAGCACCACTGGACTGGATAGTTGGTAAAATAATTTACTTATTATATAGTCAAGTGAAATGTTAGTCATTACAGTGAGACTTTATGAGGAAAAAGATTTTACTCTCCATTTTCACACTTTCCATAATCCGAGTCCTGCATATATCTGTTTGTTTTGCATGATACAAGGATACATTGCAATAAAATAAAGGCTTTCTTGCTTGCATAAAAACAGATGTTAGGATAATATGTGGTGTTATCTTAACATCTGGTAGGAATATATATTAGATTTTCATAGATTATAAGGTTTATTGTAGACTGCACAGTCTGTCTACATAAGATATTATCCAAACATCTGGTAGGCAACATCTGTGAAATACTCCATAGACTTCCAAGCTTTCTTAAAGTGTATCCTTGTTTCCATGTTCTGCTTGCCAGAATAATTGATTTATGATTTTCTACATTCTTACTCCACTGCAGCCAAGAGACACTGCAATTTACATAAAGTATATAAGCCAAATAAAATGCCCACAATATAAAAACTATAAACACCTCCACCCAAACAAAAAACAGTTGTAGTTGCATGTGAAGCTGAAAGAGCTGCGTGGGTGGGAAGTTCCATTTTGATTACATTTTTTTCAGTTCTATCCTGAAAAAAAAACATAATCTGAAGGCATGTCTCTATGTGGCTTAGAGAGGGCTATAAAGCACTATGAAGCGATATATAAGTCTGAGTGCTATTGCTATTGCCTGTTTATGTATTTTATTTATTTATATTTCCTATATCGGTGTCCTGATGACACACAGTCTTAAAGCCTTTCCAGATGACTGGACATACAGCATTGGAAGCAGACACTACTCCTGATTCAACATATGAATGCACTAGTCACTCTTGAATTAGATTTTGGTCAAACAGTTCTAATTCAACCATATCTGGAGGAAAACCATTATTTTTCCACCCATCTCTGTGTGAAGTATTCTTCAGTCAATGTTTTGTTGCAAGAGGAAGAACCATAAAAATTTAGTGCAAGGGCTTTATCATGGCAAATTTAGTGTGATAAAATGAATGCTAAAATTGTAATCATTATTGACATAGATTTTATTCAAGTCCTTTCCCTACTTTTGTTCTCTTTTGGTAAGGAAATTCCTTTTTTATGTTGACATATGACTATACTCTTCAACGCTGTTTTTTAATTTTTTTTTAAATCAGATTTGGAATGTTGATTTAAAACTAGATATATTCACTCTTCAATAACAGACATTAATATGCAATTTGGTGCTGATAATTTATTATACTTATTATTTATAATATGCATTTAGGCATTTTCTGTTTCAATATATAACGAGTTAGAATTTTGTACATTGTCCATGGGGTTAGTAAATGATAAATTGCCGAAGACTTAATTATCAATAGCAAATTACAAGTGAAGTAAATTTGTAAAAATAAGCAAAAGTTGTTGAGAATGCTTAGTGAAAGAACATTAAATATTCAGTATATGTCAATGATAATGATGAGTGATCTAATTTTGTTTGTTGGAGAGGCTACAGCAGAAATCTAAGGGTTTTGTGCTGTGAAACATGCTGCATCCAATTTTATAAGCTATTTCTCTATGGAGATTTATAAGCTATAATTCGAAAAATACGATCATCTGGGTTATCATTTGTGTATTGATGGGGGAGCAGGGGGTGTAAAATTGTTCATATTCCCCAAAATGCACTTGAATAAAGAGAAGACCAGGTTAAACTCACTAGCTATCAGTGGCTCTTTTTGAGCCCAACTGATTTATTATTATGCTACAATAATTTATCTTTAAAATGTCCCATGAGCGTTGCTATTTTTGTTTGTTTATTAATCTCAGTAGAAAATTATTCCAATTTTAATAGGCGCCAAGAAACGTTTTGTAGCAATAAAGCAAATTGAAATGTTTCCTTTTGCTTATCATCCTTGGGAAAGCATCACTGGATCATTTCATAGTCAAAATAGCATTGTCCATACTCAAGTTCAGTAGGTTTCAGAATAGTTCACAGTTTCAGCAGGGAGAAGAAGCATCCTAAAACAAGTGGGACAACTGTCACTTGTGGTCCATATTTGTCTTGTTTCCTCATTTTTACCAGTTCTGAAGCCTCACAAGTTTGTACTGCTGCAATTTGGTTGTACAATTCATAATACTGGATTGTACAATTTTTAGGCAGGTTTATATGTTAAACCAAACTGAAGCAATATGCATTAAATTACCACTAGGCTAAGTGCACCTGTATACTATTAAATTACTGCAATTCCTCATCAGGTACATCATTGTTTCCTTATGATGCTTCTTACATATCTTAAAAGTAAGTAGAAGATAGAAGAAAGCATGGACCCAGATGGAAAAAAATGCCATAAATTCAAAAATTGACCATGCTGAATGACCACCAAATGTTGATGTCCTGAATGGGGGGAATGGAAAATAGAATGTAGTATCTTGAAGAAACATTTTTTAAAATAGTTTCAACTTCTCTTTTAATTTCAATGGAAGTTCATGCTATTACCAGTTTTTAGAATGGAGTCATGTACCACAAAATGTATTATCTCAACCAATGGCATGCCTTGGAAAAAGCATATAATCTTTTTCTCATAATTCTTGAAGGATTGAATTTGAAATTACTATAAAGGATAACATGCTTCAAAGACATTTCCTGTGTAGTTCTTTCTGCTACAATGTGGAATGGTAGGGTGGCTGATGGAAAGCTGAAGGATGAGGGAGGCATGGTCTAAAATCAGAAAAAAAGAACCTTTGTTAGATGCTTTCACTCAGTCTGGGGAATTCGTTCATCTTGCAGCACTTTCATGCCACTTCCATGGTTGGTTGGTTGGCTGGTTGGTTATGTACCATCAAATCATCAACTCTGAATGATTACATATGTGATGATCTGTCCCTAACCTAGTCTTTCAACTCTCCCAATGTCACATTCATTGCCACTGTAATTTTGATGCTGGTTGTCCTCTTCTTGTTTTTCTTATCTTCTTTTCCCACCATTAGGGCCTTATCTAGAGAGCTAAGTCTTCATGTAACATGTCCAAAACAAGATAATTGAGCCTGTCCTTTGTGCCTTGAGTGGAATTTGGGTTGATTTGTTCAATTATGTATTTGTTTGGGGGATTGTTTTTGTGTCCACTCTATTCTTTTCCAACACAAAAGTTCAAAAGCATCAATAGTCTTCCTATCCCGCATCTTTCAAATCCATCTTTCTCCTTTAGAGTGTCATGGGGAATACCAAAGCTTGCACTATTCTAATCTTTGTAGTTGTAGATATATCAGGCATCTGTATATCTTCAGATATTCTGAAGACCCATCGGACTTCCTTTCCCTGTAGCATATTTCTTGACTGTTTGTCCCCTTACTTTAATGAAAGTGGTTTAAATTTATTTTCGGAAAATGATTTATTCTCCAATCACAGCAGGCAAAGAGCAGAAAGTCTTCAGAGAGATGTAAGGTAAACGAAGAGTTTGAACATCAAGGCAAGAGCAATAAAGTTGGTCATTAAAAGCCTCCAAGAATAAAAACAGAACAAAGTAACTAAATGGAATCTGTTTTTGAAGTCATAAACACATCTGTGTTGCCCTCACACAGGGGCAAAGCTACTCCATAAAAGATAAGACACCACCTGAGTCAACCTTGTCCTTTGTTATACACTACCCTCTAGTGGTGTATACCTTTGTGGTTGATATCCAGCTAATTCTCTTAAACCTATTTATATTTTTGTACAACATGAATGTTTCACTTTATCCACCCTTTAATTTTAGGACCATGACAAAAAAAGGCATTAAGAAACCCCTTGCTGATTCTGCTGATCGTATGGAAAAATTGAAAATACAGATGTTGCACTAATGTGTAAATAAACTAGGGGAAGAACAGTCTTTTTATACATTTTATTTTTTATCTTGTTTGCTATTTTCAAATTATTTTGAACTTAGAGTTCATATAATACTGGTTATGCAGCATGAATGTGCATTACCTTGTCCTGACTTGTTTTTAATGTAGACCTCTCATCACAAAAGCTCTGTATTTATTAGATTTTCCAGTGGTCATCAGTATTTACAAGTAGAAATACAGTTCTTAGGAAAAAAATTTTTAATGCAGTATCTATATTTACAGTATTTTATTGCAGATACGACTTCACTAAAAAATATGCCTTGCTCACCATTCTGGACTTTATAAACACTTTTATATGCTATCCTTTGCCAAAATTCTCAGCTGATCCTCATGCCAATCCATTTCAGATCCCATTAAAGATGCGTGCCTAGTAGAGAAAGTTGAGTGGCAGAATAAATGTTCTGCAGTGATGTTCTGCTTTTCCTGTTTGCCATTTTGTGATATGTTCATATTTAACAAATTCTCTCTCACTGAAATCAGGGAAGAAATAAATTTATCCCAACCATAAGGCTAAGTAGTTTATTGGTGAGGAGAAGCAGGTTTTGGTCCGAGAATTTTGTTTGCATGTATACTTCCCCTAGTGATGATGGTACCACTTACTGCAATATGCATGGGAAGACCTGGCTGAACTTACACATCCTAAAGACTGATAGGAGAAAAGAAGATATTGGATTTCAGTTTTCTTTGGCAGTGCCTCCAGGCCTTTTATATGTCAAAGAACAAGAAATAAAAGGCTCATTTTTGTTCTTATTCTTGTTATCAAAGTTCCTGTTAAGGAGTACAGGAGGAGAGAAATAGCAAAGTGACACACATTGTATATCAAAGGAGGAGGAAGAGAAAAATAGAGGGGAATATGAGGGTCTCCAGGAGTATGTAAAAACCTAGAACCTTTGGCCCAGAGCCTTCTCATCCTTGGTAGTACCATTACACACACACCCTCTTCCTCTCATTTTGAAGCTCCAACACTGGAAAAGTACAGGGTGAAGAAAAAAATGAAAATTTTTCCCTTCACAGTTGGAGAATCAACTCTCCCTGCAGTGGGACAATCTATCTTATAATTTCTGATGCATCTTCTCAGGAACAATTATAAGTAAAACAATGGAAATATTAATTTTAAAATAAAAAATTTAACCTTGGTCTACATGCCCAAACTTCACACTTCCCCTGAAGTAGGGTTGATGTAATTTCATACTAAAAACAAACTGCAAATACTTCAGTAGAGATTATGCTCATGAGTTTGAAAATAGCATTTCAATCTTATTGGAATATTTATATGTGTTTGGAAGGCCATGTGCAAGGGAAGAAATAAGAAACTGCAACATTTTATGTAGGTTTTAAAATTTATTTAGTTCAATTTTCAGTACAATTTTAAACAATATCATTGTATATGGACTCAGAAAAACTATTTATGTTTGTACTTTCTTCCAGCCTTTAAATTAATGAATCAGAAGAACTGTTTTACATTTTTCATAGTAAAATTAATAACTTTAGGAAAATGGATCTTAATAGTTGCAAAAAGGAACAAGGTTTTCAGCAACAGTTTGACAAGTAAATTGATACAGTATTTAAAACATCTTCATGGAAAAATGAGAAACTGCAAGAATAATAAAATCTACTTTGATCAAAGTCTATGAAATATAGTGATAGTTTATCTAGGACATTTGAAAATTAAGAGTGGTATTTTCTAATTTTTCAAAATTGCTTCCAGGATATTGCTAGTAGACAAAATAGTTTTGGGATTTTTGTTTTAAAAAATGCCAGGAAATTTTTCTCTAAATATGCTGCAAAATTTTTGGCAATTTTTCATATGTTTGTTGTCCTGGTGGACAAGATAACCCCTCCCACAAAAAAACCCTTTATATTCAGCTAATATTCCCAATATCTAAACAAGCAGGTTACAAGGTATTTATTTATTCGTCATTTTGATATAGCAGCCCAACTCTGGTGTTTTACAATGTGGAGAGTTTATACTTTATGATGTGTCATGATCAGTATAAAGTCTAAAACCATGATAGATACAACCAATTGCTTTAGTCCAGTGGGATGCACTTTAATTTAACTTAATTGGATCTAATCAAAATGCCTCATGTTGATTAATGAATACTTTGTAAGATTGGACTATTTGTTGTTAGCAACCCCCAAAATATTTCCTTGTGATAGACTTCGACTATGTACCAGCAGAATACATCACAGCTATGCTTAAGAAAATATGCTTTAGCCTACTCTCTCATTTGGTATTTAAAACTTCTTTCACAATAGCCTTTCTAATTTAGGGCAGTGACATTTTCAAATGAGAACTTTAGAGCTGAAGTATAGCATGGAATCCAATGTGGTATTGGTCAGTTTAAAGAGTTTCAATAAAAACTAGAGGAATATTTGTGATTACAGTGGCTAATATAATATATCATTACAGTAGATAGCATCTAGCATCTATCAATCTATCTGCTTTATATGGCTGCTCATCTCCCTGTAATAACTAACACTTAATACAAACAAAATATAACATTACATGACAGTCACACCCATTTTGATATCATTAATTGCCCTTGTTAACATATCAGTTCAAGAGGATACTTTTAAATATTTTTAAAAAGTATTTCAACATTTGCTTTTCTTTCTTTTCTTTCCTACACCATAGCAGCTGTATTGTCCATGGATGAATAGCCAATCTCATTCTAGAGCTGCTACTACTGCAAGTAGAAGTAAAACTAAAAGACATTGCAAGGGAGGAAGATTTGCTTGTATACCAGAGTTTTGGTTGCTAAGTGGGTCATCACATTACTGATTTTATGACCATTTTAACAAAGACGTTAAGCAAATAACATGTTCATTAAGTGAATAATGCAATTATTAAATGTCCAATTGACTTTGCTTGATAGAAGCTGGGTGAGGCTGTCCTAATTTTGAACCATCATTAAACAGTCATAAGTCAAGGACCGATAATTACTAAATGTATGCTATTGCTAAAAACATCTGAGAAATGTTTTCTGCCCACAACTAAATGCTGAAATGGCCATTTCAGAATATTGGCAAATGGCAATTAGGATGGAAGAGCACAGGCAATTTTTTATTACTCATGAAGAACATCTCCCAAAGCAAAGTAAGCCAAATATGTCATGCGTGCACCTGCAGTGTGGAGTTGTTTTTCATCTGAGCTGCCTAAAATGTTCTTTGTCCTATTAACTTATTTCTTTTGCTGGTCATTAGCTATACTTCAGACTTAGCACATTGGAGATAAATTTTCTTTTGAAACCTTTGTTTATGCAGATAATCTAAATAGGATTCAGTTGGCAAAACAGCAAAAATCGGGGGTGAACAAGGGGAGCAAATAAATATCTGATTTATTTACCTAAAACCTAGCAATTAAGATGAATCCATCCTGCAAAAAGAAAAATAAGACAGAAAAAAAATAATTTGTCTTCTATACCATTTTTCAGTAAGCCTCAGCTATTCTCTCACAGTAAATTTGTTTGAGGGGAGGAGTTGGGAAAAATCTAGTGTTCCTCTGAGATAAATGTAGTAGATTCAGTGCAGATGATGTCACTGGAAACAATTGAACTCTGCAATCCAATATAGTTCTCGATTTACAACCATTCAGAGTTACAACAGCACTGAAAAAAGTGACATGACTATTTTTCATGCTTACAACCATTGCAGTATCCCATGGGATTTACGTTTGGATATCTGGCAACTGACTCATTTATGACGGTGCCCTGGGGTTTTATGAGCAACCTTCTGACAAGCAAAGTCAGTGGGGAAACCAGCTTCACATAATTATTATTAGTAGTAGTAGTAGTAGTAATTTAACAACTGTAGTGATTCACTTAACAAATGTGACAAGAAAAGTCATAAAATGGGCAAAACCTCACATAACAAATTTCTCACTTAGCAACATAAATTTTGTGCTCAATTGTGGTCCTAAGTTGAGGACTATCTGTATTTGGAAAGATCTTGTTATGCATTGATACATCCAATTAGAGGTGCTCACTTTTTGCTCTCTGTCGTGTACCTCATTAATTTTATTATTAATTTTTACCTCACTGAACTTCCAGTAACTCTCAGTAACTCAGTAACTCTCAATATTATTTTATTAAAGTATTACATTTATATTCCATCTCTCCTTAAATGTACAGATGGCATGCCAGGTTCTTCACAAGATCATAGACTTAGAAGAGACTGTGAGGCCCTTGCTTCATGCAGAAATGCAGATTAACGCCTCCCACACTGATAGCTGACTAGCATATGCTTGAATAAAGTAGATGAGACAAACATCAAACACACACACACACAGCTCATCTCTGCAATGAATCCACTATCAGACTTTTCTCACCATTTTTCCTACCATTCAAACAGAAACCATTGTATTTTATTGATTGTGGACCATCAAGTAGTTATCAGCTTTTAGTGATCACATAGTTTTTCTCCATGATGGTGAGTTACTGCCCTCCCGGTGAGATTCAAGGTGCTGGTACTCACCTATAAAGCCCTACATGGCTTAGGACCAGGGTATTTGCGGGAACCTCTGCTGCCAGCAACGACTTCCCAACATCCCGTGCTCTCACACAGACAAGGCCTCCTTGGGGTGCCATCGGCCAGACAGTGTCGGCTGGCAACCCCTAGGGGTAGGGCCTTTTCTGTGGGAATGCCTACCCTGTGGAATCAGTTGCCCCTGGAGCTCCGGGTGGCTCCTGACCTTCAATCCTTCCATCGTGGCCTGAAAATATGGGTTTTTCAGCTTGCTGACCTGGACTGATGGAGGGGTGGGGGTTTAGTGCTGGTTTGTTAATGTTAATTATTATATTGGGATGTTCTTTAATTGGCTTTTTAATATTTGTATTCTATGTTTTTATTATTGTTGTGAGCCGCCCTGAGTCCTGAGATAGGGCGGCATAGAAATCCCAATATAAAATAAAATAAAATAAACCTTTGAATATACTCATACAAACAAAACCCTAAAGAAATATAACAAATTTATGTTAAATTAAGCCCTTTCTTTTAGTATTGAAGCCTCAGTCAAATTCAGTTCTTTTTGCTCCCCAACTGCTTTTAACTTTTTTTTTAAAAAGAGCAATAAAAGCTTATCACAAATTTCCTCCTTATCTTTTAGTTTCCCTGGGAATGTTGTGTTTTATCAGTCTATCAGTATTTCAGCCAGAACTTAGACTGAACTCCTGACCATGGGCTTCCAAGTCAAATGTATTTAAAATATGTAATCATGTTCAAATTCTCTTAAGGTTAGTCCAGGAAACATTGGTACATATTTTCAGATAAATTTGCCTAGAATTAGTCACTGTTTCCTCCCTCCCTCCCTCTTAAAAGTATCCTTAGTTTCTATTATATTTAGGATAATATTCTAACCATTATCACAAGTTTAGGCACTCTGGTTCCTTCCAGACATTTTGGACTACAATTCCTTTATCTTTTTCTTATTGGCCATGCTAGCTGCAGCTAATAGACACTGAAGTCCAAAACATCTGGATAGCAGTATGTCATCTATTGCTTATATGCAATTTTGGGGTGTGGCAGTGCTGTTACACATGAATACAGCTACATGAGAAAAATACTCATCATGAGTATTGGCAAAAATGCAATTTAAAAGTGGGAATTTTCCATTCATGACTTTAAAGCAATGCTCAAAACAAGCAAAAAATAGGCATAGGCGTGGGTTGGTTGGATGACCATTATATTTTTTTTCTAATTCTTATTGGTGACATAATTTTTACTTATGAAATTCCCATATTTGAATGGTGTCATAAATTGATATATTGTTGTTCTTACCAATACACTAAGGCATCATTAAATTGTTATTCTGTTTGATTGCAACAAGATGTTCAGTCATCCAAGATGAAAATCACTCTTGGATAATTCTCCATTAAAAGAACACTGCTACCAGGGAGGAGCATGGGAAGGAATAATGAATCACAAAACTGGATATGCTTTTAACTCTTACAGATAGGACAATTTCTAGGAACACATTTTTATCATATGGCCTAAATCCTCACACTTTGCCTTGCCCCATCAAAATGATAACATAATACGGTTCAGAACAAACAATTCTAACAATTCTAACAATACATCAGAGAGAGAATTTTATTCCAGCTGCCATCAGATCATTTGTTTTGAACTTAGTCACACATTTACTGTACAGAGCACAATTTGGCTCTTATTCCAACTTTGGATCCTTTGAAAAAGCACAATTGGACTTTTTTTTTATTCCAAAAATTGGTGGAAATGCAACCATCAGGCCTGGTTGTGATTGTTGTTTTCCTTCCATTGTGGTAACAAATTTTAAAGCCACAATTCTGGAAGACTATTCAAATAAATAAAAAATAAACAAATCTTAATGATTGAATCTTCTTTTATTTTCTATTAACTTTTTTTTGCAAAATATTACTAAAACATTGCTCATCAATAACAAACGTATTTCCAAAATAACATCGATTTCAGAAATAAGTTTGGCTGCTAGGGAATTTAATTTGCCTTATAAATCATTTTTGGGGCATAATTCCCCACACTGATTTGTAACACATCTGAATTTGCTATTTTTGCATAAAATTTTAAATATAATATTTTTTCTGTTTTTCATGAGGATGGATCTTCTAAAATGGATAGAAGTGGATGTGGTAGACAATTCTAACTACTTTGGTTACTTCTGTTAAAATTGATTGTTGGCTCAGTTCTATTAACAGTTAAGATTATTTTATACATAGCCTTCACTTAATTTTATTTTGAATATCCTTATTCAAATGTTTAATTCTTTTTCATTTATTCTTTTTTCTATGTGTTTTTCTGTTAAATACATATTAAAAATAAAGAAGAAAAAGTAGAATATTTTTAAAATATTTCTGATTGTTATATTTAAAGTTATCTCTAATGAGGTTTTAAGACTAGTTGCTTGATTGCCAAGAATCAGAGCCAATGTTTGGTTAGTTACTCTATTTGCCTGGATAAAGATAAACTTAGATCCAACTGGGATGCTTCCATACATCTTGGTAATTATATGTCAGAGATAGAAAAACAGTATAAATAAATTGCTTTCATTCTGTCTTTTACCAAGTATGTATTCCTTTTATGATTAGGAAATGCTAACATTCTTATCATACAGCAGATTTGGGACATGGAATCTCAAAATAATTTAAATCAAATCTCAAAGATGTATCAGTCTTTTGGAGAATCTTAGAAGAGTTTCAAGCAGTTTACTTGTGGTTACTTAATTATCTCAAGTATTGACAGGCATTTTCTAGAGCCTGCATGAATGTGATCCCCTTGGAGTTTCTGTATGGATCAGGTAATTGAGTCAATTGTTCATGTCCTTTTACAACGTGAATTTAGTCTAACTGTTGACTAAAATTCATTGAGCCTTTATTCAACAACTTCCACTCTGACTAACCTCATACTCAATATTTAGTAACTAAACAAAACTTTAAAGTAACATACTTAGTTGTCTAAAGAAACTTGCTATGTTTTTGCTTCTCATACAGAATTAATTATGTGCATCTCAGTAACATTTGGAGTGGTTTGGTGGCCTAGAAATGGAACTCTCACCTCATAATCAGGAGGCTGTGATTTTGATCTGCTGAATAAAATTCCTCATTGGCAACAGGAAGGGCATCTGCCCAGATTCCACCCCATTAGGAATTATAGGGTCATTAAAAGGAGATGATGATGATGATGATGATGATTATCTTAAAGTAACATTTTGAAGACTAAACATATTCATAAATGAAGACAAATATACATGTCTCAGATTGGATCTTGCACTAAATATATCAATTCCTTTATCATTTATCATTATTCTTTTTTCTTTATTAACTTGCAATTACTGTACTCTTTTTGGTAGATTCTACAGACAAAAACAAGTAGCATTTTTCTTAGTTTACTGTGCTTCATGCAGGGAATTCTCAAAATGCAAAAAAGGAAAGCACTCACCTCTCCCTAAACAGCTTCCATGTACTTTTCAGAAGACCTGGAGAAAGTCAGAAGCTGAGAGGCTGGGATCCTTCAGAGTTTTTGAACTGCAATTCTAACAATTTTTACATAGAAAAACCAAAAGATCATCCTGTTAGTGCTAAGTCAGATAATCATTATCTGGAATGTTGACAAAGCTTGCAGTTATGTTTGTGATTCAATTGTTGAAACATAAAAAAATGAATGTAATGTGTGCAGGCACAATCCCGAATCTGATACTTACTACAAATAAAACTTTGCTATTGTATGAAATCACCTTAAAACTGTGGTCTTTGGTAGAGTAACATTGAGCTATGAGTTGTCAGTTATAATGCAAGAAAGAAGGAACTGCAGGACTAGCATATTATCCTACATCTCACTGAGGAATGGCTTTATTTTTCATCGGTATCAGGGGTCCTTAGTGCTCTTTGAGTTTGATGGTTTTCATGAAGACATTTCATTACCCAAAGTAAGTCACATCATCAGTGCTAGGCCAGCATTAGCAGTGGTGATATTACTAGTTTGGGTAATGAAATGTCTGCAGCAACCAAGCTGAGAAAGCACCAAAGACCCTCATTGCAATCCTGATCTACAAATATTCTCCTTCAGTGTTGTCATTACCAAATGTGCTATGTTCTATTAATCAATAAAGTATAGATTCTGTAATAATTTGTATTTAATGCAATAAATTAATACAGAAAATTGCCTTACATCAAACTATTGCTGTATTGATCATATTATTGATCTATTTTTCTCAATAGAATCTACACAGATCAGATGCAGCTCCCAAATTCTTCAGGGTTCTGTTTGGTGATATCTTGTAATGCTGGTGAAATCTGTGAATTTAGGCATGTTGTGTCCCATTGAATTGTGTCCACTCTTCTAATAAGGACTCAATTATACTATTGACCTCACCCTTTTCCTAAGAGGTCTGTAGGGGGCATGCATAAGCACACCAACGTGCCTACCGTCCCTGTCCTATTGGTTTTTTTTCTTATATGTACCCATTTCATGTATTCATAACTATGTTTATACTTATACCTGTTATCTTATAATCGCTTGACAAAATAAAATAAATAAATAAATAAATTTGGACTTCTTTTTAAGGCCTCGTTTCTCATATTATATCTAGTAAATAGGCTGTTTTCCTCAGTATGTTATTAATCCTTGCAAGATGGTAACCTGGATAACTTACATACCAATCTTCTTCCTCTGGACTATGAAGGTACTGTTAAAATTGTTTTTAATTTGATACTCAAATCGCTTTCTAAAATCAGCTTATAAGATCCTGTGATTGAAGGAGAACCAATTTGATGTACTGGTTAAGGCACTGGACTAGAAATCAGGAATCCATGAGGTCTAGTCCCACTTGAGGGGCAAGTCAGCTCGGTGATCTTCAGCCAGTCACTGTCAGTTCTAGGAAGAAAGCAATGGGAAACTATTTTTGAAAAAAAAATGTTTCTATAAAAACTACATAAACCTATCCATAAACCATGATTCAAGACTGACCCAAAGGCACTGCACACCCAAGAAAGGAAATAGTTGAAACAGTGAACATCAATGTGTCACACCAGAATGTTAATTTATTTTGCATAGGATGAGTCCCAATATCTTTCAGCTTAGTAAACTTGTCATTTTGCCATATTTCCTAGTGTTCAAAGAATGTGAGTAAAAGGGGAAAAAATCCATACAGCTTTCAGTTTCTACAAATGGGCAAAATATGTTTTGTCAACTCTGGAACTGTGGATACAACATCTCTGCTGCTATATGTCATATAATGATATCATTTTCTGACACTTCAGGAAATGCATGTTTTTCTTCTGTCACCATCATTTTCTTATTAGAAAATGGGGAAGTCCCATATTTGAGTGTTAAATTCTTTTATTTCCCTCAGCTACTAGTTACACTTATTCCCTTGTTAGATCACAGATATACAGTTTCCATTATTTTTCATTCTTTTTTTCCAAAACGTTATTTTTTTCCCAACTTGGGGAACTATGTGGCTTTATTTTCTCTTTCTGATAATAAATTTCCTATTAGAAGACAAAATATAGGTTCCATAATTAATATAAATATGAGAGATTGTGATGAAAATTTAGAAAAATAACATTTCTGTTTTTCTGGCATGGCATAATGGTGTTTGTGATTCATTATATTTCTCCTAGTACATAAGTTAGCGACTTGTTTAGTTTTTGAAAGAATCACAATTGCTGTAATAATAATGTTTGTAACATGGTATTTCATATCCCTCAGCTGAAAGGCTAGGACTAGTTACATGTTGAGAAGTAGTTTTTTAAAGTATATTTTGGGAAAAATTTAATTGAGTTGGTGCATTTCTGGAAAAAAGCACTAAGCTTCAGTTATCATTCTTATTTTCTAAAAAATATGTTTTACCCACTGATGTATTTGGAAATAAATATGAGGCCAGAGTCAGAAGCAAATTGAGGTGTTCTATTTTCCCATCTTTTAAATTATCTCTCCAGCTATTTATCATAGGTGGGGTTTGGAGAAGCTCAAATGATGGTGTATCAACAGACATAATGCCTTCTGTATATTGCTTATTTTGTTAAGCTATTGCTGTACTAAATTATGGGATCCAATGTGAGAGAAAGATAAAGGAGAGAAAATATTACGAACTAATAAATTATATGAGTCAGTGTGACTTCCTTATTTGAACAATATGTGAACACCATAGCCTGATTTCTTTAAATGTTGAAGTTCAAAATACTTAATCCAATCTAATGTAGATTACCTTGCTGGGTGCACTGTTTTTGGCTTAGACTGTAATGGCATTATCTATATATACTGTGTATTCCAGGGGTGTCAAACTCACATCGTCAGGGCAGCATCACATGACGTATAGGGACTTTTTATCCTTTGCTAAACTGGGCATAGGCATGTGGGGGACTGTGCTCATGTTTCAACTCAAGTGAGTTCTTCATTTTTCCTTAATGTGGAATTTTTATTTTGGCAAACATATACTTTTTCAGAACTAGATTCAGTATGCTTATGGATTGCAAGCTTTATGTGACCTTATAGCAACAGATGTCAAAATCTCAATCCATGATTTACTATAGCAGGATATTAGGTTAAATGTCAGCAAATCAAAAACAGACTAAAATAGCAGCAATTAGCAAAGGAAAAGATCTATTATTATCCTGTAATCTACACAAGAAGTAAAGTTTATCCTCCCTTCTGCTATTAATTTTGGAACAAGAAGAAATTCTTTAAAAGTATAGATACTACTGAGTAATGGTAAATTCTTTTTCTAAAAATAAATATGTTATACAGACCTCTAGTGGTCAAATCCTGTATTTGTTGAGAAGTACATTTTGAACCAAATAAAACCATTTCATTCTGTGTAATATAATTACCTTCATTTTCTACCGAAATCATCTTCAGGAAAAAATATAGAAGAATCTAGTCGAAAATAGCTTTATTTTTTCAACTGTCTCTAGCATGCTTCCAGCAGATATTTTCACACAAAGCAATCAAAATTACATTTATTTGAAGGTGTCAAAAGCTTTATTTTTTTTACACTTGCACAAAGGTTTTTAAAGACTCTTCTTTGTCCCTACAACAGCACCCTACACACAACAGCCAGGGGGCCCTTTCAGAGGCACCCCATGATGGTTGGTAGCAAAAATGAAACAATCTTGCTTCCCCTGAGAGCTTCAGTTACCTATATTTAAGCTATTTTGCTTCCTGGATTGGTTAAACATTAAAAAAAACACCTAAAAATTCTGCTTTCTTAACTCAGACCTTCCAATCTTTTTATGCTAATATAATGAACAAAAGAATAAATGATACTGCTTTTCTACAATGTTGCTGTTCAGCAATTAGCAATTTGGTAAAACCTATTTTTTTCAAAAGACACTACAAGAGTAAAGTTAGACTCTTAAAGTGGGGAAGATGTAAACCTTTTCCCCAAACTGGAATCCTGACAAATAATATCTTCCCCTCACTCAAATGGACCTATTTGTCTTGAGGGAACAGTTTCCATAGAACTCAAATGAAGCTTGCACCATCTTCCAGTATGAAGGTCCACATGGGAACCAAAATGAATCAGAAGAGGCAAAAGAAGGTAAAGCTCTATCGCACACATTTCTCACCATTGAGGTCCCAATTCTTTGTGGATCTTCTACAACTAGGGGAGATCAGTGGTGGGATTCAAATTTTTACTACCGGTTCTGTGGGTGTGGCTTGGAGGGCATGGCAGGGGAAGGATACTGTAAAATCTCCAGTCAGAGGTGGTATTTACTAGTTCAGTATCCGAACTACTCAAAATTTCCACTACTGGTTCTCCAGAACTGGTAAATACCTGCTGAATACCACCTCTGGGGGAGATGCCATCATGTCAGCTCATTGAGGTAGACCAAATTAGGAAAGCAAAGTAATGAATGGTACTAATTTTATTACAAGTTTACAGTAACAGCATCTTGCAAGTCTGAATGCCCCCTCCTTTATCTTCCAATGAACTAGGAAAGGCAATGCTGAGATACTTTCTCCATCTCCATTCCTGCTTTGGACTTAGATTTATCTTATTTATCTTGGTTGTGACTCTTTCTCTGGTTTCTCAAGTTTATGTGGGAACCCAAAAAGATTTAGCTGCTTTAAAGAGTTGCAGAGGGGTATTATATACATAGAAACACTTTTAGAATCAGATTCAAAAATGCTGCAAATGTCTGGAGTACATCCCCTTTCCTTTTATAAACACTTTCAAATAGTTTCATGAATGGTTTCATAACTAGTTTGATCCTCAGAGAAAAGAGTAAATGTATAGAAAGAGTAAGAGGCAGTGAGATAATTTGCTCACATTAATACAATCTCAGGCATGACAGAATAAGTCCCCCACCCAGTCTAGTTGGGCTTCAAATACAAAATTGTCTCAAGTTCAACAAGACCTCATTCATACCTACCACTGATATCATCATTAGTGGTGTTTAATCTGTCCTGCAGCTTCCTGGTGGGCTTTTTTGTCTAATATTTTATCTATGTATATTGCCTCAGATAATTTAAGGCAGAGAGGAAATCAAGGTATGAACAATTTCTGGCTGATAAAAGAAGCAGCAATTAGCATTTCTGAATATGAAACTAAAATGAGTTGAATTGTTCTCCAAGCCAAAAATTAGGTCTTATGTTCACTTTTTACTCTTAATCCTTCTAATAGGGTGCTTTGTCTTACCAAGATAAAGCACTGAAATGAAGATGGTCCAAATCAATCAGCACATCAATTCAATAAGGATGATGTTAACAGAAGCTAATCTTAGAAGTCAGAGTGAACTGGGTAGTATAGTGTTTGGGTTATTAGTGTTTAAAGTGAAGACTTAAAAGTATGTCTATAATAAATTATATTGTTCCAAACTAATGCTGAGCCAAATTAACTGTAACATCATTTTATACTCTGAAAGTAATGAATGGAGTTAACTGTTAACTGTTTGATCCCTTATGTGAGGTGATAAAGAAACAGGAAACTATTCATGTTCTGTTTTGCTATTTGTTATTTATCTTTCTTTCACAAATAATGCTGGCCAATCATAAATTACACCTGCACATAATAATATTGTAATATAGTCTAGCTAATTAGAACTGAATTTCTGCTGAAATTTAACACAAAGCCATTAGGGTGAATCCAGGTTCTCTCCTGATGACATGGATAAACCCAAGCAGCTATGAATTAATTGCAAAACTGAACAGCTTCATAATGTCAACTAAATTGTGCAAGAACTTGTTGGAAAGAAAGTGATGAATGTCATTTTTATCTCCAATTTTATTTTGCTTGAAATATATTCCCAGATATTTTCTGTTTTCCTTAAAGAAATTGTAGAAGAAGAATATAAATCACACATGAGAAGAATTTTGTGTCAAAAAGGATCAATTTGGGTGTGTGTGTGTGTGTGTGTGTGTGTGTATTACAAACTATTTTAAAAATACAAGTTCCGGGTATACATGTAAAAGAAGAAATGGACATCCTGCGATCTCTGGAACTTAAAATGATATTTAATGTACTTACTAAGCTTTCGTCAACCTCTGCTGACATCATCAGAGTATTAAGCTACCATTACAGAGATCTTTGCCTTTATAGTTCTTTATTTTTATTTATTTATTTATTGTCAATTGCTTACAAGATAATAAGTATAAAGATAAACATAGTTGTGAATACATGAAATGAATACATATAAGAAAAATAAAAGAAACAATAGGACAGGGATGGTAGGCACGTTGGTGCACTTATGTACACCCCCTACAGACCTCTTAGGAAAGGGGTGAGGTTAAAGAAACAATGATTGCTTGGGGGAAATTTTGGTTATGGGATAGATTTAGAGAGATGGCAAACACTATGGGATCAGAACTATAAAATGACAATGTCAATTGCATATAAAGAAAATTTGTATAAGATGTTTTACAGGTGGCACATATCCCCGAGAAGGATTGCAAGAATATTTAAGGATAAATCGGGTAAGTGTTGGAAATGTCACCAGACAACCTGACTCCTATTACCATATGTGGTAGACTTGTGCTGATGCAAAAAGATATTGGACTAAAATCCACACGTGGTTGGGAAAAATGACACAACAACATATAGACTTGAAACCTGAGATATTTTTATTGGGAATTATGCCAGAGACGTTCAGCAAAGAGTTGAAATATTTGATTGTTAATGTATTAACAGCTGCTAGAATTGTATTTGCTAAAAATTGGAGAAATGACAAGATACCTGCGCAGGAGGAAGTGATTAAGAAAATTTTGGACTGTGCCAAAATTAACATTTGAAATTAGAGATCAAGAAGAAAAACAGTTTTTTAAGATATGGAGAATGTTTTATCAATGGTTAGATAAAAAAAACTTGGTAATATATGGATATGATGGAGATAAATATAATTGTTGAATGAGAATATAATATAGAGACTATAATATTGTAGAGAGTTGATAATAATAATGTTGGATAATAGAGGAGATGGTTTAGGTAATGTATGAACTAAAATGTATAAGTTTTTGAGACTTCTTCAAATAGATAATAGGTGGTTGTATTTTTTTATTATTATTATTATTTCTTGTTTGTTCTGTATATTTTTTTTTTTCTTCCGAATGGACAGTATTGATGGTAAGGGGATGGCACCGAGATTTGTGACCAACCGACACACTTGAAATTGATGTTGGTTTATGTTTTTTATGTTATGTTTGTCTTGTTTGTCTTGGAAAAAAATAATAAAACTTTTATTTAAAAAAAGGAAAGGGGTGAGGTCAATAGTAGACAGTCTAAGGTTAAAGTTTTTGGGGTTTGGGGAAGAAACCACAGAGTCAGGTAGAGTATTGCAGACATTGACCACTCTGTTGCTGAAGTTGTGTTTCCTGCAATCAAGTTTGGTGCAGTTAACCTTGAGTTTGTATCTGTTGTGTGCTCTTGTATTGTTATGGTTGAAGCTGAAGTATTCATTGACCGGAAGGACATTGCAATGTATGATTTTATATACTATACTTAGATCAGACCGAAGGCGGTATAATCCTAGGTTTTCTAGGTCTAGAATTTCAAGTCTGGTGGCATAATATCATTATATAAATCATTAATATCATTAATATATATCAATCAATTTAGCCCTTAAACCATGATAGGCCCTTCCAACTGCCTCCCATCTGTAATTAGCTCTGTTGCTTTTGCTTCCATCATGTTGGTCAAAGGAGGCTTATCTCTTGTTGCTTCCTCCCGTGTCCGACCCAGCCTGGAATGCTTATCTCTAGGAAGTGATGTTAACCTGCCAGCTATTACAACTTGTTGCTCTGCTCGTGACCTTGTGATTGGCCCGGCTCATTCTTCATTATTCCTGTCTGTTATAACTTGAGGCAGCTCTGCTGAGCTCCTCTGTATTTTGACAAGCCTGTCTGTGCCTTCATAGGATGAGTCCACATGCCCAGGATCGGGGGAGTGCCATCGGTCCCTGCTCCCCAATGGGAAGTGTTTTCTGCTCCTCCTGCAGGGTCTTTCCTGGTGTCTCAGTGCTTGGTAGGCCGGTGGTAGTTCGATATGCCTATTGATAGAATTGCTGTTCGAAAACCAGGCTTCTTTTGGAAGTGTCCACCTTTAGTTATATCACGGGCAACAACCTCAGCCTCTTGAAAACTGAATGTGTGATTATGCTCCTGCATATGTGCCCAGATCTGAGAGCACTGTTCTTTGCGCCGAACAGCCAGTTCACGTTTGTCTACCCTTGTCTGTAGCTGCTTGGCCTTTTCCCCTATGTAATTGCTTGCATAATCGCTGCAGTTGATGAGGAAACAACTGAAGATGTCTCCTCTTTGGGTAGTGTTTCCTTTGGGAACATCACTCTCATTCTTACAGTTTGGTCCGGTTTGTGTGCCACCTTGACTCCATGCCCCAGGAGAATGCCTGCAGCAGTTTCAGATACTCTCCATATATACGGGAGCACCCCCCATGTAGCTGTTCCATTGGCACCTTCAATGGGTTGCCAGGCCCTGGGTGTAGTACACCTTTGGATGAAGTCCATGGAATAACTATTGAGCTTGCAGACCTGATAAAGATATGCCCGCTCCTTGGCTTTGGCTGTTAGTGTACTACAATGAGTTCTACTCTACTAAACAGTGCCCGAATACAACTGACTTTATGTGCAATGGGGTGATTGCTCTCATTATGTAGGATACAGTCCGTGTTTTTGGTACACATCTGTTTCAAGACTTCCATCTGGGTTGCGGCTGACTAGCACACACTGGCCTTCCTGGATGTACTTAGTAAGTACATTAAATATAATTTTAAGTTCTGGAGATCACGGGGTGTCTGTTTCTTCTTTTAAATAAG
Source organism: Naja naja (assembly GCA_009733165.1). NCBI lineage: Eukaryota > Metazoa > Chordata > Lepidosauria > Squamata > Elapidae > Naja > Naja naja. Next base: position 158,581,189 of record CM019151.1, read on the forward strand.
AGCAAATATATAGAGATTTGGCAATGAAATAGTCCTTCAGATAAGTTGTTCAGGTGACCTTTTTACAGGGTGTATCCACTTACTGTCAAGAATGTCCTTGTTGGAAAGTAAATGCTGAAAAATTATTTTTCCTTGAAATCTGGTTTACAATCCTTGCTTATGTGATTGCTGTTAATTAAGTTGTCACAGGAAGCTGCAGCAACCAGTATCTCATCTTGTTTTTCATTTCAGCAAAGGGCTGTTTACCTTGTAGAGAGGCCCAGCATCCTTCTCAGTTATCTCAGGCAGTTTAATTAGAAGGTATGATCATCCAACATAGGAAATGAGCATAGTGCTAAATAATAGTTGGTGGAACAGTATGAAGCAACAGCACATTCTCATCAGTGACTTATTATAATCATCGCAATTAAAAAAGAAAATAAAAGGTCAGCCAGGACAGTTATATACAACAGGGATTAGCAGCTCTCCATATAATTTGATGAAAGACTAAGCTTTCAATGAGCATCACATTTGATGTCCCTTGAATGAGGGCCTATTGACAAAGACTACTTTTATCTCTCAGTGTTAGGGAGGTCAGTCCACAACCTAGCATTGTTGCCAAGGTTCCTGCTGGCATTTATGGAAAAATCTACACAATAACTCATGCAAGTTGCAGTAGTACAGAAACAGCAGTTTGGTAGCTATAGTTTTGATGTTTGTCACAATATTTACCCAGCTTCAAAAGTAGACATTTCATGAGAATTGTATTTTATCTGAGCATGATATGAAAAGCTTCCTCATACTGGCTGAGTTCAAAAGTCATGCATGTGGTTTATTAATAGGTTTGGCTAAGTAGGGTGTGTAAACTTGCAAAATATGGTTTCTGGGTCATATGAGACTACAATGGCTTGTTCAATGAATTATGTTTAAAATATAGGGTTACTTAAGCATAGTATGAATTCAAACTGATTCATTCCATTAGCTTCTCAAACGCTGTTGTCCCTGAATTTCAGATAGGGTTTCTCCTTCCTCTCCCTGGTGATACAGAGAGCCTTTTTAATAGATGTCTGTGTCTTACACCAGTTCTTCTCAACTTAACTATTAAGTTCAACTCCCATAAATTCCAACCAGAATTTCAAGAAACACTGTCTTATTCCATTAAGCTGTCAATCAGCAATATCTAGGGGGTCATGTTCTGTAGTGGAAATGCAGAGGAGTATTGTTAGTCTTGAGGAGTTTAGTAACATATTTTGATTTCTCTTTTATATTAAGAAAAGTCATTTTGAGCTAGCCTGCTTGGATTTTTACTGAATAAACAAGATGGGGGGATAATTATGTAGTTTCAAGGTTTTTTCACTGTGAAAGTCTTAGATTTTCAATTCTCATCCCAGATCTATTTGCCAGCCAGTAATTGTCAGGTCTTGCAATTGCCTTATGATAGCAGGGCCATAAAATTAGCCAGGTTTTAATAAAAACCTTGGGGTTGTTGTTTGGCGCTTCTGCACAGATCCAAGCTAGAAATTGGGGACTGTGGAAACTAGCTGCCCTCAGGGTATCTCTGGTATCATTAAGGAGCTTCTGGCAGCTTGTAAGAGATGTGGATATTATCTTGCTTGATATGTTTACTTTTTATGTTTTGCTTTTTAACTCTTTTGCCTGAGCAAACAATAAAGCTTAAAGCCTCTTTATTCACTGGTATGCTTATTGTCTCTGGATCCAAAAGAAGTAATTGCTTGGGCACCTGATCACTGCCCTGTCATTTGGCAAAATGTCTTCCTGGACTGAGCTGGAAGCATGGCAAAGAATTTCTCCATGTGTCCACAATGCAAATGAAGACTCCTCATAGTCAAGAATGCTACTTTGTCAAGCATTCATGCATCAGTGTTTGAGTATACAGAGGTGGATAATGACAAGAATCATCCTACTGGGATTTACTGTATTAATGATTTCTGGCACTGTTGATTCCAATATACACATTTGTTCTTTTCATCTTCTAATGTACTATTGTTTCATTTCAAGGAAGGAAGGAAGGAAGGAAGGAAGGAAGGAAGGAAGGAAGGAAGGAAGGAAGGAAGGAAGGAAGGATGGATTTGACTAATTCCTTCCTTTTTAAAATGAAATCTGGTTATTACAGGCAATCAGCAAAATGGCAGCATAATATGAACTCTGATCAAAGAAGGCACAAATAAACTAGGTGTCCTTTCTTAATTTCTTTAGGTTAATTAAATATTCAGCTTTGCAAGGTTTTCCATGTTGAATTCCTGATAATAATTAACTACATTGTGATTTACCAAACAGAAAAGGGTTTTTTTAACTGTTATATAGGGGTAAAAGAAAAAGGTCAAAGCCAAAATGTATTATTTGAATTTTTATAGCTAGTAAAAATCAAAAGAGGGTAACAAATTTTCACAATGCATGTTCTAATGAAAATAGAACCTCAGCTGATTGCTTTACTTGAGCTGTTAAATAATCTGCCACAGCAAGTGACATTCTAAATAGAGCAAAGAATCATTTATAATAATGTGAAATTCTTTATTTTTAAACATATTTCATACATTATTTAGGGTTTTTTAACATTTCCCCCTGATTGGTGCTAGGCAAATTAAATGGATCTTAAGTAGATATTGTTGTTTTTAAAGGAGAAGCATTGTAATTTTTATTATTTTTAGCAAGGAAAAGGAATAACTTAGTGCAAAACAAAAGTATTTTTACAGCTGTCATGTGCCATCCTATCTCCTTTAGCTGACATCTTGATTTCCCAGTTTAGCAAGAATATATATTGATTAATTCTTACTCTTTGTACAGTACTTGTTTTTCAATTTTCTATACTAGTGCTATTGCTGTGAATTTCAGAGCAGCACATTTTTTTCAAAATTTTAGAAGTTCCCTTTTGGTACAAAAATCTGATTTAGATTTAGCAGTGGTTCTGCATGCAGCTTTGGTATTGGGCTGTTGTATATCTGAAAGATATGAAAAATGTCAAATAAATAACTGCCAAGGTTAAGGTAAGATAAGGTTATGAATATATCTCACCTGTTACCTAATCATGAGAAAATTATACAGGTGTTACTTTTTAGGACTCCATGATATCAAATGAAAGTCCTTAAACACAAACAGTAGCAATCAGTATAAATTATTGAGAGCAGCTTGACATTCTGCACATGTTGTGAATCACAACTGACTGTCATAGGAGTTGTGTTACAAGTGTTGGGACTTGTAGTCAAAAATAATTTGAAGAACATCATGTTGAGTTGAAGGCTCAGGAACTTTAGAGCTCACTCAGAAAATCACCTGTAAAATGTAAAAAAAAGTCCCCATGTTCTCTATTTAAGTAGTTTAAAATATGGAACAAGCATGTGCATGTTTTCAATCCATTTCCAAAATCCTAAGCATCAACTTTAAATAATTTTTGAGAATCTATCTCTGTTTGAATTAATTGTTCATGTGAATTTTCCTCCACTGTCAAAGTTTCCTATGTGATGGTTGATAATTCTTAGAGTTCCAGTCCAGGATAACAGAGAGGGAAAGGCTAGCTTACAGCATGCGACATTCAAAGTATTGCATTTTATTAAATGGATTTTGTTTATTTATTCTGCTTCATATTGTGATTGATTGTTTTCAGACTACTAGTACATGGACAAAGAAGCAAAGTTCACTTTTAAAAAATCAGTTTTGCCATAAAATTTATAAACAATCTTCACTGCAAATATTTTAGTTAAACTCTCTTCCACAGCTGACCAAAAAACCCACAATAATTGTATCCATTTCACCACTATTTATTTATTTATTTATTGTTTGGACTTATATGCCGCTCTATCTCCCGAAGGACTCAGGGTGGCTCACATCATAAAAACACACAATACAAAATTTAAAAATTTAAAAATTATTATTAAACCACAAAGCCAAACAATTATCTAAAACCCACAAGAAAACTAGACATAAAAACGTATTTAAAAAACCCACCACCCTCAGTCCAGGCCAGCCTGTTGGAAAAGCCACACCTTCAGGTCGCAACGGAAGGAACGGAGGTCAGGAGCCAACCGCAGCTCCAAGGGCAACTGGTTCCACAGGGTGGGCACTCCCACAGAGAAGGCCCTACCCCTGGGGGGTTGCCAGCCAACACTGTCTAGCCGACAGCACCCCAAGGAGGCCCTGTCTGTGGGAGTGCACAGGGCGATGGGCAGTCGATGCTGGCAAGAGACATTCCCACAAGTACGCCGGTCCCAAGCCATGTAGGGCTTTATAGGTAATTACCAGCACCTTGAATCTCACCTGGAGGGCAACCGGCAACCATTGCAGTTCACGCAGGAGGGGTGTAATATGGGAGTATTGGGATATTCCCATCACAACCCGTGCGGCCGCATTCTGCACCAGTTGAAGCCTCTGCATGGTCCGCAAGGGAAGCCCCATATAGAGAGCATTGCAGTAGTCGACTCGGAAGGTAACGAGCACATGAGTAACCGTACGCAAGGCATCTCAGTCCAGATAGGGGCGCAACTGGCACACCAGGCGAACGTGGGCAAATGCCCCCCTGGTCACGGTTCCCACCTGGTTCTCCAAACTGAGCCGTGCATCCAGGAGGACACCCAAGTTGCACACCCTATCCATGGGGGGCAACACCTCTCCCCCCATGCCTAACAATGGAACATCCTGGATCATCTGAGATGCCGGTACACACAGCCACTCGGTCTTGGCCGGGTTGAGGCGGAGCCTGTTCCTTCCCATCCAGATCCGCACCGCCTCCAGGCAATAGGACATCACAGTGAGGGCATCACTGAGTTGGTTTGGGATGGAGATAAAAAGCTGAGTATCATCAGCATACTGATGATACCTCACCCCCAAATCATGGATGATCTCACCCAGCAGCTTCATATAGATGTTGAACAGGAGGGGAGAGAGGACCAACCCCTGGGGCACCCCAAAAGCAAGGGGCCTCAGGGTCGACCTCTGCCCTGCTAACACCGATTGCGAACAACCCGAGAGGCAGGAGGAGAACCACCACAAAATGGTGCCTCCCACCCCCAACCCCCCGAGGCGTTGCAATAAGATACCATGGTCGATGGTATCAAAAGCCACTGAGAGATCTAATAGGACTAGGACTGAGGAATGCCCCCTGTCCTGAGCCCTCCAGAGATCATCCACCAGCGGGACCAATGCCGTCTCCGTACCCAGGCCTGAAACCCAATTGATATGGATCTAGATAATCAGCTTCCTCCAGGAACCCTGGAAGCTGTCGGGCCACTACACTCTCAACAACCTTCGCAACAAAGCAAAGGTTGGAGACAGGATGAAAGTTATTCAAAATGGCTGGGTCCAAGGCAGGCTTCTTATGGAGGGGCCTCACCACCACCTCCTTCAAGGCAGCGGCAAAAGGATCCCTCACTTAACGAAGCATTGACCACTGCCTGGAGCCAGCCTTGTGTAACCTCCCAGGCAGCATAAACCAGCCAGGAGGGACACGGGTCCAATAAAAACATGGTGGAACTCAGCCTCCACATGATCCTGTCCACTTCATCTGGAGTACAGGCTCAAATTCATCCCAGATAGTATCCACAAGACCCGTCATCACTTCCTCGTCAAACTCTAGCCAGTGGGAGTCCAGGCCAGCCCGGATCTGAGCGATCTTATCCAGCAGATGCTGACTAAACTCCTCGGCCCGCCCCCGCAAAGGGTCCTCCCTTGTTCCCTGGTTAAGAAGGGAATGGGTGACCCTAAACAGGGTGGCTGGGCAATTATCTGCAGATGCAATGAGAGCAGAGAAGTGCTTTCACCACTCCCATCGCTGCCAGATAAGTCCTCATAAAGGATCTTAACTGGGATTGGTCAGATTCGGACCAACTGGACCTCCACTACCCATTAAATCATTCCAATATGCTTCAAAGTTAGAAATCAGCCACAGGATTAGCCCTCCACTTACTAATAATTCATAAATGTATTTTAAAACCAACCTACAGTTTCTCTACAGGGTCTCTATTATCTGCAAATTTCAAAGTACTACTGCTTGGTATAGTGAATTGAAGCTTACAGAATCGGAACTAAATATTGTTCATTTTAACATAGCCAATAGCTGAGAGTAACGAAGATCTTCCTTTTGAAACTGGAGAAATATCCAAAGATTCCAGTACTTTGTGAATTAAGAAATCATCTTCCCCCCTCCTTTTCCTTCATAAAAAGAGAAGAAAATAAGTTCCTTGTATCTACTCACAATGTCCCTATTTTGCCAGCTAGTAGATCAGCTGACAATTGGGACCAGTTAGCTGCTTCCCTCTGCTAATGTTAGTGTAAAACTGCCAACCTTGATTTTTTTCCTAGAGATCCAGCTAAAGATTTTTGATTAAAATCAATCACATCACTATGTGGATGCAACTGCAGAAATTGTGCAAAGTGGCTGTGTTCACACACCCAACATATTTCATCATGTCTCTGATTTAACCATTTTTGAATCCATGCAGTATTTTGAAGTCACTAGTCAATCTGTGTTTGCAAAAGTGGCTAAGCCTTACAAATCCCAATGAAGCTTTATCAGTTTATACAAACTAGGTCCTGGATAAGAATGGTGTGTGGACAAAGACAGGAAAGAACAGTATTTGTTAGCATTTCCTTCTAGTGGTGGGATTCAAAGAACTTTACTACCTGTTCTGTGGATGTAGCTTGGTGGGCGTGGCAGGGGAAGAATACTGTAAAATCTCTGGTCAGAGGTGGTATTTGCCAGGTCTCCGAATTAGTCAAAATTTCTGCTACCAGTTCTCCAGAATGTTAATTCATTTACTTTATCATTTATGTAAGCCTACACCCTTCAGACTCACAAGTGACCCACATGGAAACCAGGATCTTTTCATTAAGAGTTTTTGCATGACAGTTAAAACACTGACTGTAATCAGCTTTTTTCCCCAACATAATGTACTGCTAATCTTTTGTCATCTTGACAGTGGACTAGAAATACAAAATTGTTTCATTTAAAAAAATATATAATCAGCATTAAAACATTGTTTTGTTCTTGTTTAACCATTTATGTATTTATTTAAATACATTGTTTATGTATTTATTTGATCAGGTTGGTTTTAGCACATGCAATGTGAATTTAAGAATAAAGGCAATATATTTCCTAATCATACCTAAATTGATTAACTGGCAAGGGATCTGCATCATTTCAAATAAACAGTCTGAACAATTCTTGAATGTTCTATTTCACTTATCTTAATGTCTGCTAAACCTCTGTGATCTCAGACAATGCCTTTAGAGAGCCATTAAAATGCACATTTAACTGTGTTCTTTATCTTAGTATTCCAAGACCAACCAGATGCTTACTAAATCTATTCCTAATGTAACAGATACAGAACTCTAAGGTATTTGGAATCTAGCAGTTGTGCTATATTTAATTTTTGCATTGATAACAGAACACTGGACAACATCTCATTTATTTACTGTTCTGCAATGCGTCCAGAATCAAGGTCACCTTTTGTTCTAGTGTGAAGTCTTTTTAAAAAGCACTGGTTGTACCTAAATTCAAGAAATATTTACTATTACTTAGGCCATAGAGTTCAATCTAAAACTAAAACTCTATATACTAATTAATCTGGTATACAACAAATGGATGAATGGGAAGAAAGCATAAAATGCAATGTAATATTAAGCAAAAGGGTTGCTTTGGATATATTGCTGGGCATACTCAGACAGCTGGTTTAATGTGGTCTTTGCCCAATGAAAGTTTGTATGCCAAAGAGACCAAACTACTGGATAAAGTACCTAACCATCAAAGAGACCTGATATATTATAGCAGTTTAAAGATCTAATAAAATGGTGTTAAGGAACTGTAAAGTGAGTACTTTTAATACATTGAACCAGAAAACAAGATAATAACCTTTTAATTTTTCCTTCTCAGGTACTGTTGGTATCAATTTCCCATACAGCCTCTAGCAGAACTGATCACAATGATCCTAAATATCACTGCAGAAGAGACTGATAAAAAGAATCCCATTGACTGTCCTTCTTTGGGAAGACACAGCTACATTTTTGTTATGGTTCCGACTGTTTACAGCATTATATTCATCATTGGTATATTTGGAAACAGCCTGGTGGTGATTATCATCTACTTCTACATGAAGCTGAAAACTGTGGCCAGTGTTTTTCTGCTTAATTTAGCCCTGGCAGATCTGTGTTTCCTAGTAACTCTACCATTATGGGCAGCTACAACAGCCATGAAGTACCATTGGCCTTTTGGCAACTGCTTGTGTAAGATCGCTTCAGTTGCAGCAACCTTCAATATGTATGCAAGTGTCTTTCTCTTGACGTGCCTCAGCGTAGATCGATACTTAACAATAGTGCATCCCATGAAGGCCCGCCTTCGACGCACCATGCTCATTGCCCGGGTAACTTGCCTCATCATCTGGCTTTGGCAGTCCTTGCAAGCTTGCCTGTTGGGATTCACCGCCGCGCATATGACCTTAAAGATGAAAACATCACCGTATGTGCTTTTTGGTATGACACACGCAGGAATTCAACCAACCACATAACCATCAATATTGGATTAGGCCTATCCAAAAATATTCTGGGCTTCTTCATTCCCTTTGTGGTCATTTTAATAAGCTACATATTAATCTGGAAAACTCTGAAAAAGGCTTATCAGTTTCAGAAGAATAACAGCCGAGGGGATGACATCTTTAAGTTGATAGTTGCAATAGTTCTGTTTTTCTTTTTTTCTTGGATTCCTCATCAAATATTTACCTTTATAGATGTGCTGATTCAGCTTGATGTGATTAAGAGCTGTTATATTGAAGATATTGTGGATACAGCTATGCCCTTCACAATCTGCTTAGCTTACTTTAACAACTGCCTGAATCCTGTCTTTTATGGCTTTTGGGGGAAAAACTTTAGAAAATACTTCCTTCAGCTACTCAAATATATCCCTCCAAATGTCAGGCATTCCAGTTTGTCGACAAAGATGACTTCTCTTTCATATAGACCTTCAGATGACTTAATTCGCACTACCAGAAAAAAAGGATCTCTGGTTGCTGAGTGATAGTATAGCAGCACATTTTTGCTGTTAGTTGCTCAAAGCGACAATGCTCCCCTTCTGCAGTGTTGGACCAGCTGAAATACTTCATCCTTGTGAAAACTGGGGCCTACCTTCATTTCATGTTATGAAGAGGAACACTTAAACAGAGAATGCCAGCATCATACCTTCCAGTGTCAGAGCTTGGTGGGAGATAATGTGTGGTAGAACATCTAATCCAACTACATGTAGAAGAATCTCTGAAATTATCTTATGTTGCTTTATACATAGGTGTTATATAGAAGACTTATTTCAGAATCCTGAAAGGAAAGGAAAGGTGTATTTAAAGAAAGTGAAATAATTTCCTGCTTAACTATAATGAAATCCTCCCTGTACTACGTTTTATTACATACACCCATCTTCTTCAGAGCCTGAAAAGTGCCAGAACTGAACTCATGTATATCAGTAATACAATAACATTTTGAAATAAGAGTAAAAATGTAATGCATTATAGAATGAATCCATATTTAGATAAAATATTTTTCCATGTTCAAGTAACATATACATCTAAATTGTACTACATTCCACATATAGCACTCTTTCTAAATGTAGTTGAACAAAAACTTCATTCTGGCAAAATATATCTGAGGAAAATTTCTGTTTACTTTCACACAATTTTAACTGCCTTTCAGAAGTACATCACTACTATTGTTTATTTAGTACAGTTCCTTTCAAAATGGGTGTTGATACAGAAAAGTTTTGATATCTTCTAGATGGCCCAGGTTACAATTATAATGACTACTGTACTGTCAGCTCAGTGCAATGTATCTGGAAGACACTTTATTGGTCAGAACCTGCACTTTGACCTATACTGAATTCAGAAGCAAACTGGCAACCAATACAGCTTGCAGAACAGAGTTCAATGTGCCAGTCTTGGGATTCATATAACTACCAGGGCCATCACATTTTGCACCAGCTTCAACTTCTAGATACTTGGATTCAAGGCAGAAGGAAGTCAAAGGGCAACTTGATACACAAAAAAATTCTCACAGATATTCAAATTTGCATGTGGTAAATGTGCATTTGGAAATTCTGGGAGGTTAAACTCTATATATCTTAAAGATGCCAAGTTTGACAACCATTACAGTAGAGCCAACCAAATATGGTGTGATGCCTAAAAGGCACTCATCCACCATCCCTATTGACATAGACACACGCATGTGCACAAACAAATAGACATGCTATATTAATATTCTATAATATATGAACAAGACAGTGCCATTAAAGTATACAAAAAAATGAACCAAAAGAATACTCGGCGGTTCTTTTGTGCAAAGAACCATGCAGCTATAATTTTACATTAATTAAAAGTACTCTTGATCATAGTAAGCATTCATATCCAGTATTTTAATTCAGTATCAGATAATAGTCAAAAACTTCAAGCAAAGAAGACAGGGATTAATATTCATACCCATTGCTGGACTTACATCCATCTTTTTAACAGAACCTAAGATCAATGCTTCTAAAGCTATGTAAAACTGGCTATCTTAGGCTCCAGGTGGTCAATCCAACATTACCAAACAGTCAAAGGATATGGATTACTTGTTTAAAATTGCTTTAATAGTATATTGCAACTTTCTTTTAAGAAAAATATATATTCTGATAACATCTGCTTTGAAGATAATAGAACAGGGGTGTCAAACTCAAGGCCCATGGGGTGCTTAGATCTGGCCCACAAGGCCACCCTGGAAACAGTGAAGGACCAGACTACAGTGCCTCTGCCAGTGAAAATGGAGCTCAGGAGCGCCGGGCACACACAACCCAGCTCCATTTTTGCTGGCAGAGGGTTGTAGGAGGCTGTCTCAGCTGAAAATGGAGCTCAGGAGCCCATTTTCATTGGCAGAGTGCTCAGGCCATCATAGGCACACCACCCCAACATGAATGACATCAATCTGGCCACACCCACACTGGACAGGCCTACCCTGGCCCCCTGAGGTCAAACAACTCTGATGCGGCCCTCAAATCAAGTTTGACACCCTGTAATAGAAGGATCCTTTTTTTAAACAAGTTTTATTCAATTTTTCCTAAACAACATTAAAAAAGCTCTTTTCAGTGTACAACATAATTCCGAGTCACCCTTTTTACATGCAAATATGACAGTAATTATATATTCATTTTTATCATTCAACATCCTATCTTATCCATTTTTTAACTTCATTCTAATTACTTCTCCATTTCAACTTTTACGCAAAAAAGGTAATAAATTAATTTATTTTAAGTGATGTTACTTTCCATCTAAGCATCTTCTCAATTCATTTCAATTTATTTCAAATATATTTCTTAAGCATTAACATTTCTTTTAAATAACCTTTTCCAAAGTATTCTTTTCTCATTTAAATCACTAATAATTTCCATATCTTCATATTTATTCCCTTTTAATTCTCTTGTCTGTCAAATTGGCAATTCCATCGCATATTCTTTCCACAAAGTCCAAATCAATACAAGCTTGCATTCATAAAACAAGACATAGATTTCCCTTCACCTTTTTCTAGTTTGGGGTTGTCACCTCAGTGGTTTAAATATATCTTATTCTCCTCTGTCCCAATTAAATATCTATTTTGCTTAATTATAATAATAATCATTCCCTAGAAAAAATAGTTCTACATTATACTTTTCAATCAGATTCTGCAGTCTATTTTCTCCCTTTACTTCTATAAGATTTTATTTATAATATTGAAAGAAAAAAATAAAGAAAAAAGAAACAATCCATTTAATTAATCCTGGTCACTGATATTAATCCCACTTTAAGCCTCCTCACAATTCATCTCAATCATTTCAATATATCTACTAAACATTAACCTTACTTCTAATAATAAAAAAAGAAACATACATTCATATTCTAAAAGAATGTCAGTGCCCCTCCTTCCTCTCTATAGGCTATATTCTATAATTTATAATCACAAAGTACATTATTACTGCTTCTCATGACAATGCGGAATATCCTTTCTTAATTCATTAACCAGTATCCCTATGTATTCTAGGTAAAAAAACATTCTCTTTTATTTCACAATCCCCATATTTCTTTCTTTCCTGTCCCTGTTCCTCAATACCTCTTCCCTTTTATTTTCCCAAACCTTTTCTTCCTCTGCGTTATGTCTCTCTATATATATAAGTTTTCCTTCCCCCTTTTACTTTTCTGCTGTTTCTATCTTTCCGATTTTTGCAAGTATTCCCCATTTTAGTTACTTTCTTAAATCTTCCATTTTTAGCCCTCCTTCTTTTTCCTCTTCTTTGTGGAATTCTTTGTGTTGATTGTCTGTTTAAGATGGCTTCTTCTTGAACTAACTCCTACTTCTCTGAGGTTTCTTTTTCATAATCTTCAATTGCCATTTCCAAATCTCTTAACTCAGAGACAAGTGATTCCCTCCCACATGTAGTAGTTCTTTAAAGTTTTTAAGTTCCATTTTTAAGTCCCACAAAGATACCATCGTTGCACACTTTATGTTTTATAGTCAGTAAAATCCACAAATCAGGTTCTCTTTTTCTTTTTTCTTCTTAAAATTTTCTATATTCACAATTATTCCAAAACTGGGTTTATAGCAAAGTCACCAATCAATCCAGCATTCCATGTCTTTTCTTTTATTATGGTTCAATTTTCACTTTCTGGAGTAGTTATTATGTTATTTCAATATTTCCTCTTCAATATATCAAATCAGGTTAATAGAGAGATAGGAACTTCCTCTTCTTCAACTTAATTTTTTGTCCACAAGATGACACCCTCCGTTATACAATGTCCTCACCTTTTTCCCTGAATTTTATTGTTCAGGGCTTTCCAAGCCTCAATGTTCCAAACCAATCAAATCTCCAGTTAAATATTTCCCCCTCCTTTTTAATGTTCTTAAGTCCAGCTTTAAATTATATCTGTTTATTTCCACTGTATTTTAATGCGATATATTTGAATATCTTGTTCCGGCTTCTTCCTATTCCAGTTCGAAGCCCCACTTAGCTGTAAAAAATATTTTCACTTTTTTCCTTCTCTTTCTAATTCCGCCACTTTCTTATTCTTTCAAAAAAAATTTTTAAAACATCAATCCTGGGATACCTTTTAGATTAGTTGTTGCGCCAAATTGTCCCGGTTCTTATGTTGTCCACCTCTTTCTTCTCTCCTGCACAAAGCTTAGGTCCTCCTGTTCAGGGTGGCCATTTTGGATCACCGTCTTTGGGGGGGGAAATTGCCAAGCCCAGGGAGGGGAGATGTGGCCAGCCCAGGGAGGGGAGAAGCCAGCCTCGGCCTGGCTTCCAGTTTCCCCTTACTCTGCCGTCCCTCCGAGGCAGCTTCAGCCCCTAATCCAGATAATCGGGGCTCTCCAACGAGAGAGCACAGACCAAAGCCGCGCACAGTCGCAGTCCCCGGTCCGTCCACGAGGAGGGCTTAACCAGAAGTCCTAGAAGGATCCTTTATTAATATTTCTGTGGGTACAAAACATTACTTTAAGACCTTTAATTAAAGCATTGTTTTCCTTCACCTGTTATGATACTAACTCTTCACTATTGCCGATGTCAACTGGAGTTTTTAAGAGTATAGTTTAGCAATGTATTTAAGAAAAGGATGCATTACACTGCCACAAGTCATTAAGGTATAAGTAGAAAAGGAGAATAGTGTGGTTCAAAGCATTCTCTTGCTTAAAGACTCTCCAAACATGAAGAATTAAAATTACATAGAGAACAAGGTAGAATAGTATGTCCAGATGTTCTGCTAGAAAGTCTGAAGGAAAGTAGGATGCATGCATGCATCCATGGAAATAGAACTATTTTCGTAAACTGAGACAAAAATGTATTAAAATCTTCGATCACATGGCAAGAGGTACTCAACTTCAAATGTAAGTGTAGTTGTCCTTTATAATTCCAACTGAATATCTGCATTTGTTTCTTAAAGAACCAATATAAAATTATGCATTTACTTTTATTGTCATCTTCATTTCAGATTATCATCTTGAAAACAGATCACATTGCTCCCTGTTTAAACAGAAAACATATACATCAACTAACACAGGAATACTTTTTATTTTCAATTATTGCCATATCTATTAAAAATACTTTTTTTCTGCTGGCGGAATTATTTTTAAATGTTGGCTTGCTGAATTTGTAAATGAAATCCTATTTATTTCTATTTATTAATAACAGTACTTTATTCTACTCATTTCTTCCCATCATGGATGTAAAGCACTTTCTTGGAAATTTAGTATGAAATGTAAACATCTACAGAATGAATTAACTATCAGAAAGGTAGCAATCAGTTAGTGGCACAGAAAACATGCAAAAAGAAATTTATTTTTAATGATATTTTATTAGTAATTCCACAATAGTATATATTTGGAAACACTAATGTTAGAAGTCTGTTAAAAGTATTTATGAATTATCAATGGATTTAAATTTCTTTTAATAATTTCAGCCTTGCATCATACAAATATGTTCACTGTATATGAAATTTAGTTTCATGTTTGATACATATAACATCAAAAGCAAACAAATTGTTAATGTTTGTAGTTTCCTTTGTTGGCTCAGTATGTTGTAGCTAATGTTCACATGCATAGTACAAATAGCTATGAATATAATATAGATTCTATATCTAACAAAAGCTGTGAAAAATAAAATTCATATATATTAGTATTTCAAAATATCATAATTGTTCCCACATTTGTGTTACTATAAATCACCAAGTCCAGAGCCAGCCAATGCTATTCGAACAACCACAGTATACTAGGATTCAGAATGTCATTGAAAATTGACAGAGAATAAAATAGCAATAGCACTTAGACTTATTTACCATTCCATTTACAGTGCTCTGTGAGCAGTTTACAATGTCAGCATTATTTCTCCCAACAACCTGGGTCCTCATTTTACTGACCTCGGAAGGATGAAACGCTGAGTCAACCTTGAGCCATCAGGATCAAACTCCAGCTGTGGGCAGAGTTTGTGTATCTCAACCTGACCAACTTGAAGATGTTGCTGCTGAGGAATTCTGGGAGTTAAAGTCCACACATTTTTCAAATTGACAAGTCAACCTTAGTTACAATAGCTAAAACAAGAAACGTTAACATTTGTCATGTAATCACAGGTATAGTCTATTATTCTGAAATGCTAGTTTCTATTATATGTGGCATACCACCATTGAGCAAATACTGTTACCAAGTGAAGGAATAAAAGACAATTGAGTACACCTCACAAGTCTCTGTTGAAGTGAAACAGAAACACATCACAGCAAAATGCATAAAGGAAAAAGAGAATAATATCAGAGAATGGGTTCAGGGATTATAATAGAATATGACTTTATTGATAGTACTTTAAAGTATTTTTGTATAACCACCAGGAAGTCCACTGAACTGATACCAGTTTTCATAGGACCTGAAATACTTTTAAATGAATCAGGGGCCTTGACAGAAAACAGAGTCCAATCCTACAGTATCTCAGTTCTAAAACAGATTATCCATTTAAACCATCACCTGGGAATTTATACATTGTGTATCTGGATTTGCAGCTGCTGCTACTTTTGAGAAAGTGATGAAAGCAGCACTGCACTATCACATCTTTTCTCACCTTTTGGGCAATTACACCAAATAATAATATGTATGAAGAGGCTTGCATCACAACAGGGCAGCACAACTTTTGACAGCTTGACCCATTTCACACACAGGTCCCAGATGCTTCTTCTGCTGTTCTGCATATTTTTACTGAATCTCCAAGTAGCATGATTCTTATTCATCCCAATCCAATTGAATGTTAAAAATAAAGTCTGGGGGGGGGAAAATCTTGAGATTCTCTTTATGAGCTGACTACATTTCAAAACAAAAATGAATAAAATGACCAAATTTGGTGTAGGTGTTTGGTAGGCAGCAAAAGAGCATATGCACTAAATGTTGTGCCTCTGTACACACATAGGCAACACAAGGAAAGAGCTTAAATACTCATGTCTAGGGGGTAGAAAACTACTCATGTAAAGGGGGTAGAAAAACATCCAGAATATATGCTGTGCTTGCTACCCCTGCCAATTTATTTTTTCCAATCCAATCGAACATTGGGAAGACATGTAAATAGACGCATAAAATAGTTTAAAACCTTGTAGTCCAATTCTCTTCCCAGGCAAACAGCTGTCTAACCTTTGTTTGAAAATATCCAATGGTGGAGCATCTATGACAGTAGGAAGCCAGCTGTTCCACTGCCCAATGGTTCTCATAGTCTTGAAATTTCCCCATATTTTGAGATTGGATCTATGTCTGTAAACAAGGGGTGTCCAGCCTTGGTAACTTTACCACTTGTTGACTTCAACTTCTAGAATTCCCCAGCTCCCATGGCTGGCTGGGCAATTCTAGAAATTGAAGTCCACAAGTGGAACTTGATGTGGGAACAAAAACAAGCAAAAGAAAGTCTGAGTTCAAAATGGTGTGGATACAGAAAAAATTCTCCTGGAACATATTTCTCTCACTTAATGCTAGGTTTTGAAAAACTTGCATATAATGAAACACTGAATCAGTGGAAAAATAGAATTAGGGAATCGCTATCAATTGTTGCAATCCAACTGCATTGAGAAATGTGTTCATAAATTTTAACTTATCATTGAACACATTACTCAAACATTTTTGTCTCACTTATGTACAGTGAAAGCATTTTCTCCATCTTTTCTTCAGATGGATTCTTAACATGGATAAATATTATGGCAAAGAATTTAGAATGCATCATGGCATTATATGTTTTATTAGCATTTTTATTATTTTTCATGCAGAAGATTCACCCAGATTAGAAACTTTGATCTAGGGCTGAGCATCCCTCACTAGATTTGGTGTGACATAATATAGCCAATTCTTGTTTCTAGTGTCAGAAAGCACCTTTTTCCTTTCATTTTGGATAAAGGAGTAAAACAAGATATTGATGGCCATTTTGAGTTTATAGGAACAATGGCAGCTATTGCAGATATAAAATGAGGGAGACAGGAGGCACAAGTAGAAGAACTTCACAACTTTATTAAAGATACTAGAGAAGTTAATAATATGTAATTTAACAGAAAAAAATAAAATATTTTAAAATGTGGTGTTTTATTCTGGTTCCTTCTTTGAGAGAAAACCACCTTATTACACTAATCATTTTCATGGGTTTAAACACAAAAGCACAAAAGATACCAAAGGGTCTTTTACACAAGGCAAATCAAAATTTGTTAAGTTTGCATGAAGAGTCAGACGCGAAGAGCTTCAGTGAAGAGTTTATTAGTGACTACAGCTCAAATGGACCCAACTTGGCTGGGCTATGGCTGCTACTTATAGCCAGCAGCCGTAGTTGCCAGCCAATCAGAGTGCAGGGTTTTCCCGCACTTTTTAAACCAATCCTATTTGACATTTTACAAGAACAATTCAAACTAAACCAATGACATTCAAACCTACATACATAACACCCCTCCCCACTAGGTTCAGTCCATACCAAACCCCAACCTATCTAATGTAATCTTTTAAATAAGTGGGGCTCTTGCGTGTACGTTGAGACCTTTGTGGTTCAGAAGTTTTAACATTCTCACCCAGTGAGAGAGGAAATGTGTCTGCTGACATTTCCCCACTGGGACTTCCTGTGAAAGAAGACCCTGTTTGATTGTTAGAATCTGGTCTCTCCTCCCAACCCATCTCCAGCCCAATGTCAGCACCCAAGTCAGGTAGTGATGTACAATCTTCCACTTCTAAGGATGGATTTTGGCATTGTGACAGGTTTTGGAATGGTTCCTGTCGTAATGGCTCGTTACACATGGGGTGGATTCTTGCTTGCTGATTTTCCTCCTGTTCCTCCCTTCTCCCCTAGAATTGACATCAGGTGAGGGAACTAGAGAAGAACAAGTGGATGTTCCTGAGAGAACCTGGATCTAAGTTGATCAATGTGCCTGCTCCAGAGGAGTCCATCTTCTGTTTGCACCCTGTAAGAACGAGGGCCTGTGATTTGAGTTATCTCAGCAGGAATCCACAAAGGTTCACCCATAAGGTTCTTAGCATACACAGAATCACCCACACTGAATGTGCGAACTTTGGAAGTGGAATCTAGTGGTGTGTTGGGTGCATAAGTGGGATGAAGGCAGTCAAGGGAAGACCTAAGTTTCCTACCCATCAACAACTCTGCTGGGGATAAGTTATTAGATGGGTTAGGAGTGATGTGCTGAACACTAAGAAGTTTTTCAACTTTCTCAGTGATGTCCCCAGGACCCAGTTGCTGAAGCTTCTCCTTGGTAAAATGTACCATGCGTTCAGCCCGGCCGTTAGCCGAAGGGTGCCCAGGGGCAGTAAGGGCATGTCTGATACCCTGTTGTGCTAAATAGGATTCAAAAGGTTGGATGTAAATTGAGGGCTGCTTGATGACAGCATCAGTTGTGATGGATGCCATGGGGATTACCTCTAGCCATTTGGAATATGCATCTACTATAATAAGAAAGGTGTGCCCTCTGGTAGGGCCAGCAAAATCAATGTGAATCCTGGACCATGGGCCCCTAGGACATTCCTATTGCTGTGTGGGGGCGAGAGGTGGGGCAGGCCTGACTACCTGACAGTTGGGACAAGATGCAACCCAGTTTTCAACCATTTTGTCAATACCTGGCCACCATACATAACTCCTGGCCAATCCCTTCATCCTTACAATACCAGGATGACCCTCATGTAACATTTCCAAAACCTCTCTTTGCAGTTTTGCAGGAATAACCACCCTGTTACCCCACAAAATACATCCTCTTAATACAGATAATTCAGTTTGCCTGGACTTAAAAGGTTGAGCCAGGTGAGGTAGATCTTGAAGAGGCCAACCTTTCTTAATCCAGCCTATAACAGGAGCCAATAAAGTGTCTTTGGCAGTCTCTCTGGCAATTTCAGCAGCATGCACTGGAAGCTTGGCAACAGTTTCTAGGAAAAAGGTGTGTGTTTCAGGTTCAAAGTCCTCCTTGGGGCAAGGAAGTGGGCAACGACTCAGTGCATCAGCATGTCCAATGTCCTTGCCAGGCTTGTGGATAAGTTTGTATGAATAAGCAGCAAGAAATTCAGTCCACCTCAGCATTCTTGGTGACAGGATAGTAGTGACAGGATTGTCTCCTGCCACAATGCCTAACAAAGGTTTGTGATCTGTAACAATGGTAAATGTTCTCCCATACAGATATTCATGAAATTTCTTAACAGCTGCAACAATTGCCAATGCTTCCTTGTCCAATTGGCTGTAATTCCTCTCTGCTTTGGTCAAAGTGCAAGAGTAAAATGCAATAGGGGCTTCTCTCCCGCTGGGAAGCCTGTGGCTCAAACCCCCTCCTACACACTCCAAAAGGGGATGCATCACAAATCAGTACAACAGGCAAATTCTCAGAGAACTGTATCAGTACAGCATCAGACGTGATTAGTCTTTTAATACTGTTAAATGCTGATTGTTCCTTCCTCCCCCAGACCCAAACAGACTTTTTGTCTAATAATCTGTGCAGTGGTTCTGCAATGGTTGCCTTCTGAGGTAGGAACATGTGATAAAAGTTAATGAGTCCAAGGAAGGCTTGCAAATCTGTTTTGCATTTAGGTCTAGGGCTTCTTTGATTGCTTTAACCTTGGCATCTGTAGGGTGGATGCCATGCTTGTCAATCATGTAGCCCAGGAATTCAACCTTGTCAGTTTTAAGAGTGCATTTTCTTCCTTGACTTTTAACCCCCTTCCTGAATCTGGTAAGGACTTCTCTGAGTCTTTCTTGTAACTGAGTGTCATTTTCAGCAGAGATTAACACATCATCAAAGTAAGGCACTACCCCTGGCAGTCCTTGGAGCATTCTTTCCATAAGGCTTTGAAAGATGCCTGGTGCCACGCTTACTCCAAATTGTAACCTTTTACATTTGAAGGCACCTCTATGAGTCACAATGGTTTGGGCCTCTGCAGTGGCATCATCAACTGTTAGTTGTTGATATGCCTGGGCCAGATCCAATTTGGCAAAGACTGTACCCCTGCCAAGTGAATGTAACAGATGATGCACCACTGGAACTGGGTATGTGCTCTGCTGCAGCGCATGGTTCAGTGTCCCCTTATAGTCTCCACAGATTCTTACTGACCCATCAGTCTTGACTGGTGTGACTATGGGTGTCTCCCATCTGGAGTGGGCTCTAAAACCCCTTGAGCTATTAATTTGTCTAATTGTGCATCAATTTTTTCCTTTAAAGCAAATGGGACCCTTCTGGGCTTTAAACGAATTGGGGGCACCCTGGGATCTAGGTTGAAAGTGATAGGGGTCCCCATATACTTGCCCAATCCTTCGCTGAAGACCTCTGGAAACTCAGACTTCAAGGCCTCCTCCCATTCAGAGTTGCTCATGTGATTGATGCCAGTCACCTCATGCCTAGTGGATTGAACCACTCAAGTCCCAGCAAGCTTGGGTGATCCTTGTCCATGATGGTCAGGGGCAAACGTTTGGTGTGGCCTTTAAACTTCATGTTGAATTCTCTTGTTCCAACTACTGGAATCTTGTTCCCTTGGTAGTCTTTAAGAGTCAGTGCTTGCTTCTGGAAATGTTTCTTCTGAATGTTGGGAAGTAGCCTGTGAATAGTGTCCCATGACACCATAGATAAATAGGAGCCTAAGTCCACTTCCATTTGGCAAGGCCTTCCTTCAATGACATGTACATGTACTTTTCTGCTTCTCAAGGGTGAAGAATGACCAATGGTGACTGTTTGATGAGTTTCATTCTTCCCATTTGCTTCTGAGTTGCACCCCATTTTCTCACTGAAGTTGTTGGGCTTGAAATCTTTGTCAGGAAACTTTCTTCTGTGTGGAGGAGTTCTGGATGATTTGCAGACTCTTGCTAAATGACCTCTTTTTTCACAACAAAGGCAGATGGTATCAAGAAACTTGCATTCAGTGCGGGACCTCTGCAATAAAAGTCTTGCCTTTTCCTTCCCGGTCTTTCTTTTCTTTTCCATTCTGAGTCTATAAATTCCTTCCTCCACCTCACTACAGTCTGATTCAGAATCTATCTGCTCGCAATGAGTTGTTGTGGACTTTTCCACATCAGGATGGCTTGAGGCCTTGTTAATTTTCTTCATGGCTGCCACTGAAGACTTAGTGGCTTCTGCTGAGGAGGCCTCTTCTATGGCCTCCTTTAACATGATCTTAGGTTTTAATAATAATTTGCTCTGAAGCACCTTGTCTTTGAGGCCTAGAACAAACCGATCATGCATGGCCTCCTCCAAGCTGTTAAAATCGCATGCACCCCCAATGTCTCTTAAGCTTGCCACAAAGTCGTTAACGTTTTCGCTTTCCCCTTGATCCCGACGGTAAAACTCATGTCTCTTAATGAGGCACGATACTTGTGGGGCGTAATGGGCTCTCAAAAGCTTTTCTAAATCAGGCCATTCCATTACCTTCACATCTGCAGCTCCCGCCAATGCCTTCGCC
Organism: Naja naja; assembly: GCA_009733165.1. Lineage (NCBI taxonomy): Eukaryota > Metazoa > Chordata > Lepidosauria > Squamata > Elapidae > Naja > Naja naja. The sequence continues at coordinate 158,602,591 of CM019151.1, forward strand.
ATCTTGAAGACTGCCAGACTGCAGTGCGTAAGGAAGACCGCCCTCTTCCGCTTCTCGGAGATGTCGGCGAGGTCGTTTCCTTCCAAATACATTTGGAAGCGATCCACATACGATTCCCAGTCTTCTGCCGCCGGATCGAACGGGGCTGGGGGGGTGTTCAGCACAGCCATCTCGCTTTTCTGCTTGTCTTCCGCGTCGTTCTTCTCTTCAGGGGAATCCCACCTTCGTCGCCAGTGTTAAGTTTGCATGAAGAGTCAGACGCGAAGAGCTTCAGTGAAGAGTTTATTAGTGACTACAGCTCGAATGGACCCAACTTGGCTGGGCTACGGCTGCTACTTATAGCCAGCAGCTGTAGTTGCCAGCCAATCAGAGTGCAGGGTTTTCCTGCACTTTTTAAACCAATCCTATTTGACATTTTACAAGAACAATTCAAACTAAACCAATGACATTCAAACCTACATACATAACAAAATTCATGCATGAAGCTGAAGAATTCTTGACAGATTTTCAGCTGTGATAACTTGCCAAGGACAAAATTAACATGATCCTTGTTGAGGATCATATTTGTGTCAAAGGAGCTGGATTTAACAAACCTAGAACCTATTTGACCAAATCCATTAGGCTATCTAATGTGCTTCCAGTTGCTGAAAAACCTGGCGTTTTCTGATGCAATTGCCAGATTCCCCAGCCAGCATGCTTGCTAGATCGGTACAATCCATCTAAAGAAATCAGATTAGAGGAAACTCTCTAATGCATATTATATAGAATATGTATTTAAAAAGTGTTCTCCCCACCCCAGTGGAGAAATGTGTTTCCCCCTTCCAGTGGAAAAAAAATTATACTAGGTTTAAAACTTTATTGGCACTTAAGCATATTTTTTCCTGATTGAAGCAGAATTTGTGAAATAATTATATGTCCATGACAAAAGCTGCTAATGATTAGCCTTCAAAACTGCTGTTGTTTTTCTGACAGTTCAGAAGCTGGTTTTGTTTATTTCAGGAAAAGGAAGCATCAGATCTTTTATGGACTATCCAAACTGAACAGCCAGAATAGCAGTGCTAATTATCCATTTCCATCATTTCACTAAAGCTCTCACTGTAGAATAGAAGACTTCGGTAACGATTTAGAATTCTAATTAATTCTTGTCAGCAAGTAATGCTTCTTTGAAGTAATAACATTCACTTTACTGCTCAGCACTAATATTGTGTCATAAAAGGTGGCAAACGCATAACCCAAGTAAAGAGAAAAGATTATATGGGATAGCAGAAGTGACAACATTATCAAGTAAAGCAAAAAGATGTGTTGGCAAAAGAAAAAAAATGTAAAAGAAATAAAGGTCAGTATATCATAAATTCTGCTTCATGTTTGTTTTGCTAATTGAGATGTCAGTGCTCTTGCAAATGATTTTGCAGAGTTATTATTTCTTATGGGAATTAAATCTAAGTGGATATTTTATTTATTCAATTATTTAAGAAATTTCTGAGCTGAAGTGCTGAAGGTAGATATGTTACAACAATATGTTTATCTGAATACGTTTTCAAAATTTTCCCTAACAAACAATTAGGGGCAATTTCCCTGAAATATGTGTAACAAAACATATCAAACAACACAGATATATGTACATATAAGCTCTTTGAAAAACAGCTTTCAGAAATTCATTTTCAAGATACTTGTTATACAAATGGGTGGCAGGGATATTTATCTCCTCAACCTCAGCAAATGGATTCCTGTCATTCATTTAGCAGTGAATTCAGATTTCTCCTATAAAATTTGTGGAAATATGGAAATATGCCTCCAGATATTTAGGAATATTTCCTGTGCCCTTGATCAAACTGGGTGGACTCTCAAAATCCAAAGCATATAGAACATCTGTTCAGGGCTACAAAAACTCAGATCACGTTAAATGACAGCAATCTCTATATCTAGTAGTGCACCTTAAATCTGGTAGTCCTATAAGATGTCTAGTAGCCTTACCCGCAAGCTCTTCATACATTACTAACTAAGCCGGGTAGGAAATATTTGGTTGCTTTCTTACAAAAACATGCTTGTGATATCTGCAACAGGCAAAAAAAAATCCCTTGCCTAGCTTTGAAAGCCTCCAGATAATTTCTGTGAGTGTTGCAAGGACCACAACTTGCTAGTTGTTTGTTAACAAGGATGTGAAGTTTTGCATAATTTGTTGCAACGAAGATCATGTGTAGAAGATTGAAAAGGCCAAATACCCAGATTTTGAGTGAACACAATTCCACAAGTAGACAGCTGGCTTCATTGCATGACTATGATACAGCTCAAATAACTGTCATGAGACTGTCCCCACAAGATGTAATACCTAAGGTGGTCATTAAAACCAATGGGGGATTTGTTATTCAAGATAATAGGACATAGATGGCAGATGTAATCTGACAGATCCATTCCTGCCTACAATATCATGTTACTCTATGAACAAGCACAACAAAAATAACAAGATTTTAATACCAGCATTTTAAGCTCTTTGATAAAGGGTTGCCACTTCCTAGAATGAACAGCTGCAAGAAGAGAATGGTCATGCTACATCCCCACGGAACTGATCTGGAGGAAATTATGGATTTTGAGCATTTCATTTTCTTTGTGCAATGCTGATGGACAAATGTATATGATGACCATAATGACACAAATATGAGGTGATGATCTGAAGTACATATTCAAACAAATATTGATAACTAAGATAGCATAAATTTGTGAAAGGCATCTTACTATTATGGAAGCAAAAATGTGCATGTGCTGTATACAAAGTTTAGACTATAAAAGATTTCTCTCCTCATCAATTGTTATTGTTATTGTGTTTTTTTAAAAAAACGTTAATGTTTCATTCAGAATGGGAAGTAAGCAAAATTAAGGCTACACTTTATCATGTTAAAATAGCAAAAAAGAAAAACGGCAGTCATTTTAAATGAGAGACAGCAACAGAAGTATAAATCAAAATCAAAGTAATATTAATATTCAGCCATTAGCCAAAGTTTCAGGATAATTACACTATTCAATCTGGTAATCCAATATGGGCCTTTCTCGCTTTCTCTTTGAATTTAAGTCAGCAGAGTTTCACTTCCCAGAATAAATATATTTAGCCTGCAAGCCTGCAATCCTATATAGATTTATGAATAAACACTTATATGATTTCACTGTGAATAGCAAGAATTAGTTATCTTCAGAAAAGAAGTATAAGAAATTTTGGAATGTTGGTAACATTTTAAAGTTTAATTTTATGATTTTTCTCAAATGAAATTCTCTTCTACCCTGCTTTTCATCATAGACATATGGTAGCACTGTTCTATTAAATTAGCATTTAATATAATTATTTTGCTGTCTTTGAAACTTCTTAACATCCATTTTTATGAACATTGTTTAATTGCCTCATTACTTAGTAAAAAAAAGCAATCAACCTGCACCTATTCTCTTTTTTCTTCAATGAAAAAAATATCTTACACATTATAGGGATAATCTTATAGTTTCATCTTAAATAAATAGATGCAGGAAAAGTCCCACTCAATGAAGCAGGACTGGCTTCTGAACCACTATTCTTAAAAATGGGACTCTTACTGTTTAAGGCCAAAAAAAAACTATCATCAAGAAAAAACAATGTTCAGCAATAGAAGAAAACCAGATGCTCTCATTAAGAACACAGGATTCAAACACTTGCATGTTTGCTGGTCTCTGGTATCACATCTGTTGTATTTGTATTCATATAAAAGTTTATTTTTATATTCAATAAGCTGAGCTCTACACTTTCACTAACACAGCCCTATTGAATTGGGGTTTGAACATGTGCAGGGTATATCAGCGTCTGGCTAGCTATATTCCTTCATTTGTCTAGATTTATGCACTACTTGCAAGATCACATTTACCCTTACTTTGTCAAGACTTTTTTATTATATGATTTAAAACTTGAGAAAACAGACATAATAAATCAAGTGTAGAAAGGTCAAAGCTGAGTAGTAAGCCCATGAGTTGTATGGAGGAGCCCAAATTCAGTCTTCATCTCTAAGAAAGAAAGATAAAGGTGTAGTTTAAAACTCTTGTAAAACTTAGTCAGTACCTAAATACTGAGCTAAGTAAACCAAGGATTTCATCAGTTTAGGATTTCTTCCTGTATTCAAAGTACAGCATTATAACCCCTAAAATTATGGCTTTGCTATTCTGATCTTCTCTTGCACTTTTCAGGAAAAGTGTCAAGTTTTAAGATAGCATTTTCTAATTCCACTAATATGATAATACAGTCAAATATCATGTATATTCATTAAATAATATGAGCACCATGAGCCTAATTTCACATCCAAACAAGGCCCTGGATGCTGTTGTAAAAATAAAAGCAAATATGTTCTTGTTGTTCAGTTGCTTAGTTCCTTCAATAATCTGTGACCTGATGGGCATAATTTTGCCAAGATAAATTGCTAATAGCTTCTCTGATTTCTTGTATCTGTATCCCTTTTTTTGTAAAAAGTTTTTCATTTTTTTATATTTCAAAAACATCTTTTAGTGAACAGCATGGTTCCAGGTTTTCACATTTCCATACAAACATGACCTTTGTGACATATTCACCTTTCACGTTTGATTTCATATCATATCATTACATTTCATATTTTCTATAAATTTTCTCAGATATTCTTATATTCTTCAAACTTATTTTATACATTTTCTATTCATTTCTTAACTTATTTCTTTTTACTTTAAATAATTCTCATATCTTCACATTCATTATACATTATACTTTTATCTGTCACAATGCAATTTCATTGCATATTCTTATTTCATTATTCCAAAAGTTCCATCTTAATTCAAATAATTCAAAAAATTCAAAAAAATTCCCCTTTAATTACTAATTTGAGTGTACCACCCCTTTATCTTATACATCATTTAATTAACTCCTCTTTAATTCATAATAATTATTTATCACAATATAATCACTTTAATTATCACCTTAAAAGTTAATAACAATAATCTCATAACAACTACGTAACACATATGCATTTTAGGCCAGATTCCACATGGCATTTTCACCTTCAATTACATTAAATCATTTATAATTTCAAATAAATCAATCTATTCAATTAAAAACTGATGTTAATCTTTTTATAACAATCCTTATGATTCATTTTAACTATATTCTTATATTTATTAGGCATATTTAGTATACTTACCATAGTTTCTCTTTTTCACATTTATTTCATTTATTTCTGTGTATAATTTAACAAAAAACAAGTAGTCTAGTAACAAGAGGACATCAGTTCCAATCTTTTCATTTTAAAAATATTTTTTTACCTTCTAAATAGTTTATTACTTCAAATGCATTTATATTACACCATATTACCTTGCAAAATCCCCTTTCTAAATCCTTATCTAGCCATTATCTCTATGTCTCTTAACTAAACAATTTCTTTTCATTTTTGTTCGATTTCCATATTTCTTTATTTCCTGGTCCTTTCTTATTATTTCTTTTTCCTTTCATTTTTTCCCTCCATTTCTTACTCCAATTCTTATCCCTCTCCCTCTTTAAAATTTTCTTCTGTAATTCCTTTTTCTTCTGTTTCCTTTTACTTTGGCTTTCAAAATATTTTCCTTTTTGATTGCCTCCTCAAATCTCCAAGTTTTAATTCTCATTCTTTTCCCCCTTTGCTTTAATGTTTGTTGCTCCAATTGTTCGTTGAAGCTGGCCTCTTCTTTGATCAGCTCCTCCCCTTCTGGCACTCCTTGTTGTTCTTCATACTCAGAATTGCCATTTCTAATTATTGTAAGGCAAGACAGCATGACTCACCTTTCATGTAACATTTCTTTCATGTTTCTTAATTCCATTTTTAGTTCCAAAAAAAGTTCTGCCATTTTTAAACACTTCTTTTATATTTTCTTTATCTCTTTCTTTAGTCTTTAAATCAGACCAATTGTCCAGTCTTTGATATTTATTTCCAACAATCAGCTTCTATTAATTCTTCTTTAAGTTTTTTCTGAATTCATCAAATAGTCCAATATCCATAAGTTTAAATTTACACCAAAATCACCAAACAGTCCCAGAATAATTTCTTCATGCTTCTTTCTTTTATTTTAATATTTTGTGTTTTCACTTTTCAGGGTTTCTATTTTATTATAACAAAGTTTCTCTTGTTTTGTATCAAGTTCCACTTTTGAAAGAACCAGGCATTTTTTCTTTTTTAAAGAGTCACTAAAATTTCTCCTTTACCATTGGGTGGCGCTCTCTGTTATGTCCAAATTCCACCCTTTTTTTCCATTTTCTTTTCTCTGTTTAGGGCTTTTAAATTTCAAAAATCCAATAAATCCAATTATCAGTTACTGTTTTTTTTACATATTCAAGTTCAGCTTTTAGTTATGCCTATTTAGTGCCAAAATCATATATTTATCCAATTTAAACAAATGTTTTCTTCTGGCTTCCTCCTTGAGTTTATCCTTTCAAAGTTCAAAGCCACTTTCAGCTGACAATTTTTTCCCCCACTTTCTCTGGTCACCGCTTTCACTGTCTTTCTTTAAAATTTCTTAATACCTTAATTCTGGGATATCTTTGTATCCAAATGTTGTGCCTGGTTAGCCAGTCTTCACACTGTCCTCTTCTTCACCACTCCAGCATGATCTTTGTCCCGGTTAGCTCTCCTTCTTCAGAGTGGCTGTATTTGACCACCTCTACAGCCTGTCTTTGGAGGGAGAATGTCTAGCCAGGGAAGGGAAATGCAGCTCTCCTTGACCCAGCTGGCAGACTCCCCCTTCTTCACCACCCCTACAAGGTGGTTCTGGCCCTGTTCAGAGCCCTCCGATGGAAGAGCATGGATCAAAGTTATGCACAATCGCGTCTTTGGTCCATCCGCAAAGGAAGAGCTACCGGAAGTCCCTTGTATCTGTATCCTGATGTCAGCATGTTTAGCTACCATGTTTTCTGCTAGCTTTTCTTTCCTTTGTATCATATGTCCAAAATATCTACATTTTTGCTTCATTTTAATGTTTCACCCAAACAACTTGCTTTCACTTTGTTTATTACTGAATTATATTTTTATTCCTAGAGTTCAAAGAATTTTCAACATTTTTTTGTAGTATCACAATTCTAATGCATCCATTTTTCATTATTTCACCTTTCTGAAGTTCCATATGTTATAACTGGGAAACCACAATCTTGATAATATATATCTTTATTTTCAGCAGTGTCTGCACCTTAACATTTTGTCTAAACTTGTCAAAATAGATAACTTTTTTTCTGGCTAAAGTCACAATTCTGTGAATTTCTGAGCCAAAGAAGTCTTCAACTTCATATAGCAATAGCACTTAGACTTATATACCACTTCATAGTGTTTTCCAGCCCTCTCCAAGCAGTTTATAGAGTCAGCCTATTGCCTCCAACAATTTTAGGTCCTCGTTTTACCCACCTTGGAAGGATGGAAGGCTGAGTCAACCTTGAGCCTGGTGGGATTTGAACTGCCAAATTGCAGGCAGCTGACAGTCAGCAGAAGTAGTCTGCAGTATTGCACTCTAACCACTGTGCCACCAAGGCTCATTCTAACCACTGCACCACCATATCTTATTTGTATTGGTGTTTACTGCTGACATATTTATTTAATTATTATTGACCAACATATCAGTTTTGCATTTTATTTTTTCAGTTTGATCAATAAATTTCCTAATATTTCTCACTTTGAGTCTTCAACAACCTATCATTTAATTCTGAAAGTATTAAAATTAATGAAATAGCAATAGTCTATAACTTTGGTTTTATAAGTAATTAATAGCTGATTTCTAACTTAAAAAGAAAAAACAGACATACTTCCTTTTAACTAAAATTACTTTAATTACTTATGCAAAACCAAAAGAAAACTACAGTATAAGGAGAAAGGGAGAACTTGGAGGAGAGAAAAAAGAGAAAATTATTCTAAAAGAATATTTAATTGCATAAGCAATTAAAGTAATTAATTAAAGTTTGGCAACATATGCAAAAATATATAAAATATAAAGGAAGGAAATTGAAAATGTCAATATATACTGAATTCCAGTTAGTATGGTTTTTTTAATGAAATACCATTGTGTTAAATGGAAACTGGACAATATCTTACTTTACTTGAGTACATGAAGTTCTGTGAAGAAACCCTGCCAAGAAAAGTTCCCACAGTGCATTTCCAAACATTTTACTGTGAAAAGAACAGAAAAGCCTTTTCCCATATTACTGTTCTGTGTAAAGACTTCCCTGTTTGGAATCCCAGGAAAGAGGAATTGTAATGAGTAGGTCAGAGACCACTAATGTTTATTTCTTATGTCAGAAAAAAGATGGACTTTCACTGCCAAAAGTCAGCTATGAGGAGGTGGGGGGAGGGCAGAAGGGAAAAATGTATTTAGCAAGATTAATCCCTATAGATTTAAGTACAAATTGGAACATTTTAACTTCCAGTTAAATTATCTGTGCTATGCTTTTCTTTTTCTTTTTAAGGTCAAGAATGTGGCATTTGGTAAACAAGCTACTCAGTATATGATTAGGCAGAAGAGAGGAAGTCATTCCCTAGAGATATGAAGAAAGGTTATGGCTCCATCGTTTCAACTGAATATTGCTTTGAGTTTATGGAAGCAAAAGGAAATATTTAATTACGAAGATGCAGCTGGGTATTACAGTCTTATTGAGGTGAACCATGAAATAAACAAATCTGCAACCAATAAAACAAATAACTGCAAAATTCATATTTGTTTGTCCACATCTTGCATGTGTCAGGGTTTATACGGATTTTCAATAGTGATTTACTTAACTTCACTATAGAAAACACCCCAACTGAATCTGGTTCTGTCTGTATAAAAGGGAATGTTATACAAATGATATCCCAGCTGAGTGCCTGATTGCTGGACAGCATGGTTTAAACCAGGGGTGGGCAAACTTTTTGACTCGAGGGCCACAATGGGTTCTTAAACTGGACCGAGGGCGAACAAAAGCATGGATGGAGTGTTTGTGTGAACTAATATAAATTCAAAGTTAGATTACTTCACGTAGCCTTCTGGGAGAGCAAGAGAACCCTCTGCTCTTTCGGCTCTGCAGGCCGGATAGAACAGCCGAACGGGCTGGATCCAGCCCCCAGGCCATAGTTTGCCCACAGCTGGTTTAGACCAAGGGCGTCAAACTTGCCACATCACATTGCCATCATGTGACATATAGTGACATTTTTCCCCTTTGCAGAGCTGGGGTGTGCATGGTCTGCATGTGACACATCCAGCTCACAGGCCACCAGTTTGACAGCCCTGAGTAAGACCATGGTGGAAGCTGAAGTCCTTACATCTAGAAGGCACCAATTTGAGAAAACTTGTCACTGAGTTAAACATCTGCATGATATACAGGCTGGGGGCATCTGCCTCTAAAGTTCTAAACCTATCCTCTGCATAAACAGACATCAGTATTAGTAGTCAAATCCTTTGTGAATTTGTGAATCTCATTGTTATCTCAGTTGGCAGTTACTGACCATTATTATTTAATGGCATCATATTCTATACTTTAACTATGTGAAAATAATATTTTTGTGTTATCAACCACATTTTCCCCATCATGTTTCAGTTGCAACAATGTGTGAGAAGAAATAAACTCCCTATTAATAGTTTCCATAGCATGCATTATTTTATTGCTCTATCATGTTTCCCCTCACCTACCTTAATTCCCAACAAAACTTTCCTACAAACACAAACAGCTTTTACAACTAACTACTAGTTATATAGTAGTATAGTAGTAATAGTAATATATTCATCTAATTGATGTGTAATCTTAAGTCTCCATTGTAACTCTTAGTTGAGTCACCAACTAACTGTCCAACTCCATCATAACTCTTAGTTCAGTCACAACTAAGTACTGTCAGTGTTCCCCATTTCTCATTCAGCATTCAGAAACAAAGTTTAATGTTTATAAAACTAAAAACAATTGCTCTTTCCTTCCTTGCTACCTTAATGACACTAATTGGCTCATTTCATCAAAAAAGAGGAGTTAAAATATTGATATGAGACTGGTTGGATTTTAAATGCTGATTTAAGTAACCTTAACTCCCTGATTAGAACTGCTGACAACAAAGCTCCTCCTCCTACTAGGAATGGTTTTTAGAACTTTAAGAACTTTCCAATATGAAATTCCAACATACATTTGTCTTCACTGATATCTTCTATTAGTGCTGTATTATATGCCACCTAACTCACTGTACAAAGTGACCCAATGGTAGAGTATCTCTCATTTCATCCTGTGACTTCTGGAGGATTTTTCTGCTGGAGACAGAACAGGAAATGGAACTCTGAATTCGGAGTCACTTGATTGGGATAAACTGTTATAGAAATTGCTTAAATAAATCTTGCAGTAGGTGCCAAAATACTTTTTTAAAAAAATTAATTTAAACTCCAGCACAATTTGTGGGTGGATGAAACAAAATAATTGCAAACAAGGCTAGCTCTCACTTAGAAAAAATTCTGCACAAAATCACTCCTGATAAGTTCCTTCCTATTGCTTTGTCACTATTCCAAATATCAATAGGCAATAGGGTACATCATCCAACTGATTTCTCAGATAACACAGTGCTGACTAAAATCCAGTACACAAATTCCTACTATTCTTTATTCTGATGACAACTGCTTTAAATGGTGTTTTATAATTGGATGTCATTTATTTATGTTACTATTTGTGCTGGCCTTAAAATAATTGAATGAACATCCTTATTAAAGAAAAGAATCCTACATTATTGGATTAAAACTTATAGTTAATATATATGATAGCGAATTTGCATTTACGATGGTTTGAAGAACATTTTACTTGTTACAACTGTATGTAAACTGTTCTGACAGGATTTTTAAAAAAATATTCCACATATATATAGATTCTGTAGGTTCTGTAGGTTCTGCAGTAAGACATATGGTTCTTTATTTCTTGGATACTGCCTCTTCCTAGGTAGTTAATTGCATCAATAATGTACCCTAGTTTTTAATATTTATCTTGCAAAAATTTTGTATGTTTGCATAATTCCATTCAGTTTCACACTGGATGTTTGAAAGGAAGTGGGCAAAAAACAGGATGTAACATATAATAGAATAACAGAAGGGACATTGGAGATCTTCTAGTCCAACCCCCTGTTCAGACAGGAAAACCTATACCATTCAAGACAACTGGTTGGCTAGGCTCTTCTTAAAAGCCTCCAGTGATGAAGCACCCACAACTCTGAAGCCAAGTCATTCCACTGGTTAATTTTTCTCATTGTTAGAAAATTTCTCCTTAGTTCTAGGTTGTTTAGTTTTAGTTCTAGGTTTATCAAGCACAAGTGCCTGATCAAACCTCTTTTTGCCTTTAATATGCATGTGACAATCACATCAAATAGGGTGGTTCATTGAACACACAGCAATGTCCACCATCTTGACTTGATTGTCTACTTAGCAGATGCTAAGATGCTTGTTTGTTTTTTTGCAAGAGTTTTGAGCCTACATTCATTTCTTTCACAGAGGCATGAACACAGCCTTGAAGATCTTTCTTCAGGCTTGCCTTCTGTGGATGATGAAGTCATTGAAATGAATCTCTTTACAAACAGTACCAATTGCTTTTTAGTTGCCTTTAAAAAGGAATTCTCTGATCAAGAGCCTGCAGTGCTGGGTGACTCACTGCTCAAGCTAGCTTGAAAACTGCCTCCTGCAAAAGGTCACCTATCACATGTTAAAACTATCTGGAGTTGAAGGTACTTCTCTTGCAATTAATGTTATCATGCCGCTAGATCAAAAACAACAGACAGTGAAGAGGCCTTTTGTAATTTACATCATCTGTGAAGGCCAGCTAGCACAGAAAACAAAACAGAGTTGTAAATTATGGTGAACTAGGTGGAGAAATTTCAACTTAGGACAAAATGAGTCATCTTCTGTTTCTGTCCTCTTCAAGGAGATTTTATAAGCCTAGTACTGAAAAAATGTGGAAAGCTTATTGATACGAGTTCAGAAAAATTTATGAACACTGCAATCCTATACTAATTTTATACAATATAAACAAAATTTTACAGCCCCAAGAAAAAGTGCAGTTGTTAGCAAGTAATTTGGGTCAATAATTTCACCTTGCTTTTAATTGATAAGTCTTTGCAAAGAGTTCATAAGATCAGTTTGAAGGGGGATTTCATAGTCAATTTTATAACAATCAATTTTCTGATAAAGCAAGGCCAATATGTGCCTTAATTGCCATATGCTGAAATTCAAATAGTCACAGTCAGTCACAAATCTCAGATTTGTATCTATATCTATATATAAATGTCTACAAGAGCTGGAAAGCAGCCTTTTGATCAAAAATAACACAGACAAAATAAAGAGGAAATTCAAACTCCAAGTCAAGAGTCCCAAGAACATGACCAAATGTTCACTTCTACTGTGAACCTAACACAATTTTGTTGAATTCCTTACAATTCTGAAAGAATTTCTTCTTAATGCACCATGACCTGACATAGAAAAGACTAACTTGCTTCAACATGCCCTGGGAATCAAAATCCTGAAAACTAGTCAAATCAGGGTTGAAAAATAGAAAACATAAAGTAGCCAACCACATGTTAGCCTAGCATATTATTCAAACTTAAACTCAGATTTTTGCAAATGTGGAATATGAGTTTTTTGCTTGCTGGCCACTGTGACAAAACAAAATGCTAGACTAAAGTAGTCCTTGGCCTGATCCAACAGGGCTATTCTTAACATTTATTGAAAATAATCCAAGGACTATATGAGACTTATTCTTGAGTACTTGTGTCTACAATTAAAGCCCTAGCAGCCTTACTAAAATCAGCCCACAAAGCAAATTTTAAAAAACAATTCCATAGATTAGTACAGTATTAACAGGCTGTGAATGTATGTAGTGTATATAGGTCCTTTATCTTCCCCAAAGACTAAAGATTATTATTAGTGATAGGGTAATAAACTGCCATATGCTAGATTAGTTTTAATGGTATTTTGCACAGCATTGTTCCTTCAAGAAAAGCTTGTTTTTATTTGGAGATAATTTCAAATTTCCTCACCCCACCAATATCCTGAGGAAAATGTTTGATATCTCCCTTCCCTCCTATTGCAATCCCTGATTTCTTATAATATATTTGGTGTTTATTACAGTTTCTTTAGGATTTCCAAAGAGACATAAGGGAAGCCAATTTGTCTCCTGGAAGATCTGGAATTGTTTTCATACAATTTATTATTTTTTTAAAGTATTACACATAACCTTTTACTACTTCCAGGCTTCTCATAGCCCTTAAAAAAGCAAGAAATACTACTTTCTCATCCATACTACTTATTACTTAATCTGTTACCTCTTATGGCTTCAGCTGAAGGCATCAGATACTCAACAATTTCTCTGTGCTAGATCCACAGAAGTAGTAGTTGATAGTTTAAGAAGATGTAGCAATGCCACTAAGAATTTACTCTGCAAGAAACTGTAATACATGCAAAGAAATATAATCATGTGAAATTGTTTCAGTTATGTGTTTCCATGCCTGTGTAATCTAATGAGGTAATGAGCATTAAACAATGATAGGAAAGAATTAATTGCAAACCCTTCTGCATGGAACATAATAATAAAGCCTACCCAGAGCATACTAAATATGTAGTAATTTGATAAGTATGGGAGTGCATGCTGGATTGGCTCTATATTTTTTAGGCAGTAGAATTCCCACTACCATTGGATAGCCCACTTAATCCATGATCAGTCTGGTCCTTAGGACAAAAAGTCAAAATTCTCTAATGTTTCATCTCTCAAGTCTTCTGATTTTGTTTAAAATGCAACTGGGACTTTCCTAGATTACCAATTGCAGACTTCATGATGCCATGAGCATGGACTATTCCTAAATGCATGACTTTATACAGCTCATATAAAATTGACAACCAATCAGCACTTGCCTTTGTTGGCTGCAGCTGAGCTCAGAGAACAAGCAGTTCATCAGAGTAAGTCCCTTTCTTTCTCCCTTTCTCCATCATAAATATACTGAAAGTTAATTAGTAGCATTTCTGTAACAAAATCTCTTTCCATTCTATGGTACTTAGGCTGATATGAAGGTTAATTTTTAAATGGCTACATACACCAGAGGGCATCACTAAAGGTAGGAGGTTGGATAAGCTAATAATATACTCCAATGAGATCCTCAGGCTATCTCTTGAAAAAAAATGTGCAGTGGCAATTTCTGCTTAAAGATCCAATACCCTTATTGCTATGTAGAAAATCACTGAGAAATTGAAGATTTGGTAATCTTGGTGATGGTAAGAATTTAATTACAATATTGTGTGTTTGCAGAAAGCTCACATTGTCTCATTACTGGAATTGCACATTCACCTTTAAGAATTCAAACTAACCTTATGATAGATACATCTCTAGGCGTGGTATTTTTAATAATAGAGTTATTTTGGCCTTCTCCAATGCTGGCTAGGGATTGTTGGAATTGAAATACATCTGAATAGTACTGATTTAGGAAAATTGCTTTAGTTAACTTGGGTATACCAAAGTTCATACTGTTTAAATAGCTTCTACAATAATCAGGATTTGGACAATATAGCAAAACCATATGTCCCTTACACAGTCATGAAGAAGAATTTCATTCTACCTTCAAAAACTTAAAACATAATTATCACAAAAAATAAATGGTTGTGTTTCCACATTTATGAAACTATTTTATGTTTTTTATGTCTTTAGTTTAACACGTCATGAGAATTCTTCTTGGATTTACACATTGCATTAAATTATGAATTAGTTATCTATGGTTTATTAAATAAACCACCATTTGCTAAACTCAATCCTAAACTCACAACAGCCATGTTGAGTTTAGCAAATAGTGGCTTATTTAATAAACCATGGATAATTAATTCATGTTTTAACAAATGTGTAAACCCCAAAATATCTTTACCAATGAAATGTGGAAATGTGGAATGTAACTACTACTAGGATCATGTAATTTGTACAAAGCATCAAAGCCAATATTCCTAGGAGATGATACACACATCCCATTTTCTTGATTAATAAAATATTTGCAAAATAATGTGGGCCCAGTTTTTGTTTATATGATTTATTGCACAATTCTTTGAAAATAAAGCTGTGATAGCAATTGCATAATTATGTTAACTCAAGGTCTTAGCAATTCTCTGCTTAGCTCATTAGTCTTGAAAATATTATAATGTCCTTATTTGGGCAGCCATTTTACAACAGGTTAATTTTATTGCAGAATGTTTATTTAAACATGTTTTCAATGCTTTGTTGACATTAGTTTGCAGACGGTGTCTAAATACAGTATGGGTATATAGAGGATTGATCTGTTAGGATTGGGCAACCTGCAAAAAAAACAACCTACCCCTAATAAATCATAAAATAAGTGAAGTATCTGTAGTGTGAGCAAAATGCTTATGTGGAATCTTAATATAGGAAGTATTAAAAAGGAAGAACTCCTTACAGCCTGGTCAGAAGAAAACAGACACAATGGCACCAATGGCCATAAGGGTATTCTTAGTGCAGATTGCTAAACTGATACACAATGAGTCAGAGAAAAGAAAGTACCTCCGTGAAGTTACTAAAATAGGCCATCTTGGTCTCAAAAATCTGAAGTTAAAAAGATAAAGTGTCCTTTGAGTTGAACTGAAATGAGATTCTATTAATAATACAAAAGTAGAGAGGTCTCCCCTAAGCAACATACAAGCCTCTTCAAAGAACTCTCAGAGGCCTCTGGAGTACATTCAAGAGCAATGCCGTAAAAAAAATAATAAGCTGCAGTTTCTTATCTTATCAGTGATGAGTTTTGACAATTCAACACTGAAAATCTCTCCCTCACCAAATGCTAAACAGCAGGTTATGCCACGGGTCAAGGTTTTGTACTTGTAGTGAAGTGTTTTTTTTACAACCTCTGAAAACTGAAAGGTACTTCTCCCTTCCTTTTTCTTTCTGATATGGAATTAGAAACATGATACTTTTTGATCTGAAAACAGTTTATCTACAGAATATGTGATGGCAATTGGCAAATAATTCTCAGGGTAAGTAATTCTGTTCCACTTGTATCTATCCTACTCTAGGATAAAAGTCCTCTCTACAAAGACATCCCTATTTTGAGGGCTTTCATGTCCAGACTCAAGTTTGTAACAAGGTCATTACCATCAACATATAGCATGATCTATTGAAAGCATCGTGTTGTTTTGTATTACTGTTTGGTTCAGAAATATTACTGCCTCAGACAGGATGGCTGTGCAGAGAGTGGTGAGGACAGCAGAAAAATTATTGGAAGTTCATTTCCTTCTATCCAGGACATAGTATATAAGTGCTGTTTGAGCAGGTTTCATACTATTGTCAGAAACTTTACACATCATCTCCAGGATGGTTTTCATTGCTGCCTTCTGAGGGGAAACTTTCTGGTATCCAAAGCAGAACAACTAGATTCTATAACAGCTTTGTTCCATATAATATCAGCATTATTAACTCTCAAGGGTTATTCAAGATAGACTGTGATTAATATAAGTTTTGGTGTCATTTTTGTATAACTTGGCATTATGGGGGTTCCTGCCATTATTATATTATTATTGTTATCCATGGGATGGTGACATTGTTCAGTGGTAGCATTCTTTCCTTCAAGATTAGTGCATCAGAATTTCATTTTAATGTCTGCCATTGTATATACAGGTAAATGACAATAAAGTTTAACTGAGAGGTTAACTGAGGTCAGTTGCCATAGATGTAACTAAAGCTTAGTTTTAACCCAAGGTTTTCTATGCAAGCTAGAATTTCTTATCTTGAGATCCCACATCCCGTTAGCTAAGAAGAATATGCAATATACTGACAAACAAACACTTAGGAAGCTGGAAATATGACTGCTTGTTAACCTTTATTTTCATAACAACACTACTATTGCCAATATGACACATGGTTGCTGACTCCACTATCTGTACACTGTGGTTATTTATTTTGCAACAGACTTTCTTCTGATGATTGTTGACTGAAAAACCAAAATCTTGCTTGTGAGGTTATGAGTTGTACTAATGAAAACTGGTACAGCCCCTTGATCTTCAGATATCCTGTACTATAAATCTAAGCTAGAATAAGATTGATGAAAGAATGCTGAAGCACAGTATGTTTAAAAAGGCTTTTCTAAACAAAAGCAAAACAAAACAACAATTTTCTAAAGTGTGTCAACATATCAAACACATTTCTGTACCTACTGTTAGTGGAATGACTGTAGGGTACTTTAGTGTTGATGTTTATGATCTAAATGTATGTCTATTTGAGATAACAGACCCAAAATTTAAATTCTACAGAATTTGCTATAAACACTGGAAAATAATAACTATAGCATCTCTCACTGAAACCTCAATAAACATTAACAGAATTTATAAATAATTATATGATAGCAGTGTTTCAATATCTCAGGGGCTGCCACAAAGAAGAGGGAGTCAAGCTATTCTCCAAAGCACCTGAGGGTAGGATAAGAAGCAATGGGTGGAAACTAATCAAGGAGAGAAGCAACTTAGAACTAAGGAGAAATTTCCTGACAGTTAGAATTAATCAATGGAACAACTTTCCTCCAGAAATTTTGTGAATGCTCTAACACTGGAAGTTTTTAAAAAGATGTTGGATAGCCATTTGTCTGAAGTGGTGTAAGGTTTCCTGCCTAAGCAGGGGTTGGACTAGAAGACCTCCAAGGTCCCTTCCAACTCTGTTATTCTATTCTTATGCATCAGCAGTAAAGCCATATGTAGCAGATAATTTTAGAGCCTTGGTGGTGCAGGCTGTTAAATGCCTAGCACTTAATTCCAGCTGCCTGCAATTACTGCAGGCTCGAATCCCACCAGGCTCAAGGTTGACTCAGCCTTCCATCCTCTCGGGGTAGGTAAATTGAGGACCCAAGATTGTTGGGGGCAATAAGCTGACTTTGTAAAAATGCCACTTAGTAATAAGCAGGCATATACAATGGAATGAAGGCTATTGCTGAGTGCATTGGGTTGCACTCCAAAAATTGTAAGCCGCCCTGAGTCTCTGAAGAAGGGCAAGATATAAATAAAAATTTATAAAAAAAATTAAAAAAATAATAGGAATTCTTCTAAGTAACCATAAACAACAGTGATTTGAAAACTTTTTGGCATGCATGATGATTTGTGAGTAAACTCTGATTTGATATTTCCTTGAAAGAAGGTGAAGAAGCCATCCTCAATTATTTGGAATAGGGAGAAATTTTTTCAAGATTTCCAGTAAGGTAGGATTGCTGTTTACTTTAATCAGTCTTGCAAGTGATTTAAAAGAAAAAGCCATCAAAAAAGAAATATTGACCTCTTGATCAAGTGCCCTCCACAAGTTACTGTAACACAAGCCTCTCCCCATAGCATGTTTGCACCATATCTCATTGCTTCTTAAGCATTCCAGAAATATCTGGTGCTTTTCCAAAGTTTTCTGCAGCTGTCCACCATGGACTTCTTTGGGAAGAATCCAACATCATTTCACAACAAGGCACTCACAAATCATTCTGTGAAATGTGAGCATCTCCAACTACAATTCCAGAAAGTTTGGAGTGATACATTAGTTAATATTGTTATATTCCCCCAAAAACCACAAAACATGGAGAAACTTCAGCTGCAGTGAGCGGTTGATGTTGGAGCAAGAGAATTAAATTAGCTTCTATTACTTATGTGGCAGTTCTTCAGCTAATTCTGATAGCTATTGTTTGAAAAGTCCCTAACCCATAGTCTGGAGGCTATAAGGATCTGGACAGGGAAAAACTGATTTAGAGTGCATCCCAGAAAGATGAAACAGTTGTAAATTTAAAAGTCAAACATGTTTACAGATTGCCCAGTTTTAATTTTGTCAATACTACACCTTAACTGCAGGTTTTTAAAGAGATTGGACAGCCATTTGTCCAGAATACTAACTGAGCAGAGGATTTGACCAAAAGACATCCAATGTTTCTTCCAACTATGTTATTCTGATATTTTGTTAGGACACATACCATCTGTACAGTTCAGAAGGAAATGGTTTTTTTTCTATATAGAGTATCTTCCAAAAGCCACATTCTAAAAATGGGCAAGACAGATACAAAAAGTATATAACCTGAATTACTGACTACTGATTAAAATTAACTGCCCAGAGTTACCTTGTGGTCAGATGGGCGGTCAATACATTTAATTATAAATAATAAATAAAATTTTTGCATTATGGTTTTCCATATAGTGTAGACATTTCATAGCTACCAGAGCTAGTGATGAGTTAGGTTTTTTTTTCCAAAAATGGTCTCCAGCTGCTTATAAAGCATGAAGAATTCCCTAAAACTGAATTCAAATACAGGAAAACCTGACCGTCTTACATTTCTGAGTCTCTTGTTGTTGCTCAACAGGGAATGACATCTACAATTTGTTTGATTACTCCATTTCATCATTTATTTATTGTAAATTCTGGGCTCTTGATCATTCTGCATTGTTGTCTCTTCACTGTTTTTATGAGTCTGAAATAATTGTATTAAATGATAAAAATGTATTTTTTTCACATTAAAAGTGTTTTAGTCTCTGGAATACCACATTGCCAGTTATCATAGTTCATAGAATCTCCAGGTTTAGTTGGTCAAACTTCAGGAAAGAGGTAGCTGACAAACTATCCATCCTTCCAAGGTGGGTGAAATGAGGATCCAAATTGTTGGGGGCAATAGGCTGACTCTGTAAACCACTTAGAAAGGGCTGTAAAGTGCTGTAAACCTATATATAAGTCTAAGTGCTATTGCTATTGCTATTAATTAAATAATTTCAAAACTATCATTGAAGCAGGCAAAGTGCTAGATGGTTTCAGGACAAAAAGCACCTCCACCTTGCTGAGATTCAATCTCAGTTTCTTTCTTTCCATCCAATCCCTTACAGTCTCCACTTCCTGGTTCAAGACTTCTATTACATCCCAATTTACTCCCAGTGTGCAATATACAATTGAGTGCCATAAGTATATTGCTGATGCTTCGTCCCAAACTTATGCATAGGTAGACATTTAAAATCATGGGAGCAATGATCCCTGTAGCATTCCACAAGTGAATATTCACCTGTATGACCCCTCTTACCACATTGTAATTCACTGACACCATACACTGAGGAAAAAAACACTGCTTCTTAAGTCTTTGGAGCCATGAAGCACCTACAGGAGATAATGGTCTTCCCACCTTGCAAAAATTAGCAGTGGTATGAAATTATTATTTATTTATTTTATTGGACTTCTATGCCGCCCCATCTCCGAAGACTCGGGGCGGCTCACAGTTAAAACATACAAATACAATAAATAATTAAAAAAGAATTAAACCACTATAAAGTCCAATAAACCGAATTAGAGTTAAAAATCATCCCATTACCCCCGGTTAGGTAATCACAGCCCGACTTGGTCAAATAGCCAGGTCTTCAAATCACGGCGGAAGGTGAGGAGGTCAGGGGCCAGATGGAGGTCCAGAGGCAGTTGATTCCATAAGTTGGGGCCACCACAGAGTAGGCTCACCGTCGGGGGACCACCAGCCAACATTGGCTTGCCGATGGGACCCCGAGGAGCCCCTGCCTGTGTGCCTGTACAGGACAGTTGGTCTCCGATATTACTCAAATTACTCTTAAAGAAGAGTAATTTGATCAAACATAGATTTTGATTACCAGCTAATTACTTACAGCTGAAAAGTATATCTAAAACTTAGCTACCTGTATGACTTGCTACATACTTGCTGTGACTTCCACAAATTCCTCATGCCTTCTCTACCTTCTTTATTTTCCCCAGACAATGAAGGTTGAAATCTTCTAACTCTTAAATCCAGAGGAGCTCTACCATAAGCCCTGAGGTAAAATTTACAAAAATACCTGCTGTACAGGTATGTGTGTGGTACACTGTCAGGTATCTCAGGATGTATTTAATGCCCAGAATCATAAAGGTGGTGATTTATGTGTGAATATGATTTGTAGATGATACATTATGGCATACATGTGAATCAAGTCGGTTGTGGGTTCAAGAAAAATAGTTAAGCACACTATGACTCAGTACCATATGTGATCCACAGATGTGTGTTTTTCTTGAGGAAGGTTAGTTAAAATAAATCCAATTAGATTTTATATAGATTTTTATTTTCAAAAGGGAGGGAATAATCCACTTTAATAACTGTGAGAACAACATTACAACTAATAAAATGTAATCTACTGGCATCCATGCTTATTGTCTCATGTAAACTGGGCAAACTCCTTTTCTTAGTCAGTTTTTTTTCTTTTCCACTCCCACTTTTCCCTCAGTCAGTCTGCTGAAGAAATCCTGAGATCTTTAAATTTATGTATAATTTTCATTAGTTCAAAGTTACCTGCTCAAATGTTTAACTTTCATTTAGAACTATGATGTTTACTTTTTTTTGGTATGAAAATAACCCTCTTACATCTTCCGTGTGAGATTTTCTTGTCTATTTCCACAGGTGAGCCTTATCTTAAGAAATAGTCTATTAAACAAACAAGGTCAGGAAATTAATCAATGGCAAATGATTTGGTTTTCACAGTTGGGTTTGAGAAAGATAAGAGACGTGATACTATAAAAGCAAGCAAAAATTTCACTGCCACCTCACCATTTCACAGGAGCAAGATGTGGCCTTTACTGCTTCTCATAGGTGCCTCTTCAGCTTTTGCTGAAGTAACAGTTCACAGATTTGATGGGTAAGTAAGAACACAAATAATATTTCAGAACATTTCAGAACAGCACAACAGCTTTTCTGCTATAAGTAATGTCTTTCTGCTATTTTCTTTAGGGAAAAGGTTTATCGTGTTACCCCTCACAATGAAGATGAAGTACATGCTCTCAATCACTTAGCCAATATTATGCAGGTAAATTCCAATATGGAGTATGGTGGGGAAATATGCTTAAAATAATGTTTATTTTATAGCATGTCATATTAATAAATGATTGGGTGTTCCATTCATTGTTCTCACAATAAAGATGGCTAAAGTAGGAAAGGCAGCACATACTGACATCTAGAACTTTAAGTAATGGAGCATAACGGTATTGCCAAATTTGTGGGAGCCTTGGACAAGCTGTTCTTTGAGCGATTCCTCAACTCTACAATCCCATATGGTCTCTTCCTTTTGGTTTAACAGCCATTAGAAAGAAACAGGCAGGATCAATTTTAATTCCCTAATTTATGTTGCCTTTATTTAACACTTCTGCTAGCCTATGGGAAAGGGGAAAGGAAAAGGTTGGGGGTTTTTTTTGTTTGTTTGTTTTGGATTTTATCTCTAAAAAGAAAACTGAGAGGAAATTAAGTAACTAACAGATACCATTTATTTCCCCCCACTTCTTTTTACGTTTAAAGAGTTGTAGCAGCTCAACCCCAGTAATGTTTTATTTGCTGTTTAGCATGGTAGCTTAAAACCTCAAAACTTTCAGAGAGATTTGATTCTCCTAATCCTGATAGCAATAACACTTTGACTTATATACCACTTCATAGTGCTTTACAGCTCACTCTAAGTGGTTTACAGTCAGCATATTGCCCCCAACAATCTGGGTCCTCATTTTACCGACTTCAGAAGGATGAAAGGCCGAGTCAACCTTGAGCCAGTGGGAATCGAAATGCTGGCAGACATTAGAATTAGCCTGAAGTACTGCATTCTAACCACTGTGCCACCACAGCTCTGATTCAAAATTAGTCTCTCTGTATTTTACAAAATAGTAAAGAATTTATTATTATGGCCACTGACTATAATTGCAAAGGAGAGGCAAGTAGCTAATCTCTTCTCCTTTCATAAAAAACAGAAAGCACACATTGTTTACAATACCTGTCATCTCCATGAGCCCTGTGGAGCTCAAGAACAATATCAGTATTAATTGGAACTTCTCAGTATATCCAAGGAAATAATCAAAGAAATCTCATAGAATCATGGGCTAACCTTGCAATCCTATACTCAATTAGGTGTAATTCCACTGTAACCAGTTACACTTGCAGGTAGTCCTCGATTTACAACCATTCATTTAGTAACAAAGTTACAACAGCACTGAAAAAAATGATTTATGAACATTTTTCACACTTGCAACCATTGCAACATGTGATCACATGACCGAAACTAACATGTATTTATGCCCGTTGCAGTGTCCTGGATCATGTGATCACCTTTTGCGACTTTCCAGCAAGCAGTGGGGTAACAAGATTCACTTACCAACCATGTCACTAACTTAACAACTGCAGTGATTCACTTAACAATTGTAGCAAGAAAAGTCATAAAATGGAGCAAAAGTCACTTAACTGTCTTGCTTAGCAACATTCTTCCTTTGTGGTCAGTTCCTTCCCTGTAATTTCCCTTAGCATTATATCTCATATCAAGTAGAATTTCAGGTTTACCTGGACTGGCATCTAATTTATTTCCATTTATTGCTCAGTAAAGCATCATGTATTCTCACAGTGCTAAATGAGCAATCTTTAAACCAATGAAAAGTATTCTATCAAAAGAGATTAGACACAAAATCTGCCTGAATATTTCTTTTCATTACTTTAAATTTTTAAATAAAAATCATCTCTGTCCAAAAAAATATGATAGGCTGTCAAATTGTGCCATCATGGAAAGAACTGCTGTTCTGAGTGGCTCTCTTAAAGGGTTGCTTGCTGAAGTTTCAACTTATTATCAGCTTCTCCTGTTTGTTTTTTTCCCACAAATGTTCAGTGAACCTCTAGTTCCTTCCAATTTTGTGTTTTGTGACCTTGATGTAACCAGATTATGGCATGAGAAAGAACCATCAGGGATAGATCTGTTTTCAGTATTTACACATAGCTTTGATGTTGAGAAATAGCTGCAAAGGAGAGGAAGGGACATTCTAATCTTTATGAGACATGGCACTTAGCAATGATATCTGGCTGTCAGAAGGGCTTTTCATTGATCAGAGGGCATTTTTGTGACTCTCGCATATCTAGCTCCATTCTACATTGTAGTTTGAAAACTCTTAAATTATGCTTTTTAACCTCTGAAGTTTCAGGCATTTGCACTATTACGTTGTAAGCATGTTGATAACCAAACTGGATGCAGTGTTTGATAGCCATCTGATGAGAGAACAGGAGAGATTGGTAGAAATCATAATGACCCAGTTGCTAAGTAGTTACTATGGTCCATAGGCCTCACAATTTTAAGGACTCACCTCAGAAAATAATATTTGGCAAGCTATAAATTATAGGAATCTCATCTCTGGTCCAAAAGGTAATTGGAACCAACATACTGAAGCGCACAGGATCAGTGTGATTCTAGTGCTTAAATCTTAATCAGAAAAATTGCTATAATTAGAGAACCATCTCAGCTGGGAAACCGCATTGGAATAATCACTATTTACATTGCCTATAATTTGTTTACATTTAAGTTCCCAATAATTTTGAAGGAGGCTACTTCAGTTTCATTCATACTGTATATCAGAATCTAGTCTAAGCAAAATGAACATCACAGATTTTAATAACCTTAAATAAATAGTTTGGAATTGGCATTCAAATTTAAATAAAGTTACTGAATCAATGTTTTGTAAAGATACTACATCAATCTGCTTTAGAAAATGAGGGATATTGAAATGGAATTGGGGAATTAATTATTCCTGGGGTGTGTTTTTTTTCTTTTCATTTTCCTTTCTTTTTCTATGACCATTGATTTCCTAGTATGGAAGTGAGGAATTGGCTAACATTCAAAGCACTTAATTAAAACTCAAGGGATGAAAAAGAAGGAAAAAGAGACAGATTGCTTCACATCCAGAAACTTTAAAAAGTCAGGCTTTTAAAAGTAATAGCTGACAGGTACCTAGAGTCTAAAATGCTTCCTCCAACTCATTTTTGAAGCATGAATTAAATATTTCCAAATATTAAATATTTCCAAATATTTCTGCATTAACAATTCATAAAATTTTGCTTAGCCACAAATACTGGCATATGCACATTGATTTCTTACCTATACATTTGACTATTAGATAATAGTTTTTAACATAAAAGATTTACAGTACTATATTTTATTCTTGGGAATAAAATGCCATTACAGTACTTCATTTCCGAGTAAACATTTAGAAGTAAACTATTCTTCCTTCTTTCCAGACCATAAGGAAAATTGTAATGAATTAGGTCTCATGTTTTACTGAATCTTACCTTCAAAGCCTTAAGCTTTCCAATGTTTTGTTTTGCTTTGCTCTGCTCTGCTTTGCTTTTCTAAATTCTGGAAAACAAATTTGACCTTGGATTAGTCCTATGACTGAATTGCACCAAAAGTTCATAATAAAAAGCACCCATTTAAGGAATGGTATGATACAATCATATGAGTGAAGTAAAAAAAATTAAATACATAAAGTGAAGCCACAACAAAAGCAAGAATGGAGCTGTGGTTATTTTTAATTGTTATCTCAGGAAACCATATATGATCTAAGGAGAAAAGTCATATTTGTCACAGCATATTTAGATAACAGCTGACCTTGTTTATGGATTACAGTGCCAGGAGTAATAATATTTGTTCACTGCTTAGATACCAGGCACCTTTCAGAAATGCTTTAGTCACAAGAAGTCTCTACAGAACCATTCAGTATGTCCAAATGAAAGGCATCTGTAAACCTCTAATTTAAAAGAATATATATGCCACAATAAGGCAATACTTTCATACAATTTTTGTTAATTTGTTTCTCAGTGCTAAAACCTTCTGCAGGTTAGTTCTTATTGGAAGGCATTTTAAAGATTGTCTCATGGATTCCAGTTATTCTGAGACTTTAATGTAAGCACATATTTTTCAACAAACATAGAAATGGTGCTTCTAATGCCAAAATAATGATTTCAATTCATTCGTTAGGATATTTATAGGACTGTATTTTCTCATGTTGACAGTTCTTCTTTATGTCCCAGTATGCAAATTGGATTAGATTGGAAAAAGGAGAACTCCTTGAATACAACCAGAACTACATTATAGAATTATACCTATTGTCTAGGAAGAATAGCTAGGAAAGCAGAATTATACCTATTACATAGGAAGAATAGATAGGAAAGCTGATAAGCGTGAAACATATTAAGGAGAACTAATAAAAGTTTAGCACACTAAAAAAGTTTAGCTGAATATAGAATTTTGGCAATTGATGGCTGCAGAATTCTGGAATTAAAGTACAAACATCTTAAAATTGTCAAGATTGAGAAACACTAATTTAGTGAGTGAGACACTGTAGGACAAGAAAAACCTAGAATCCAATCTATCCACACTCATGCAAGCTTGCAGATGATTTTGTACAAGTCATCCCAGCAACTCTCAAAATTTTTGTTATTGGGATATATCTGAAGGAAGGAGTGCTACATTCAATAAGATTGTGCATGCTTTGTAATGATTTGTATGAAGTGCTTCAGTTCTGAGAAATATCAATCTTCTAAACTAGATTAAGACACCAGAAAAAAAGACATAGAAAAGCACTATGAGAAGCCACCTTCACATTGTTGCTAAGAAAATTATACATACTGTCCATGAGATCTACTCTATCATTACTAAAAATTTATTGAGCATTTTTGTCCAAATAATCTTACAATGCAATTTATGCCTGTTTTGATTCTCCTATTCAATAAAGATCCTTGCACTGTCATTTTTCTTTTTGAAAAATTAAAATTGTAGCAGCAGCAGGGAAATAAAATTCAAATCAGATAAACTAACACATTTGATTTCGCTATCTTCACAACATAATGACCATGTAATTCCCCAGGTAACTGATTATCGTCATGTGTCAGCAGCATACAATCACTAATGTTTCTGTCATCTTTCCAGACACTGCAAAAGTTTAAAAGTTTGCAGTGATCCAATTAGGGTCAGTGTCATTCAAATTGTGTTAGGAAATTCATCTTTGCCCTTTGCTGTGCTGTGTCCATTTCTAGGTACTGTATCACCACCTCGTCCACTGCCAGGATGACTTGCAGATATAATTTCTTGTGCCATTTCACAGAAATCAACTCACCAAAAACCAATGTCTACTGAATGCAGGACTTATTTACAATTCAATGATGTAGTCCCAATATTATTTTTCAGGCTTTTCCATGAATCTTGAATAAAATTTGGGTTCTGTAAATGAAAAGGCAGTGATTCACTTGCAAAAAACCCTAAGTATGTCTTTCTAAAGTACATACATTCCTAATGTACAGTGGTTTAAGCTTCTAAAGGAAATATGACATGTATTTAATACACAAATTATAAACTATATTGTACCCATCATTTATTCCATTTTAATCTCATAATCCCAAGGGATACTATAATAAGGGGCATTGATGGAAATATCTGAGCCAGCCTGAAATCATGCATCCTTTTTTACTATGGTTTCTCTGATTAGGTTGACTTTTGGCGACCAGATTCTGTTGAACTAGTGAAAGCAGAAATGACTGTTGATTTCCGAATTGAAGCAGACAGATGTTCTGAAGTTGAGAGCATTCTACAGCATCATGGCCTGAATTATGAGTATGTTTTTGCAGTATTTATTATATAACATATAAGTGGTTCAATGGTACACAAATCTCCATATAGATTGTACTAGGAATAAAACAAAAATAGGGATTAGAGTTGAATGCATCTGTCAGTTTTGGTCCCTCTCTAATTCTAGTTTTTCCCAACAATCTTAAAATTGATTTGTCTTGTTTTCACATGAATTTCAAACTGTTGAATTTTTTAACGTTCTCCTGAAAAGTAATCTATTTTTTAACCACATAGTTCTACTAACATACATTATGGTATGTAATATTGCCTTATGTATGATTTTTCCATAAACATTCCATATACTAAACTTGCAGAGAGAACTGAATCTCTGCATAGCTAGGTCTTTTTAAATTGACATACCAACGTGTCTGAGATTTAGCACAAAACAGTCAAATGGAAATGTGAACAGTAATTAATTCAAGGATGCAATCAAAAAGAAAGGATTAGGGGGGAAAATAGAGAGTAAGACTTTTGCCTAAGAGAGGTGAAATTATTAGATCCAAAGGGCTAGAGAAACCAAGCAACAAAATAAAGTTCTAAGTGTGACACAAAGTCAACTTTATTTAGCACATAATTTACATTTTTTCAACATTGTAAATATCATTATAGTGGATAGAAAATAAAAACTGTGCTGTGGAAGGTGGGATTCATCCATTAGTTATGCACTGATGAGTTATTGTTGCTCTCAGTTGGTAATCATGTAGTACTGTAGACCTTGAAGATGTAGGATTGTCACAGTGTCAAAGAGAATAATTATTTCACCATGTGTGGAGATGCTAGCTCCTGCAATGATGAATGTGCACAATTCAGCCTGCACCACAGAGCTCTTTGAAAGATTGTCCCTGACAAACTTCAGAGAAGTGTCCTTGTTACAACAATTCAAGATAGGAGCCTTTGATATGCATCTGAGATACCCTGACATCATGTCAGTGTAACTAGATCAATTGTTAATTGCAGTATTATGAAGGTTGAGATGCATTGCAAATTGTGTCACATACTCTCCAAATGTAAATTACAGTGAACAAGGATATGATGTTGCACATTCCCGCCTTTCCCATTCAGATGCCCTCCAGATATATTGAGTTTTTTTTAAATTCATATTTATATGCCACCCTTCTCCGGAGACTCAGGGCGGCTTACAATTTTTGGAGCACAACCCAATGTGCTCAGCAATAGCCTTCATTCCATTGTATATGCCTGCTTATTACTAGGGCTTTTGGCCCCCAAGCGGCATTTTTACAAAGTCAGCTTATTGCCCCCAACAATCCTGGGTCCTCAATTTACCTACCCCAAGAGGATGGAAGGCTGAGTCAACCTTGAGCCTGGTGGGATTGAGCCTGCACTAATTGCAGGCAGCTGGAACTAAGTGCTAGGCATTTAACAGCCTGCACCACCAAGGCTCTTTCATTGCAACTACCAACATGTACTATTATTAAGGTTTGGAGTTCCTAAATATATTGGTTCCTCTTCATATCTGGAGAATGCTTGGCTGAGAATCTGTCCAAACAAAGTTAGATTTTCAAATCAAATCAATCCACTTCATAAACTGGAATGGGAGATTCAAAGAGAACAAACAAGGCCTGACTTACATAAACTTACTGATTAACATGGGGAGGAAGATCAGACCCTAGGAAATATGGGGAGTACAAAAGAAATTGAAATAACCCATTTTGACCAATCTTTATTATTGTTTCAATGCAGAATTTTAATCGATAATCTTCAGGCTGCCCTTGATAGGCAACTGGATAATCGTGCTCGGACTGCTGGATACGATTATGAAAAATATAATAGCTGGGAAAAGGTAAAGAAGATTCACATGTGAAAATTCTTCTTCTCATTCCATTTGGCAGTTTTGCTTTAAAATACTACTCTGTTCCTCAAGGTCATTTCTCAGGCATAAAGAACATGCAGTTTAGAAGCAGCATACATACTTTTCTGCATAAATTCCAGGGTCAGCCCTAAGATCTTTAGTTAACATGTTCCTAGGCAAGAAAAGTCTCTCCTTTTATCAGAGCTAGGAAGTTCCAATCAGTTAATACAGAACAGGACTGGAAAAGTGAATATGAACTTCTAAATGTGACAGCCCAGGATTCCAAATTCTCATGATGCACACTATCCTCTTCCAAGGTGCTGACACTATTTATATTAGGAGTGCTCATTTCTTCTTCAGAGGAAGGGCTACATGTGGCCTTTGAGTGAAATATGGAGCCGGGGGGGGAGAAACCCCTCTAATTTAATTGGCCTTTCTATTGAATCAAAACTAAGTCTTGTTAACTTGACTGTTTCTAGTCATATATTTAATCATTTCCTGGTTCCAGTTCATTAAAGCGATGAATTTGGTTGCTGCTTCTGGAAAGGTTGTGAAGACAACAAGCAATCCTATGGTCTTAGGTTGTCCACTTCTAATTTGCACTGTCCTATTTGTCTCCAAGTTATTTCCCCTGGTAAAAGGGAAGAGGGTAAAGGAAAATGTCTACTACTTTTTGCTCTTTTAGCTGTGCGCCAAACAAAGATAAGTCTATAACTCAGTCTCTGGTCACTGACCTACTTCTAATGCATTGGTCTGTATTCTTCAGGAAAAGAAAAGAAAATGTTTTCCGCTCTTATCCAGGCAACGGTAAACTGCATGAACAATTAGTCAGGGCTGTCAAACTCACATCATCACATCAGCATCACATGACATATCGGGACTTTTTCCCCCTTTGCTAAACCGGGTGTAGGTGTGGTCAGCACGTGACGCATTCAGCCCATGGACCGGGAGTTTGACAGCCCTGGTGTAAGTCATTCTTTACATCATTTCTTTCTGTCATTAAATGCACTGATCTATTGTTTTAATTGACAGATAGCTGCTTGGACAGCTGATATTGCCAATAAAAATCCAAGTCTTGTTTCCCGATCGCAGATAGGAACAACTTTTGAGGGACGTCCAATTTACCTCCTGAAGGTATTCAATTTCTTTTTCAATTTGTTTCTAAAGCCAACGTATCAGGTTTGCTCTTGGCAATTAGCAAATAGCAACTTCTGTTAGGTTTTTGTAAATTCTGGATATGTGTTTGTATTTTTTTTAAAAATGCTTTAGGAAACCAACATAGATTTCATAAATTTCTTTATGGAAACATTTTTCATCCATTTTGAGCGATAGTAAAATCTTCCTAAATATCAAAGTCTGCAATAAAAGCTTTTGACAGTTTGCACATAAAGATTCAGCCATATTCCTGTAAGCAAGGTAAATCGTAATTTACTTTTGTTTAATTGTGCACTCCATCTGTTGTTTGTAAACATATTTGCTATAAAGTGATCTATAAACTTCAGAAAGAACCCCCTTTCCCCTCTTTATTTTCTTGACAATGAGATGCAAACAATTAATTAGATTTTCCTCTTAACACAAAAAACAAAACCTTTGTTATTTCATCATGTTGGAAGGAAAAACTAATTCTTGTCTCAGTCCCCATTTAGTCTGTTTTGCAATAGTACATTGAATGTTAAAAAGGAGGGAGTGGGATCCCATAAGGACATCTGTACAATACCTAGTTAATCAACTGGTATAGAATCTGCCTCTTAGAATCAGCAAAAATACAGAGTGACAATAATAAAAAGAGCAGTTCCCCATTTCTAAAATGCTAAGATTGAGTTGGTTCTATTCACCTGATTGTATCATGATTTCAAATGAAGTAATTCTCTTTCCATCTGTACCTGAATTTCATCAAATTCCTTTTTGCGGGAGGGGTATATGTTTTATTTGCAGTTTTTCTTTAACAACCAACGTATTTTGTGGACAATGTACTGACTAGGTCAATACATTTTTACACAGTGCTAGCCATAATAATACAATTACATATACATAGTTTTTATCTTCCAACTTCTAATCTTAATATACTCATTATAATTTCAATATATTCTTTTATGTATCAATATATATAATACTAATTTCCCAATCTACACTTATTTTATACACACACACACACACACACACACACACACACGTTTATGGTTCTTCCATATTCACCTTTTTATCTTTAAATCGTACTATTCTCTCTTTATTATTCTTTATCACTTTGTCCAAAAATATATTAAAACATCAATTACCTTTCTTCATACAATATGTTTATTGATCCCTGTCAGGTCACCAATATTTTGATATTTTAAGTATTGCTCAAATTCCACCAAATTTCCAATATCTCAGTTTTCTATTAACACCGATAAAACTAATTGTTAATAACATTTAATGTCCCAGGATTATATATCTAAGTCCCCTGGGTTTTGTGATCCTTGAAGGCTATAAATTCCAATATATGTTTTACACACTGTTA
This sequence comes from Naja naja, assembly GCA_009733165.1. Taxonomy (NCBI): domain Eukaryota; kingdom Metazoa; phylum Chordata; class Lepidosauria; order Squamata; family Elapidae; genus Naja; species Naja naja. The sequence continues at coordinate 158,634,309 of CM019151.1, forward strand.
ATCATAATAATACATTTAAATATGCCTAATCACGGTCTTCCACTTCCTAATCTTAGTATATTTGTGGATATAATAAATTCTATTATATATCTGCATATGTGTTACTATTTTCCCAATTTATACTTTCTATTCATTTCTATTAGTTTTTAATACCATCCCAATATTACACAAGGTTATGTATGTCTCTATCCGTCATCTCTCAGCCTTTTTTGAATTTCAACATTTATTGACTTTTTGATGTTCTTTTATATTTCTCTCTTAGAATCCTATATTTTTATATAGACTGAATGTTCCCTCTGCCTTATCCCTTATCTCCTTCTGCTGCATCATTTGGATGACCATCCATAACTCTTTCATTATTTTTGGGAAGGTTTTCCTTTTGTTTGTCTGTGCTATTGTAAGCTCTTAAGGAATTATCTGTTGAATTCTTAATATTTATCATTATTGTCTTTTGTTTTTGTTTTCATGTAGCTTATTTTGATTTATCTCCCCACCACTCCTTCTGATTTCTCATCTGTCTTCTGAATACTTTGTTCATCTTTTCCCACCATTTGTTGGGGGGTCTTGTATAGTCACTTCTTTATCTTTGGGCAATCCCATCATCTCCTCATGATTTTTTGTCACACTTTCATAAAACCTTTTAGCCATCGTTAACATTTCTTCATAGAACTTTATTGTCTCCTGCTGAATCATTTTGTACCAAATTAATAAATTAAAAATTAATCAATGTAATATACCAGTGTCCCAATATCTAAACACTCTAAAAAAGTCAATTGTTAATAAAATTTATCAACCCTTGAATTGTTCCTCCAAATCCCCTAGCTTTCTATTCCTTAAATGCTATAAATTTATACTTTACAGTCTTTATAGTTTACAGTTTACACCTTCCCAATTGTCCAAATTTTAAAGTCTTATTTGTTTTTTCTTCTTATTCTCTTTTTGCTTTTCTTCTTTCTGAGTTTCATCAAATTCTAATGTACACCTTGTGTTAGTCATCCAGCAACTGAAATACAAAGAACGGTTCCTCCATAATAGAACTTCTTGTTAATACATCATAAAAGATATGACTGAGAAGACTTAAATTTGCATCTATGTTAGGGAGAAAAAGCTATACAATCTGAATGTGACTATTTGCTGTCTAGGATATGATTTATGTGGTGATTTCAGTATATGGCAGTATTATGATAATTTCATACCTCTTCAGGCTAAGCTGAGCTTTTTGCCTTTTTGGGTGACATATTTAAGTCAGATTCTGTGTTTATTCCAGCTGCCCCATTGCTTGGTCATATTTGAAGAGGTTCCAGTCAGTTCATGCCATGCAATTGAAGCATGCATATTCTATTGCTCAATATGGACGAACTAGCTAAAAGTTGGAGATATAAATATTAGTTAATCCATGTCAGCTGCTCCCTTTGTTAGAAAACTAACATATTAATGGACCTGGAGTTCAAACAAGGTCTCTTTATGGCATGGTGAGCAACTAGTAGTAAGCCAACCTCATCTGGAGATGCCAAAGCTCAAGACTGCATCATTCAAAACTGACCTCAAAATCACTAAATTTGAATGCAAGCACACTAAAGTTACAGGAGAAAATGGCATGCAAAGTCTTTTCCAGCCTTAAACATTTTTTTTCAAAAATATGAAAAATTGGTCTTGATCCCTTCACATACACACACCTTTAAAAGTCTTCTGCACTTTGAAATATGTCTTGGGAACACAGGTATATCTTTCATTGGATAATATGTAGGACAGTAAGCCTGTTATATGCCAAGACTGTGCCTATGCTCTTTGTCACCAGTTTTGTTCTAATTGTACATTTATGGAGAAATGTTGTAGAACCCTAAAAGACTCCAGTGCTCCTCCCTGCAAAGGGAAGCCAAACTCTGGTCAGATTGGCTAGAACTTTTCTCCATTCAAGGAAGTGAGGAGCTGATAAGATCAGCATGGGATACACTTTTCTTCTTACTAACATTTGCTTTAAAAGGTCATGAGAATAGACCCTACATCATTATTGGAGAACCACAGGGTTGGCTTGCAAAAACTTTTCCTAAGGGTGCAATAAACCAAGCACTACAGCTGCATTTCCTCCTTTCATTTTGGTTTAGCTTCTAAGCAGCTGTGACCCAGCTGCTCTGCAAATTGAAAGATTCACAGTGCCAGTATTTGCAGAAATTTGCTTTTGGTTTGCAGAGTTATCTCTTTAATTGCTTTCACTAAACCATATTAGAGCAATACCTAACCCTGTTCAGCTAATATTTTTGCACACACAACTGAACATGCAAACAAGAGTAAGCAGCCTCTTCCTGCTTCAAATAAACCAGAGACTGCCCTGAAAAGCTAGTTATCTCTTGAGATGTGACACGATTGCCATATATATACATGTAACACCTCCATGTGAGCTGAAGATCTGCACTACCACACTTCCAGATATATTGAGCAACCAACTCCCTCATCACTAAAATATGCCAGCTGAGGATGATGAAAATTGTGGTGCAACATCTGGAAGGTGCTAGGAGAAGAAGGCTAGTATAAATAACAGTACACAAGAGGTTGCATATTCACATATGGAAAAGGAGATTGGATCTTAAGGAACTAGCTGCTATCAGAATTATCACCTTTACCTAATTTATAGCAGATGTCTCTTCCCCAAATTCACTGCCCCATTAAATGGCAATCAATTGTGGGATATATATTGTTCCTTTTCAGAGATAAAATGAAATATTTCAAATGTATTTTGACAGTAAAAGAGGAGTCTGAGAAGTGGTAGCTATGGTAAGGGGAAATTTGCTTCCTGTTGAACTTTAAGTAGTCATAGCACATTGTCCTCTCCAGGAGCAAGCACCAAATCATGTTGATCCTCCCACAGACCTTAATAAAGCTGATCAGATTCCAGGTAATTAATTGGATTCCAGTGACCTGTTTGAGTCATCTCCTGAGCACTTGGTAGGGGCTTCTTCTAAACTCTTTCTTCCCCATCTCAGAATTCTCTGGCATATTGAGCTATTGCAGCCAATGATGCATAAGGCAAAGCAGCTTGACCGATTATGGGACAAGCCTAAGGATGCAACCATATGGTCATAGTGTAGGCATCATTACTAACCCTATGCTTTTGTGATCATTGACCTTGGAGATGAGGCAAGGATTCTCCTTGCTACCATTTAGAGCAGGGGTCTTCAAACTTGACAGCTTAAAGACTTGTGGACTTCAACTCCCAGAATTCCTCCTCAAGTCATGTTAGCTCAGGAGTTAGCTAGGAGTTGAAGTCCACAAGTCATAAACTTGTCCAGTTTGAAGACCCTTGACTTAGAGGAAGGCTTAAAGCACCCTTATTTATTGAGGCTTGTGAATGCTTCCGTTTTCTTTATTTTAATTTTATTTTATTTATTAATCCCATTTATAGGGCCACCTATTTTACAGAAGCAACTCTGGTTTAGTTGTAGTTTGTGTTTTATATATAATTCTTTTAACACTGTTTTCATGGATTTTACTGTGTTTTAGTGGACAGGCAACATGTACATTTCTTGATAAACAAATAAATGTTTTCTTTTAAACTTTTCAAAGTTGTTTTAAGAACTGCCTTGAAAACAGCATAAGCAAAATTGCCCTAGAACATTTTCCAGCTTGTGGCTACTATTTCTGTCCATCTTCAGTATGTCCATGAAATTACACTGTAGCATAACTGGAGATGGGGTTGAGAACTGTGCTATTGCTAGTGCTGACATTTTAAAACTAATTAAGGCTTTCCAGCATGAAAAACATAAGCACTTCAAATCTGTTCAAATCAAACCAAATCTTTATTACAGTCATAGATCAGCATAAGGAGCATGGGGTACAGTCTTTGAAAAAAGCATATAAATAAAAATCTTTTAAAATTATGAAAAGCTAGAAGATATAAAAATATATAATTGAAATCTAGAAGATGGGTGGGTGAGTGGGTAGATGGATGGGTAGGTAGGTAGATAGATGGATGGATGGATAGATAGATAGATAGATAGATAGATAGATAGATAGATAGATAGAAAAAGGAGTAAGACTATTACATGGATGTAGGAGAGCATAAAGACTAACATGTGGAACACTAACAAGTCACAAAAGCACTCTACTATGGTGAACTAGATGCTTATTTAATCTGGTTTATAGCAAAGCTCATCATCTGACAAATTTTGAGTACTGCTGCACAGAACCTGGCAATATTGTATGTTAGACAAGTTTTGATGTCTGAAACCACAGGGTAGTATAAAATTGTACTCTCTACCCCGGGTATTTATGAAGTTATGGTGAGATGAGGTGGGTATTAATGTTTCTGTAGTACAGGCACTGGAGAAGGATCTTTCTGTTGCTTCTGTGTGTCCAGAGTCTAGGGGCATTGTGTCTCCAGATAAGGAATCTGTGCTTTCAAGCACAGCTGAGAGGAAGGCATGACATCATGCCAGAGTTAAGGCATTTCTGTGTTTAGGTACTTTGAGTTTAGTTAGATGTGCCACAAGAGGGCAGAGTATCTATTGGATTCACTGTCAATAAAGTTTGGGTGCTTGCTACATTTAGTTGGCAGTCTGTGTTTGTTGTGTGCTGCTCAATAAGTGTTTGGACTAATTATATCCTCCAAGATCTGAAGACCTGAACAGAATCCCAAGGTTGAGATTTTAGTTGTTGCTAAAATCCCAGGAGTTCCCAGGCAGTCCATTTTGGATGCAGGTAAGTGCAGGGCATGTGCAAAGTTTGGGAAATCCAAAAATGGGCCTGTTTTCAGCTTCCAGAATGCCTCCGTAGCCCAGGGAGGCCAATTTCGTCCCCCCAGAGGCTCGAGGAAAGCCTCCGGAGCCCGGGAATGGCAAAAATGCCCCCACCGCCATGGTGCAGGAGGCCAACTAGGCCACGCCCACCATGGCCATGCCCACCCAGCAACCGGGCAGAGAATCCCTTGCTAAAAAAAAAATATGAAGCCCACTCCTGAATGTAAGTATGATTATATAAATGCATCTTAAGAGTAAAAAAAAAATCTGGAGAAAATAGTAGGGACTTATGCAGGTAGCCACCAGGAACTAAAACTGATACAGATAGATAGATCTTAGTCAATATTTCTACACAGAAAAATATTATCTAGCCAAATATACGTTAAGAAAAACTTTGTTAATATAAACAAAAGCCTAATACAGTACTATCTTGGTAAACAACTGTTTTGGGTTTTTGGACGCACAGTGCATAAACAACTACTTTGAACTTCATTGAATTTAGTACTCAATGCATTTTTAAATGAAAATTTTGTCCTGGTACTCATCATATATTTGGTACTCAACCCATAAGCTAGAACCTGTCAGTGTCACCTGCCTCACTATGTTATTTCTTATGAGAAAAATTTGTTTGGTACTTATAATTTATTTGATACTTATTACACTGCCTGAAACCAATTAATGATGAGTACCAAGGTACTACTGTACTTTACTTGTATAAGAAATGGTGACCAGATTTCAAAGCTCTAGCTCTTCATGTGCTTTTCTCTAGCCGGTAGGCTAATGTGGCACCTTTGTTTTTCCACTGGTTTGTGATCTGAGGTTTAATTAGCTAAAATTTAACATTGTGGCCCAGATTGAGTACATGAATATGAACATGAGGCTTTGGTATATGAACTGACTTTTGACTTCTGAAATATGTTTTTATATTTTAAAAAACCCATAGAAACTGCATGACTAGAATGATTAGCTTGGAAAGAAATCAGTTCCTTGTGCCTTTAATAGTTCGGAATTTCACCAGATGGAGCTTGTCATACTTCTGCACAATAAACATCCCTCTTGTGAACTACATTTAAAGATAAGGGACTCCTGTCTTGCTTTACATCTGGATACTTTATGCCTTACTATTTATGTAAGAGGCAAAGTTATATAAAAACAATATAGTGCAGGTAGCCAGACTCTAAAGATAAGACCGTAATCACCCAGGATAAAATATGGAGGTTTGTAGTGTTAGGAAAAATACTAAGAAATTGGCTAAAGCCAAAAGGAAAAAGGAAAAGGAGGGAGGCTCTTTCCAGGTGAACTCAAGTAAGATTGGAACTACTATTAGAAGAAACTCTGGTTTAGCTGTAGTTTTGTGTTTTATATCTGTTATTCTTTTAACACTGATTTCATAGATACATTTATTGTGTTTTTGTGAACTGTGAGGAACTATTAAGTGGGCAGGCAACATTTCTTAATAAACAAATAAGTATTTTCTTTTACATTTTTGTTGTTTTAAAAGTTGGTTTTAAAACTATTAGAAATTTTTAAGAAGAGATTAGACAACCATTTGCCTGAAATGGTATGGGGTTTCTTGCCTGAGCAGGGATTAGATTAGAAGAACTCCAAGGTCTCTTCCAATTCTATTATTCTGAGTATTTTCACTGTGTAAGAGTATTTGTACTATGCTATTTGAAGACCATTAAAGATTTGTATCCAATTGTTTTTTCTTTCATTCATTTTCTTGTGTAGATTGGGAATCCTGGTGGAAATAAAAAAGCTATCTTTATAGACTGTGGCTTCCATGCCAGAGAATGGATCTCACCTGCTTTTTGCCAGTGGTTTGTACGAGAGGTTAGTGACAAAATATCAGTGACAGAAATTATTGATTCAACTGAAAATGGAATTGGATGGGATCACAAAATTAAAGAAAAATTATTTACAATTCCTCAACATATTCTTATTGTTATTCCAAAATTGCTGTCTTTCCTATGAAATAATACTCTACTTTGATATTCCATTTGATTTCCAGTTTGCATTTGGAAGCATTTTTTTAAAATCACCACGAAGAATGCGTTGCAATAGCATAATTACACTGTGAACATGGCACTGGAGTTTGCTATTGCCCCTGATTACCCCCTTTGCAAAGTTCATTCTATTCACTATTAAGAGAAAATCTGTTGCAATTACACAAAGCGTTAGGATTAGACTAACAAATTGGGGGGGGGGTTCTTGTAAAAATATTATTAGATTATAATTAAAATATAATGAGCAGACTATACCATATGAAATGTATCTAACAAATAATGTACATTTCTAAAATATGTTTAAAGAAACTGCACATTCTCCAGGGTATGTAAAAAACAGTTAAGCAGCAGCTTCTTCTATTCTTGATGTCCATAGCTGTTTTTTAATGCCACTATTTAGTATATTGGTTTCTTTTTGTTGTTGTTGTTGTTGTTTTTAAGGATCTTAGAGCTGCCTATGCATGCTGAAAATTTCATCTTTCAATTCTGGTGATAGTCAGTACTTGAGTTTGCTTTTAGGGATACCTATTTCAGAAGATACAGACATACAAAATCTGATACTATCTTAGTAATCATGGTTCACAAAAGCCTAGCAACATGAGAGCATTATGGATTGAATTTCTCCTTTTCCTCAGATCTGCAGCCCTTTGAGGCAACATCTGTCTAGAGAAATATATAGTCTTTACCTTTCCAAATCTGAAGCAATACCAGAATCAATACCAGAGTTGACTATAGTCTTTTTGAAGGCACAGAAAAAGTTTCAGTTGTTATTGTTGTTATTCCTGCCTTTCTTTTAAGAGCTCAAGAATGGGATACATAGCATTTTCTCTTCCAATTTTTCCCTACAACAATTCCCCTATAAGAAGGTTGGGTTAAGAGAGCATGAGTAGAATTTCAACAGCTAAATTACCAACAAATGGGTTTTCCTGGTTCATCATTACCATTATCCTAATTCTCTCTTTTTATGCTTAAAATTGTAATATTTGAGGTCAATGCCATGCAAATTGTATTAGGAAATCCTAAGGGCTCTCTTTATAGTCTTCCAGTGACATCCTAATTTCTAAACAATATCAAATCTATGACTCTTTATGAAGTTTCTCTAACATCTATATTCATTTAGCAATTGGTATCCTCAGTATTACCAAATTAATTGGCAAGCAGCTGAAATTTGAATGAATGCTCTTGAATCATGCTACTGTTCTCACTTCTCTCCATATTTTTCTTCATAATCCTATTCCTGTGGCAGAAACATGTAGTATTGTTTGGTAATCATGAAAATGAAAATGACATAAGATCAGTCATTTAGTTTTGTCATCATCTTCTCTGTGGTTTGTATGTAGGCTGTTCGGACCTATGGAAAAGAAACCATTATGACTCGGCTTCTGAACAACTTAGACTTCTATGTCTTGCCTGTCATGAATATTGATGGTTATGTCTATTCTTGGACAAAGGTAAATAATACACAATCAGCAGCTCATAATTATTGTATAAATTATCTTTCAAAAGGTACATTCACAAATCTGTTCCATTTCAGAGTCGCATGTGGAGGAAGACTCGTTCTGTAAATGCTGGTACCACATGCATTGGTACTGATCCCAACAGAAATTTTGATGCTGCATGGTGCTGTAAGTATTCTGTACTCTAAAAAGGCAAAACTATGCTACAATCATATGTGGATTATGATGAATTCTTAGAGTTTAAAAATATCAACTCTAGTTGAATTCCAAATTCTTAACACAGTCAAAATTTTACAAATTTTCACATCAAAATGATCAAAATGAGTTGAATACCAAATTCAATGAGTTTCACAGCAGTTCAGTACCAAGGAATCATTGTAATGTAGGCACTTCAATGCATTCCAATACATTGTCCTCAAAGCACTGTCACAGCCTTATGAAATACTGCCTGGTAAAACATATACAGAATATTCCACAATGCTGTACACAATGCCAGCTTCACTAACTGGCACCCTCCAGAGTTGTTGCTATCTTCTTGCCTTGCAACTTATAAAAATATTAAACAGGAAGGAGGCCAAAATACAACCTGAGATGGATGTTTTTATGTGATCTTGACATCAAAGGGCACCAAACTGATCAAATGCACGTGATCTACTCTGGCAGGCTCCAATTTCCTCACACCTGACATTTCAAATTGTTTTAATTGGAAATTTTAAGGATCAAAGCCAGAGCTAGATATACATCAAGATCGGGGTGGGTTTCTACCAGTTCTGTCTGGTTCTGTAGAACCGGTTGCTCTGAAGAGCAACAGACATAGAACTGGTTCTATGTCTGCTGATGTTTTTGCCCACCTGCCCACCCGGGCTCTTACCTGACCTTTATTTCCTGCTTTTTGAACTTCAGCTGCCGTGCAAAGCACATCTGCAGTTAAAAAAGCAGGAAAAAAGGGCTTTTTCAAAGGCTCCTTCTCGGCACACAGCGCTGCCAGGCAGCAAGCTGATGATGATTTCTAGGCACATGCGCAGCGTGCAAAAAAGCACATCATAAATCACCAAACCTCATAAATCACCGAACCGATAGTTAACCCTGTCAGATCCCACCCCTGATCAAGATGTATTCTCATTGTTGAGCTATAAGGTCAGAGCAATGATGATAGGTAACATTAGACAACTATGAAATTGGCAGAATATAATTCTTTCTACTACTGTCGTATACATGGCAAATGGGAAGAAATCAATGCATAAATTTTTAATTACTGAACCAATTTTTCTTTACAGTAGGTGCCTATTCGTAAGAATTGTTTGCAAGACAAACTGAGAAACATTGTGAATTGTGACAGACAATGTGAGGGGATGCAGAATTATGCAAGGACCATGACTTAGCATAATAAGTGGATCCAGTCATTGTCAGACTAATAAATACATAAAAGATTTTGAAAATTTTAAATTTAAAAATGCTATACTAATGTTTCATCCTATTATTAGCCAGTTTAATGATACTTATTTAAAATCATTAGGAAGCCTGAAAGCTATACCTTTTCTGTCTTTTAGATTAACCTGTCTATCATCTCTAATTTTTTTCCTACCTCATTCAGCTGTTGGTGCTTCAACAAACCCCTGTAGTGAAACTTATTGTGGTAGTAAACCTGAATCAGAAAAGGAAACCAAAGCTTTGACTGATTTCATTAGAAGAAACCGCTCAACTATCAAAGCTTATTTGACCATTCACTCTTACTCCCAGATGCTCCTTTATCCATACTCTTATACTTATAAGCTAACTCCAAACAATGTAAAACTGGTAAGTTGAATTTGGTGAGGATAAAGTTGAAAGTTGTATTAATTGTGAACATCTATAGAGATTCTCAGTCATTCAAGTCATGGTTGTCCCAAAAGTGCTTTTTCAAGAGGCAACTGGACTTGGTTTTTCTTTGAAGGCATTTCGCTTCTCATTCAAGAAGCTTCAGCTCTGACTGGATGGTGGAGAGCTGAACAAGATTTTTGGATAAGAAGCAAAATGTCTTCAAAGAAAAACAAGAAAGCCCAGTTGCCTCTTGAAAAAGCACCTTTGGAACAACCATGACCCTGATGACTGAAAATCTCCATAGACATTTGTGAAGCTGTGTTTTCTGCAAGATGTTTTCTGCCCTGTGTCCCTTCACTGTTGAACACAGGCGCAGGCTGTTGGGGATGAGTCTGTGTTGTCTGCATCTCAAACTGAAGTACAAATTATTCCTATAGTCTGCAATTTTTCTGGAGAATGTCTCCACACATTTGTACCTTGTTTAAAGCCAAAGGGAATATAGTGCATAGGGAAGATAGGGAATAAATAGCAATGAAGATACAGGCAAATCAACACCAAAATGCTTTACCTTTTAATTAGTCCTAGACAATATTAGAGACATTGACCCAGAAATGACCTGAAAATATATTTTCTATCACAGACATACTAACAAGTTTGTTTTATTTCCCTTTTCTTCAGAACAAATAGCATTTTTTTCATATGAAGTTCTTCTTTCATATTATATTCATTTTAACTTAATTTTAAAAGTTAATACCAACAGACAAAAATCACTTTCCTGTCAAAGGACAAAAATTAACAGCACACTTTGTGAGGCATGCACAGATCATTCTAGATTGCTGAAGAAGCAACCAGTGACTCAACAGTAATACAGAATCCTGCCAGATTTGGTTAAAATAAGAAAGAAGGTGAGATATCAAACAAAATCAAAGTCCAAGGATAGAATTCAAATTCAAGAACCAGATTTTAGTAAAGTGGGATTAAGGTGAAAGATAAAGGGGTACCTGTGGATTTTACTCCAGTAGTGTTAGTGTTGACCACAGGGGGCAGTGCTCATCCCCCTTTCAAAAGTGAGGTTAGGCCAAGAACATGTAAGGTTATTAGTTGGGAGAGAGATTCTAGATTGGATTATGCAACACACTAAGCAGTAATGTAGTTTGCTTTTTGCTTTATAGATTAGAGCAGATACTAATTTATACACCATTTTTGCTTCCTTTGTTGATGCACTGGAATAACAATAGATCAGGGGTGTCAAGCTCACGGCCCATGAGCTGGATGCATCACATGCTGGCCACCCCGAAACCCAATTTAGCAAAGGGGGAAAAAGTCACGATACATCACGTGACGATGATGTGACAACTCGAGTTTGACACCCTCTGCAATAGATATATATTCCTCATCCAAGATAATTCCTAAACTCAGTGCCTTAGAACATTATACAATTGTTTTTTGTTTTTGTTTTCCCTTTTTTTCCTCAAAATATTCCTTTAGTTCTGTGGAATATTTGAAAAGTAGGAGTATCCAGCAGTAAAATACATTATGACAAATAAGTTATTTCAAAAATTGAGAGGGTTTTAATTTTCAGTTGCCAGAAATAGAAAAGTGGTCACATACTGCTGCACGGTTCAGACAGATTTATAATCTTTCCCAAGTGGAAATATCAGGATTTGGGCCAGAGACAGAAAGTAAGAACAGATAAATAGTTTTGCCTTGGGCATTTGGGACAATTTTTATTTGATGGTATTATGCTAGTTTATATACATTTTTATCCTTAAACAAAAATGTTTTAACAAGAATTATTCCAAAGGATATAGCCATTGCCCCTCTTTCTGCTCTTCATTTTGGCGAGTTTTGACCTAGATAGCATGATTTGAATACTATCAGAACCAGGGATAAAAAGATTTAACTGAGTTTGTAGCTGGCTGGATCAAGTTGTTGCAGAAACATTTATATTTTATTCAGAAGAAAGTCATTTGAACATATTTGCAAAGAAGTGTGCAGAGTAGTACAGTTCTTGAACAAATTAAAATGTATTTCTAATGATATATACATTAGAGAGGAGACTGTGAATTCAACTTATGTTCAAAATTATTACCGGTATGTATTGATAAGACCCAGTTAGCTCATTTTTGAATACACTATTAAACTAAAATGACCATAACTCTTTAAAAGTGATAAAGCAAATTTTACCAGAATGTTATCTTATTTCATTTCTATTCTGACATGAAATATGATAAAGAAAACTGGCATATGTCTGATAAAATAAGTGCTTCAACCACAGTCTGAGCTGTCTCTTTAAAAATATCTCCTTCTATACTAATCTTTTAGAACTTGGCTTCATGCTTGTATATTTCTAAAAGATACATTTTCAAATGTTTGTTGAATGGATGGAAATGGAGTGATGGATGAATGAAGTCTCCATCTTCTCTCCCTATTTACACCTTCCATGAGTTTTTCTGAAGGCCTGAATAAAAACTATAAATGTGCAATTTGGATTCACTTACTATAGTTTTTTGGGGTTCCCAATGAATGAATAAAGATCAAGTTCAGGAAACAAGAAAAATCCAGTTCTTCAGCTGCTCTGAAAAGATCTGCAATGCTGAGAATATGCCTTTTGAAAGAAATTAATTTCTTAATTCAACATTTTAAAATAGTGGAATCCAGAAACATAGACATCCATCCTTAACCATGTTGATGCCAAAATGATAAAATGTGTGATATTGCACGCAAGTATAATGAAAGGTAGAGTCTGTGTCACATATTAATGTACACTTTCTTATTTCCCCCATGATTGCCTAGGTCCTCAACTAGTTTTACTTCCCATAAACTATTTATTTGGTTCCATGGTATAATATAATCTGATGCAGTTTGTTCTTCCCAAACCTACTGGTGATTCAGTTAATATTTTCTTAATTCTGTCAACTAAGTTGCAATGGAGTATGAGTCAGAAAAGCATATGTTAGCACAAAATGAGCATACACGCACACACAAAAAAACCCCCACAAAATTTCAGAAAAATTAAATTGGGGACAGCATTTGCAAAGATGAAAAGAATGAGGAAAATTGCAGATAAAACTGAGTACAAATTTTGGGTACAGTTCTTTTAGGAAGTTGATGCAAAAAAGAATGGAATGAACTGGAAGAATTAAAAACTGAGTAAAATTGCCTTGACTAATTATCATGTCCCTTTCTATGATCCTTGTTTATTACAGACTAGAATAACTTGCATAATCTAAATTCCATCAAGCGCCAGCTGCTTTAGAAAAGAAGTAACTAACAAAAATCCATGCTATTTGCAATATATCTTTAGATGCTCTCAATTGAATGAACCATATTACTGGTAGTCCTCAACTTACGATCACTATTGAGCCCAAAACTTATGTTGCTAAGTGAGACATTTGTTAACTGAGTTTTGCCCCATTTTATGACTTTTCTTGCAACTGCTGTTAAGTGAATCATTGCAGTTATTAAGTTAGTAACCTGGTTGTTAAGTGAATCGGGCTTCCTCACTGACATTTCTTGTCAGACCATCACCAAAGAGGACCACGTGACTCTGGGATACTGCAAGTGTCATAAATATGACTAGTTGCCTTACCAGTTGCCAAGCCCCTGAATTTTGATCACATGACCATGGGGATGCTGCAATGGTTGTAAGTAACTTTTTTCAGTGCTGTTGTAACTTTGAACAGTCACTAAACAAACTGTTGTAAGTTGAGGACTACCTGTATATTAGACCAGGAGTCTCCAACCTTGGCAACTTTAAGACTGGCAGACTTCAGCTTTGCTGGCTGGGGAATTCTGGGAGTTGAAGTCCGCCGGGCTTAAAGTTGCCAAGGTTGGAGACCCCTGCATATACAGACATTTGCAGAAATAAGCATTATTTTAAAGAGAAGCTTGAGTAGATATGAAACTGTCATATATAGCATCATGTCCATCTCTGTGCACTCTGTCCTTCCTTGGTGTAATACAAACATCTGTGAGAAGAAACATTTGTACATACAAAAACTTCCATAAAATCAGGAATTCTAATTTCAGACATTCTCTCTGAAACTTGGAATTAAGGGCTGAGTACAGTAATAAAAATATGATACCTAGTTCCCAAAATATAAGTCTTCTTCCCATGTTGGCTTCCATTCTGAGCAAAATATCTGAATGTCTACCACAATTAATTTTTTCTCTAAAGAATTCTATTGCTAAAGGAGCCATTCGAGAACTAGCAACATTGTATGGTACCGAATATACATATGGTCCAGGAGCTGCAACAATTTGTAAGTATTACTCTAACAGCAATACAACTATGGTAATGATTAGATTATTGTTCATAAAAACCTGTAATTAGACCATTACAGACAGTGTATACACACAGGGATTCTCCCACTTTTAAATTATCAGGCCTGTTGAGTACAGTATATTTGATTTGCAGAAGTGTTATAAAAAAGATTTCTTCTATTTTTCATAATATAATGCATTGACTATGATATATACATATGTAAGCAAGTGGAACTATACTTATTTAGTTCATTAACTTTAATATGAACTTTCATGATTGATTAAAAAACAAAAGAATCAAGTATGGTAAAATTATCTATTAATGTGTAAAATATAATCATTCATGTGTCTCATACACTGTATCATAATGTTGGAAAAAAACATACTTGCTCTTCAGGTGAATAGTAGGCATCTAGATAGACATATGTTCTGGAAATTATGGGTACTGAAGATCCAAGAGGATGCCAAGTCATTGATATCATACATTAAATGTATGAAAATCAATGCTATTAACCTGTCCTCTTTCTTTTAGCATATGTATTCTTTCCTATTTACAGATCCTGCTGCTGGTGGCTCAGATGATTGGGCTTATGACCAGGGTATACAATATTCCTTCACCTTTGAACTTCGTGACAAAGGCCGATATGGTTTTGCTCTTCCTGAATCGCAGATAAAGCCAACTTGTGAAGAAACTATGATTGCTGTTAAATATATTGCTGAATATATCCTTAATTATCAGTACTAAAAAAAGCTTTCCAAAGCTGAATAAATAAAAGATAATGCACAATTTCTTTTGTACATTTTCTGAATTTTCTTTGCCACCATAACTTAGAACATAGAATAATAGAGTTGGAAAGAACCATGGAGGTTTTCTAGTTCAACCCCCAGCTTGAACAGGAAACTATTCCAGTCTCTTTAAAGTGGTGGAGCACCCAAAAGTTCTGGAGGCAAGCTATTCCATTGGTTTATTGCTGTCATTGTTAGGACATTTCTCATTAGTCCTGGGTTGCTTCTCTCCTTGGTTAGTTTCCATTGATTGTTTCTTGTCTTGCTCTCTGGTGCTTTGGAAAATAGTTTGACATATACAACCCTGGTCTTTATAAGAGTCCCTCAGATATTGGAACACTGATATCATGTCTTCCCTAGTTTTCACTAGACTAGACATACCCAATTCCTGCAACTGTTCTTCATATGTTTTAGCCTTTTGTTTGTTCTGGGTTCTTCAAAAACTATAGATGTATGTCTGCCAGCCTCCCTAATATGCTATTGTTTAAATAATAATAATTGTTCTGAGGAAGTTAGAGTTCACATAGGCGAATGAGTAGGTGAAAGCAGGGGCACGTTTAGGTTAAGGTTGATTTAAGTGGCAGTGTAAATATAGTAAATGGGATTGTGTTCTGGAATGGCCTTCTTACATCTTCATTTTGGCATAATTCCCTGTACCTGCAGAGAGGAGGAACACACTCAAGAATGGCATGGCATGGCATGGCATGGCATGGCATGGCATGGCACAAAGGAGTCTTTCTCAGCCAGCACGTCTATCACATGATAAAGTTCAATTCCCAAAATTCCCTAGGTCATAAAGGCTAATCAAAAGGGTTTTGCAGGAGAGGGGAAAAACTCTGGAAAATCCTATATGAACAAGAGTGTGTCTAGGTTACAACAGACTTCTGTGTTGACCCTAATCAGATTCTTATGCAACTGACACAGTTCTATCTAGAAGTAAAGCAGCTGGTGTTCTGAACTGCCATTTTATTCATTAATTAGTTATATTCATTTTTATTATTTGTATAAATAACTCAAGACATACCTAAAATTTCTTTATCCTCCTATTAAAATTTCAAAATTGCCATATATACGCTCAACAAAATTGCCATGTATAGCTCCAAATATCATTCCAAACTCTGGCCTCAAATTGAACCAAATTACATCCACAGAAATCCGGATAGGGACATTTCTGGTACAAAGTTCCAGGATTAACTCAAATTATCTCCATGCACTCACAAAGAGTTGTCTTACCTTTGGTCAGAGGAAGCATTTGCTAGGGTGGGAACACATGTTAGGATAAAGTAACCAGCAAATGGAGCTAAAGTAAACTGAAATTTTGTTTACTAGTTGGATACCCATGCTTCACTAAGAAACTATGTGATTGGCTTTGATAAAGCTTGAAAATTAATGAGTAGTTACGATCGGTCTTGATAAATTGACATTTAAAGCTTGTGTCAGTTAAATCCATAATATACTTGCTGTATTCACTCAGCAACTTCTGCAATTGGCTAACCAATTCTGGATTAACGCCCAGGTAGATTCCACAGCGGATGTCCCTCTCATTGTCATCATTACCAAGAAAGTATTTCTGGAGAAATGAAGGCTGCTGCTGAGATCCCACCATGATACCCCCATCCTGTGGTAGACCTGCCCTTGCACTTTGAATGTTGGCATAAAATTTCCCTCATTCACCTCGCTGGCTCCAAAAGATGTTATTTGAAAGCATTCATTGTTCTTCTGGGCAGCAGAAAGAAAGTGCTCTGCCATTGGATGCTGGTGGGTGAGAAGGCTGTGTAAGGGTTCAGGGTAGGGCGCATGGGGAGGGAGCTGGACTTTACCGCCACTGCAGCACATCCCGGGAGTCTCATCCTGCCACTTCAGGGCACGGCACCAGGCACAGCGTAACCGAGGTTCAAGATCAACCACCTTTTCCCTGGAGTAATCAATCTGAGGTTCATATTTAAAACCAGACTAATACTTATTAGTCCAAGGCATTGATCTGATTTGTGATTTTTTTAATTGTATTTAGCTGTAGCTGCCTGATTAACATACGAGTTATTAGATGCATACTTTTTTACAGCCTTTCTATTGACTTCGGGATGACATGGATGATACTTTTTTGCAGTTTCCCTTACTTGTGTTTTCCTAATTGCACCTGTAAATCTTCTCCTGTGTTTTTTCCCCTTTAACTGGTGTTACAGTAGAAGGAACAGATTTGTCGAACTCAGGAGGTCAATATAAGAAGTGAGTTGAGGCTGGGACACTATGCAGCAGAAATTTGGTTCACACTCTGTTGGCTGAGTGGTAGTGGGTGATGGAAACTCATAAAGGAATATCTCTCCTGTTGCCTTGAGATCAGAAGCAGTTCCATAGGTTGAAAACATAGACATTTTGGTGAGGTACCGACGTTTAATACTGTAAGGAGCCCCAGACCGCTCCTGAGTGAAGGAGTGGAACGTCTGGCAGTTTGAACTGAGGTAACGGAATGTGAGGCAACTGGCAGTTGGAACAGAGTTATTTTCAGGTGGAGATGGGGTATATCAGAGAGTGTTAATATCCAGAAGCAGTTCCATAGCAGTTCCATTACAGTTCCATTACAAAATTCATTCTGGGTCACACCTATCTGTAGAGTCTTTTGTGCTCTCTATCAGTATTGGGAGGAGTGTTGTTTTCTTCCTGGTAGCTTTTGATAAGATTGTTGCTTACTGTTTGACTGTCTGAGTTGGTAGTTCCTTGATTGGAGTATTGTTTACTGCTTGATTGTTGATTGATTGTTGGTCTGATACTAATCTTGATGTTAATCCTTTCTTCTTTTTTTTAATTTAAAATTTTATTCAACAAAAAATTTAAAACACATAGACACAAAACAACACAAATGTATATGTACATATATACATTTTACAACCTATTTGAGCAATGGTTAAGATCTTCCTCCTATAGTTTAACGTGATCTACCTTGTCAAAGTAACTTCTTTGTTCTTTTAATAGTTTAATTTCTCTATATCATTACTATCAGTTACATGTCTAACTCTTCCTTATCTCATCAGAATATCATAGATTACATTTCCTTTATCCACTTGTACCATATGTTCCATATTTCGTAGTATTCACTATATTGTTTGTTTTTTAGTGTCTTAGTTAAACTGTCCATTTCGGTGCATTCATGAATCTTTTTGATTACATTGTCATCTGAGGGGGGAGACGACAAACAGCACTCATATTTCAGAAGGCACCATGTGAGGAATGTATTATCTATTGTTTGGGAAAATATTAAAAGGAATCGCTATCTAAAGGTCCCACTCTGGTTATCCACCCTGGAAGCAGCAACTCACCCAAATGTAATAGACGAATGTACGATAATATACTTAGATATAAAGATCTATTATATGAATCGGGAGAGCTCAAGAATAGAAACCAAATAAAAATACAAGGGAAAGAGATATCTTGGTGGCCCTTTTTACAAATTCAAACACATTATAAAAAAGACAGACAGCAATTTGGCTTTAACACGATTATTCAAGAATTTGATAAAATATGGTTGGGAGAAGAAAAGAAAGTAATCAGCAAAATATATAGATATTTCCTGGACCATAAATTAAAAGAAGAAACAGTTACAGATACCATGATAGAATGGGCCAAAAATGTGGCCTGTACTATTGAAACAGACAAATGGGAACATATTTGGCAAACGAACTACAAATTGACTTTGTCTGTAGCCTACAAAGAAAACTTACATAAAATGACCTATCGTTGGCACCTACCCCCGGTCAGATTGGCAAAGATGTATACTAATTTATTTCCCAACTGTTGGAAGTGTAATCATCCACAAGGAACATACTTTCACATGTGGTGGACATGTCCATTTGCTAAGAAATACTGGAGGAAAATAAAGACCTGGATACTAAATATGACAAAGCAAAACTTAGAACTAGATCCTGAAATATTTCTCCTAGGTATGATCAATTTAAAAATGGGAAAAAAAATACTACTATTTAATTCTTCACATTATAACTGCAGCTAGGATAGCCTATGCACAGAACTGAAAATTGTTGATGTTAATCCTTTCTTATGTGGGTGTTGATTGCAGGAAAGAAGATGCTTTGCTTTTTTTTCTTTTCTTTTTAGCTTTTGGGTTGTCTCTTTTAAATGGTGTAAATGTTGTTCATCTCTATCTTACACCTTTCTAGGCTAATATGTGCTGAGATATCCTGCACAGCTGTTTATCTCCCCATACAACTTAATGGTATTTTTTATCTGAATGAGTTTTAGTTTTTCTTGTTACTTTTATTGCTCAGATTTTGTAATAATGAGTGGAAGAGTAAAAATGTACTGGCAAATTCAAAAGCCATAATATAGTATCCAATGAAAGCTTTAGAGGAAGTCACCTGATTGCTTCTGGGTGCATATAAAGGCATATATAAGTAAGAATTCAGCTTTACAGACAAAGTGGAATCATGAGGTTCATTCATACCTTTCTAGGGTTCCTTTTTACACCTCTGGGGGGTTTTCTCGCACAGTCCTTTGACAGGTAGATGTTTCTCATTGTGGTTATTTCCTGAAAGCAAAGTTACTGGTTTTACTAGCTTCATTACTATATGTAGGCATGTAGGCAACTATTAGATGCAATCTGGAATAGCAGTGTAAGCCTGATGGAATGATTTACAACCATATATCAGATGAAGAGAGGAAGGAAATAGAACAAAATGTGACTTAATTTGATGGTAATGTTTTTTTTAATTATGTTTTACTTTTATTAAAGTGACAAAGTATTTCGAGTGAAACTCGAGAATGAAAATCAACTAAATGTCTTGAAGGACCTGGCCTCTACAATACAGGTGAGGAGTCTTTTTAACCATATGCACCATATCTTTTTTCACATGATTCTACATAGCTTTTGCACATTAAAAATGCTTCAATGATGTAAATATGTTTTCAATGCATAGTGAAAGCTGCAAATGAAGAGAAGCCATTTCTGTAGTTTAGCTTATACAATCTCGATACATGTTGTATGTGCAGATATATTTTAGCTTAAACTACTATCCAAATATTTACATGATTTTTTAAAAATATAATCTCTTGCAGTAAAACTATGTGTCAGAACATAACAGTATGAAACTTTTTGGCATTTTTTAATTGTTTTGATCTTGGTGCTGATAAGATTGTCACATATGAAGTAACATTGCATGTCAACAATGAATATATTGTACAATATTTACATCAAATATTTGAAGATTAATAATGATATGTTCTGTGGGGTAAACGTTCAAATATTGGTGATTATATGACATTTATATATATATATATATATATATATATATATATATATATATATATAATTTATATATTTTTCTTTAGTAAACATAAAAACTCAATATCTATATGAACAGCGTATTGTCTGAGTACAATTACTTTTGAACAATACCAAAAAAGATAGTAATAGTGATAATAATAATATACATATCATTAATAATAATCACATAGTAAGAGTAATATTAGCTTATCCATACTAGTAAACTTTTAATGTATAATTAATCATTCTCTTAAACTCTTTAGCTTCTAACCTCTGTTCCTGTCAATTAACCATTGGTAAAACTAGTCCGATGTTAAAAAGTATTCTGTTTCTTCCTTCTCCTTTATTTTGAGTTTAAACTGTCCATCTCTGCCTGCTAATGTTTTTTTAATAACACTTTTATCTGTAGGAATCTCTTCATTTTTCCATGGTTGTGCAAAAACAATTCTCACTGCTGTTAATGTATGTAAAATTAGATATGTATTCCCTTTATGATACTGTTCTGGTAAAATACCAAACAAAAATATTTCAGGTTTTAAAGCAATATGTTGCTTTATCATTTTTTCTAACCATGTATGTATTTTGGATATACTATAGAGTTAGATAAAGGGCAGAAATTGTGAAACAGAAATTATAAATTAACAATGTCAACTGCCTATAAGGAAAATCGATATAAAATATTTTATACATGGCACTAACCATCAGCAAGACTGGCAAAGATGTTTGAAAACATGTCCGCCACATGTTGGAAATGTAATCAGACACCAGGTTCGTACTATCATATATGGTGGACATGTCCAAAGGCAAAAAATATTGGACAAAAAGACATTTTATTATTTTAGAAGATACACTAAAATCTATAAAATAGAAAACAGTACATGAAGGCATTCCCTTAATGCAACCATTTTGTAGCTTCATACTGGTCATTCAATGGCCTCATATTATCAATGGGCATTCTTTTCTCCCAAAGCTACCTTTTTCTGATGAATAGTCCTCAGTTACAATGTTAATTGTTACTCTGAGCACCAGTCTACTTATTCAAGCCATCATAGCTTCAAACAGTTGCTGAACTAGTAGTCATTAATTGAGAGTACAGATACTTTTGCTCTACTACACATACACAGGAAGTCATAGATTTAATGAATTTGTTTGCACAGAAAATAAAACAGGATGACTCTATTAGGTATAGTAAAATGTCTACATTGAGCAGCCAATGCTGTGGATTATGGCAGTAAAGTTTTGAAGTACTACCTCCTGTTTGAGGAAAATGGAAAATTCTGTATCATTAATGCTGAAGTTAGAGTCATATAGTATAGGGCCAGTTGTTAGAAAACAATATCCTATTCTGGCTCGCATAAAAGTTTCTTCTATCTTGGACCACAAGGAAGGTATTTCTCTCTAACTGATAAAAATATTTTTTTCTACATGATTCCTCTTTTCTGTTCACATTGTTAAAAATAAACTTGCCATACTTTTTTTTCACCTAGCTTGACTTTTGGCATCCTCATTCTGTTCAATATGTTCTTATTGGAAAAGAAGTGGATTTCAGAGTCAGTTCAGACCAGACAAACTTTGTTCAAAAGATCCTGGAGCAAAATCAAATCCAATACAGGTATATGGTTTACAATTCAGATTCATGAAAATGTATGCTATAAATAAATTATCAGCAATTTAATCAACAAAATCCAAATAGAATTAAACAACTTTCTTTAGGAGACAGACAGAAGAAAGGAGAGAGAGATGAAGAGTAAATATATGTCAATTAATTAAAGACAATTTAAATCAGTCTAAAAGAACTACTGGTACTCCTTAATGCAGAGAATGCAACATATCAATGGCCACACTTTAAAAGTAGATGAGGCCAAAAAGCCATTTTTGAACAGGTTTCAGGAGCTTTAAGGGGAAGAACAGATGCCTTGGATCTCTTCCAAGCTTAAAACATCCATTTTACCCTTAACATTTCTCTCAAACTTTGAAATTTATGAACCAAAAAAAAGATATGTGGTAAACAGGATTGATGGTCTTAGTTTAATCCAGTTTTTAAAATAGTATATTGTGCTAGATCTACATCTACAATATTAGGTATATACTTATGTATGGTGTAAGTCCCTTTACATCAACGCTGCTTATTCTTGAATAAAAGGTAATCAATGTAAAATTCTATTTCTCTATTCAATCTTTCTGTTTGATTCTTAATCTTTTCCCTGTATAAACATAAAATTTGACATGCTTTCTTTTTTGAACAACCATATTCTTCTTCTCTTACTACTGCTCCTTCAATAATATATCAATTCAACTTTCTGACTGTCTCTTGTGATATAGTATTGCAATAACTACAGATTTTAAAATCCAGAGACATTAGAAGCAGTGGGAGTTCCTCCACTGATTTCATCTAAATATCATTTCTATTTAATGAGGGCAATCCAATACAAAACAGAAAAATAGGAAGTTAGCAAACAATAAATGATACTTAAGCAGGCTTTCATTTTTCAGTTATTTTGCTAAACTGAACAATACATTTATAATAGAAATAGCTAATTTATGTCATCATGACTGTGTATGCGTGCTTTCTGGATATCACAGGATCAGTTATTCATTTCTGCCTTTATCAAGCTACTCTACTTCCTGTCTTAAACAGAGGTAAAGTATTAAAGGCTGCATAGAGTAACACGATGTATTTCTGATGCAGTTATTAATATGATTGCCCATGGTTGACAACTTCCCCACCATTCTCAGTTTAAAAACCTATTTCAGAAAGGCTCACCATATTATTTTAAACCAAGTGTTTTCTTTCCATTTGTACATATAAAATAATCTGTTCACCAGAATTCACATATTCTGCTGATACATGAAAATTTTTATGATCCATCCATCATTTATTTATTTTAAGACTTTACATATTAAAGCAGTGATGAACTTTGGGGCTGAATGCCTCTGGTTAATTTTCTTTTGCTCTGATGTTTTGCTAGCAACTGTAGAGACAGATTGGGCTGCCTTGTGGTGTACTTCTCAGCAGTACACAGGCAACTCAGCTGAGCTGAATGGGCTCTTACATAAACCCTGAAAGCTGATCTATGTTTGGTCCATGTCTTGTGAGCCCAAGAAATCTGATTCCTCATTGCTTCCTCCCTTGACTGAGCCATTTCGATCAAATTCCAAGACTACTGATTGGTCTGTCTTCATCCTGAAATCTCATCAGTGCTTCATTGATGGCAGCCTTGAAATTTATAAATTGCACAGGCATGCAAAAATGGATTTCCAAATGGGCTGCCTAAATACAGAACAGGCTCAATTTGAGAAAAAAATAAACTATTAATCTTGAAATATAAATATTTAAATACAAGTAAAAAGTGACCTAGTACTTGGAAGTAGTGTTTTAAAGCAACTGCCCAGGAGCTATGTGACATTTGTTGTGGTTCGCCGGCAGCCTGTGCAAGTAGCAACAGAATCAGACAGTGGGGAAGAACGGGGACCAGTCCAGGAGTCTGAGAGGACTTGGATGAGGGTCCTGCAGAGATGGGGCCAGGACCATCTGGGAGTGGTGTGCTGACTCCAGAGCCTCCAGAGTCTGGCAGCAGTGAGGCAGAGGAACCAGGGGAGCCTGTTCCCAGTGTGCATGTGCGCAGAGCTGCTAGAAGGCAAGAGCAGCTGAGACAAAAGGGGCGATTCAGGAGAAAGGCTGGGAGGTGATTGCCCCTCTCATAGGGTATAAAGGACAAGCAAAGGTGAAGAAACTTCTGTAGGAAGCAAAGTCGTTCGTTCTGTTTGGATTAATCCTTGAAGCTCTGTGTGGACTGTGGACTTCAGTTGGTTTTTTTATAGTTCATTTACCACTTTTGTTGTTGGCAGCAATTCAAAGGAAAGAAAGTTGAGTGCTTATCTCAAGGGACTGTCTGGGACTCATTACAGGCTGGAAACATAATTCCCAGCATTGAAATAAAACAAGAGTTGTTTTAACTAAGCATGTGCTTAAGTATGTTCTTGGAAGCCTTGGTCAGAACAACATCATAGGAAAGGGTTAGGGTTAGGATTAGAGAGCAGTGGTGGGATTCAAAAAATTTTTACTACTGGTTCTGTGGGTGTGTCTTGGTGGGCATGGCTTGGTAGGTGTGGCAGGGAAAGATGTTGTAAAATCTCCATTTGCACCCTACTCCAGGGGAAGGATACTGTAAAATCTCCATTCCCACCCACTCCGGGGGAAGGTTACTGCAAAATCCCATTCCCTCCCCACCTCACTAACCTGCTTTCCAGCTCCATTCTCCTGTGCAGGGCAACAAAAGAAGACCCAGCCAATCAGCTGGGTGGCAGAGAATAGATAGGGGCGGGGCCAGTCAGAGATGGTATTTGCCACTTCTAAGAACTACTCAAAATTTCCACTACCGGTTGTCCAGAACTGGTCAGAACCTGTTGAATACCACCTCTGGAAGGGAGTGGCTTGGTGGTTGCTTCACTTAGAGGTAAGATACAATGCAGCCCTTGCCAGTCACTGGATCAATCCTGTCCTCAGATACATCAAGATGGCAACCATAACTGTATATTCAAAGTCTTGTCCCTTTTTTAAAAGGGAGTGAGGCTTTGGTCATTTAATTGTGGGTACTAAATCTACTTTTTTAAAATTCCCTTGGCTATCATTATTCCTGTAAATTTACAGATTAATGTAAGCCAAACATAGAGGTGGTGTTCAGCAGGTTCTTACCAGTTTTGGAGAACAGATAGCGGAAATTTTGAGTAGTTTGGAGAACTGAGAAATACCACCTCTGACTGGCTCCACATCTATTCTCTGCCTCCCAAATCCCAGCTGATCGGTTGGATCTTCTTTTGTTGCACTGCACATGAAAACAGAGCTGGAAAGCAGGTTAGTGGGGTGTGGAGTGAATTATATTATACTATAGAGTTAGATAAATGGCAGAAATTGTGAAACAGAAATTATAAATTAACAATGTCAACTGCCTACAAGGAAAATCGATATAAAATATTTTATAGATGGCACTTACTGTTATGTATGCAGGTTTGAATGTCATTGGTTAAGTTTGAACAGTTCTTGTAAAATGTCAGAAATGATTGGTTTAAATAGTGCGGGAAAACCCTGCACTCTGATTGGCTGGCAACTGCAGCTGCTGGCTATAAGTAGCAGCGCAGTCCAGCCAAATCGGGTCTGTTATGAGCTGTAGTCACGAATAAACTCTTCACTGAAGCACTCCGCGTCTGACTCTTCATGAAAATCTAACACTGGCGACGAAGGTGGGATCCTTCCCGAAGAGAAGACAACGCAGAGAAGAAGCCGAGAGAGATGGCCGTGCTGAACACCCCCCCAGCCCCATTCGATCCGACGGCAGAAGACTCAGACTCATATGCAGATCGTTTCCAAATGTATTTGGAGGGAAACGATCTCGCCAACATTTCCGACAAGCAGAAGAGGGCGGTCTTTCTTACCCACTGCGGTCCGGCCGTTTTCAAGATGGCGAAGGCATTGGCGGGAGCTGCAGACATGCTGGCCCATTGGCCTTCAAGAAAAGTTATTAAGAGCCCATTACACGCCACAAGTATCGTGCCTCATTAAGAGACACGAATTCTACCGTCGGGATCAAGGGGAAAGCGAAAACGTTAATGACTTCATGGCAAGTTTAAGGGACATTGGGGGTGCATGTGAATTTATCAACTTAGAAGAGGCCATGCGCGATCAATTTGTTCTAGGCCTAAAAGACAAGGTTTTGCAGAGCAAATTATTAATGAAACCTAAGATCACGCTTAAGGAGGCCATAGAAGAAGCTTCTTCAGTGGAAGCTACCAAGTCCTCAGCAGCAGCCATGAAGAAAATTAACAAGGCCGCAAGTCCTGATGTGGAAAAATCCACAACAACCCATTGCGAGCAAATAGATTCTGATTCAGACTGTAGTGAGGTGGAGGAAGGAATTTATAGACTCAGAATGGAGAGGAAAAGAAAAGACCTTGGAAGAAAGAGGCAAGACTTTTACTGCAGAGGTTGGGGGGCACCCCGCACTGAATGCAAGTTTCTTGATACCATCTGCCTCTGTTGTGAAAAAAGAGGTCACCTAGCAAGAGTCTGCAAATCATCCAGAACTCCACCAAGCAGAAAGAAGTTTCCTGACAAAGATTTCAAGCCCAACAACTTCAGTGAGAAAATGGGGCGCAACACAGAAGCAAATGGGAAGAATGAAACTCATCAAACAGTCACCATTGGTCATTCTTCACCCTTAAGAAGCAGAAAAGTACATGTGAAGGTACTAATTGAAGGAAGGCCTTGCCAAATGGAAGTGGACTCAGGCTCCTATTTATCTATGGTGTCATGGGACACTATTCACAGGCTACTTCCCAACATTCAGAAGAAGCATTTCCAGAAGCAAGCACTGACTCTTAAAGACTACCAAGGGAACAAGATTCCAGTAGTTGGAACAAGAGAATTCATCGTGAAGTTCAAAGGCCACACCAAACGTTTGCCCCTGACCATCATGGACAAGGACAGCCCAAGCTTGCTGGGACTTGAGTGGTTCAATCCACTAGGCATCGAGGTGACTGGCATCAATCACGTGAGCAACACTGAATGGGAGGAGGCCTGAAGTCTGAGTTTCCAGAGGTCTTCAGCGACGGATTGGGCAAGTATATGGGGACCCCTATCACTTTCAACCTAGATCCCAAGGTGCCCCCAATTCGCTTAAAGCCCAGAAGGGTCCCATTTGCCTTAAAGGAAAAATTGATGCACAATTAGATAAACTAATAGCTCAAGGAGTTTTAGAGCCCACTGACCACTCCAGATGGGAGACACCCATAGTCACACCAGTCAAGACTGATGGGTCAGTGAGAATCTGTGGGGACTATAAGGGACATTGAACCATGCACTTCAACAGAGCGCATATCCAGTTCCAGTGGTGCATCATTTATTACATTCACTTGGCAGGGGTACAGTCTTTGCCAAATTGGATCTGGCCCAGGCATATCAACAACTAACAGTTGATGATGCCACTGCAGAGGCCCAAACCATTGTGACTCATAGAGGTGCCTTCAAATGTAAAAGGTTACAGTTTGGAGTAAGCGTGGCACCAGGCATTTTCCAAAGCCTTATGGAAAGGATGCTCCAAGGACTGCCAGGGGTAGTGCCTTACTTTGATGATGTGTTAATCTCTGCTGAAAATGACACTCAATTACAAGAGAGACTCAGAGAAGTCCTTACCAGATTCAAGAAAGCGGGTTAAAAGTCAAGGAAGAAAATGCACTCTTAGAACTGACAAGGTTGAGTTCTTGGGCTACATGATTGACAAGCATGGCATCCATCCTACAGATGCCAAGGTTCAAGCAATCAAAGAAGCCCCTAGACCTAAATGCAAAACAGACTTGCAAGCTTTCCTGGGACTCATTAACTTTTATCACATGTTCCTACCTCAGAAGGCAACCATTGCAGAACCATTACACAGATTACTGAACAAAAAATCTGCTTGGGTCTGGGGCAGGAAGGAACAATCAGCATTTAACAATATTAAAAGACTAATCACGTCTGATGCTGTACTGATACAGTTCTCTGAGAATTTGCCTGTTGTACTGACTTGTGATGCATCCCCTTTTGGAGGGGGGGGTTTGAGCCACAGGCTTCCCAGTGGGAGGGAAGCCCCTATTGCATTTTACTCTCGCACCTTGAACAAAGCAGAGAGGAATTACAGCCAATTGGACAAGGAAGCATTGGCAATTGTTGCAGCTATCAAGAAATTTCATGAATATCTGTATGAGAGAACATTTACCATTGTCACAGATCACAAACCTTTGTTAGGCATTGTGGCAGGAGACAAACCTACACCCACTATCCTGTCACCAAGAATGCTGAGGTGGACTGAATTTCTTGCTGCTTATTCATACAACCATATTCACAAGCCTGGCAAGGACATTGGGCATGCTGATGCCTTGAGTCGTTGCCCACTTCCTTATCACAAGGAGGACTTTGAACCTGAGGCACACACCTTTTTCCTAGAAACTGTTGCCAAGCTTCCAGTACACGCTGCTGAAATTGCCAGAGAGACTGCCAAAGACACTTTATTGGCTCCTGTTATAGGCTGGATTAAGAAAGGTTGGCCTCTTCAAGATCTACCTCACCTTGCCCAACCTTTTAAATCCAGGCAAACTGAATTATCTGTATTAAGAGGATGTATTTTGTGGGGTAACAGGGTGGTTATTCCTGCAAAACTGCAACGGGAGGTTTTGGAAATGCTACATGAGGGTCATCCTGTTATTGCAAGGATGAAGGGATTGGCCAAGAGTTATGTATGGTGGCCAGGTATTGACAAAATGGTTGAAAACTGGGTTGCATCTTGTCCCAACTGTCAGGTAGTCAGGCCTGCCCCACCTCTCGCCCCCAAACAGGAATGGGAATGTCCTAGGGGCCCATGGTCTAGGATTCACATTGATTTCGCTGGCCCTACCAGAGGGCACACCTTCCTTATTATAGTAGATGCATATTCCAAATGGCTAGAGGTCATCCCTATGGCATCCACCACAACTGATGCTGTCATCAAGCAGCTTAAAAAGCTTTTTGTAACCCACGGGTTACCTGATGTTCTTGTCTCTGACAATGGGCCTCAATTTACATCCAACCCTTTTGAATCCTATCTAGCACAACTGGGTATCAGACATGCCCTGACAGCCCCTGGGCACCCTTCAGCTAACGGCCGGGCTGAAACATTTTACCAAGGAAAAGCTTCAGCAATTGGGTCCTGGGGACATCACTGAGAAAGTTGAAAAACTTCTTAGTGTTCAGCACATCACTCCTAACCCATCTAATAACTTATCCCCAGCAGAGTTGTTGATGGGTAGGAAACTTAGGTCTTCCCTTGACCGCCTTCATCCCACTTACTCACCCAACACACCACTAGATTCCACTTCCAAAGTTCGCACATTCAGTGTGGGTGATTCTGTGTATGCTAAGAACCTTATGGGTGAACCTTTGTGGATTCCTGCTGTGATAACTCAAATCACAGGCCCTCGTTCTTACAGGGTACAAACAGAGGATGGAGTCCTTTGGAGCAGGCACATTGATCAACTTAGATCCAGGTTCTCTCAGGAACATCGCAATTGTTCCTCTCTAGTTCCCATACCTAATGCTTTTCTAGGGGAGGGGAGGAACATGAGGATAATCAGCAAACAAGAATCAACCCCATGTGTAACAAGCCATTACGACAGGAACCATCCCAAAACCTGTCACAATGCCAAAATCCATCCTTACAAGTGGAAGATTGCACATCACTACCTGACTTGGGTGCTGACATTGGGCTGGAGATGGGTTGGGAGGAGAGACCAGATTCTAACAATCAAACAGGGTCTTCTTTCACAGGAAGCCCAACTAGGGAAATGTCAACAGACACATTTCCCCTCTCACTGGGTGAGAACATTAAAACTTCTGAAGCACGAAGGTCTCAACGTACACGTAAGAGCCCCACCTATTTAAAAGAATACATTAGATAGGTTGGGGTTTGAGTATGGACTGAACCTAGTGCGGAGGCGTGTTATGTATGCGGGTTTGAATGTCATTGGTTAAGTTTGAACTATTCTTGTAAAATGTCAGAAATGATTGGTTTAAATAGTGCGGGAAAACCCTGCACTCTGATTGGCTGGCAACTGTGGCTGCTGGCTATAAGTAGCAGCGCAGTCCAGCCAAATTGGGTCTGTTATGAGCTGTAGTCACTAATAAACTCTTCACTGAAGCACTCCGCGTCTGACTCTTCATGCAAATCTAACACTTACCATCAGCAAGACTTGCAAAGATGTTTGAAAACATGTCCGCCACATGTTGGAAATGTAATCAGACACCAGGTTCGTACTATCATATGTGGTGGACATGTCCAAAGACAAAAAATATTGGACAAAAAGACATTTTATTATTTTAGAAGATACGCTAAAATCTATAAAGTAGAAAACAGTACATGAACGCATTCCCTTAATGCAACCATTTTGTGGCTTCATACTGGTCATTCAATGGCCTCATATTATCAATGGGCATTCTTTTCTCCCAAAGCTACCTTTTTCTGATGAATAGTCCTCAGTTACAATGTTGTTACTCTGAGCATCAGTCTACTTATTCAAGCCATCATAGCTTCAAACAGTCACTGAACTAGTAGTCATTAATTGAGAGTACAGATACTTTTGCTCTGCTACACATACACAGGAATTAATAGATTTAATGAATTTGTTTGCACAGAAAATAAAACAGGATGACTCTATTAGGTATAGTAAAATGTCTACATTGAGCAGCCAATGCTGTGGATTATGGCAGTAAAGTTTTGAAGTACTACCTCCTGTTTGAGGAAAATGGAAAATTCTGTACCATTAATGCTGAAGTTAGACTCAACTAACCTGTATAGGGCCAGTTGTTAGAAAACAATATCCTATTCTGACTCGCATAAAAGTTTCTTCTATCTTGGACCACAAGAAAGGTATTTCTCTCTTAACTGATAAAAAGCAGGTTAGTGGGGTGGGGAGGGAATTGCAGCAATCTTCCCATAGAGTGGCATGGGAATGGAGATTTTACAGTATCCTACCCCTGCCATGCCCACCAAGCCATGCCCACATAACTAGTAATAAAAAAATTTGAATCCCACCACTGGGGAGGTAGTCCACTTGTTTATAATGCAAGTTTTAACAAAGCAAAAGAGAGAGAAAGAAGGAATACTTTTTAATGTAGCTATGTGAGCCTGTAGGTAGACCTGGGCCAAAGAAATCCTAAACAAAAAGATTTCAGGGAAAGCAAGGCTACATATTTAATATAATTATGCTTCCTATCACAGAATTTTATTCCACAATCTACAAGATGAAATTGAGAAACAGTTGGATGGAGGGAAACGTTTCCGTAAGAAGTACTTCTACACAAGATACAATGAATGGGAAAAGGTATTATCCACTGAAAGAAACTTTTTTTAAAATTACTTAAATATTTAAAATAACAAAGCATATTCTAACCCTTTAAAATTCTCTTAATTCTATTATTATGTGACCCTCTTAGATTGCTGCATGGACTAAACAAATGGCCAAAAAACATGCCACACTGATCTCCAGGATTGAGATTGGAAAGACTTATGAGGAGCGGCCAATGTATGTCCTTAAGGTAAAAGTGTCAGTATAATTCAAGCATTTAATGAATAAGTGTACATCTATAGCCAATGCATAATGAGAAAGTAGATTAACAGACAGTTGTAGTATTGAACTGCATTAGCTGACACCAGGATAAACTAATCTACAATGGAAAGTATGATTAAACCTATCTAGTTCATTCAATGTCATACATTTTAAAAATGTATGTAGATGTAAAACTCCATCAAATGTTCATCTCTTCTGTTTTAAAATGTAGTAAATTGTGCACGCATTTTATTACACAACTTTCTCAGAATACGATTTTACATGTCTGGTTCCCTAAAATAAGCAATTTTCACTGAGAATTTCAATAAAAGCTAGAAGTAAGCAAATCAAAGGAAATGCAAATTAATTCTAACACCAGAAACAGATCAGTTATTATGCAAAGTAAACATAAGAAAGTTGTAAAAACTCAATTTTCCCTGCAAACAGGTTGGTAAACAGAGTTACCAAAAGAAAGCTATATTTATGGATTGTGGTATTCATGCACGAGAGTGGATCTCGCCAGCCTTTTGCCAATGGTTTGTAAAGGAGGTTAGTAAAATATGCATAATCAACACTGTCATGAACTCAGGAATATATTCACCCTAAGTAAATAATTGGGTTAGGATAGGACAGGCACTACAGCATCAGTTTGTATGTGTGCATATTCAACTAGAAGTTAATATATGTAGCTGAGTTGAATTGTAAAGTCCTTAGTCCCCCTTGATTATTTGCTCGCAGGCATTTCATTACCCAGCTAGATAACAATATCAGTATAAGTAAAGATAAGTTTTGCTCACTGTTTAGATTCAGTAACTTGCCTGGCAATTTTGATAGGGAAGTGGTTTTGTTCTTCATAATTGTTTGATGAAGCTATTGTTTTCTGCTTGATTGTTTATCTAGTGTTGTTCTCTGCTTATCTGGGTGTTGACTGCAGGATATGCCTTCTTTGTTTCCTTCTTTTTTAGAAAGCAGCTATTTGAGGGGAACTGAAAGGTACAAGCTACTAGAAATCTGCTGATTTAGCCCTCCTCTGTGTGTGTGTGTTGATTCTGTGTGTGTGTGTGTGTGTGTGTGTGTGTGTGTGTGTTCTCTTTAGGCACCTGGCTGGCCACAGTTTGACAAAGAATATTGGGCATGATAATCTCTTGATCTGATTCCTCTAGGCTTGTTTTAGATTCTTCCATGCCAGTCTTTCCAACCCCAAATAATCTTCTGAAGCCCTCCTGGAAGTTTTCCATATAAGGTAAAACAGGAGAGAGCATTCAAGAAAGAGTGATTTTTGCTTTTCCTCTGAAAAGAAATTTGTGCATAACTAATTCTAACATCAGTAGGTGCCAGAATAAACACAACCAATTTAAATATTGTAAAATAATTGTAAATTATTATTTACATTATAGATTTCATTAGTGTAAGCTACTATAGATAGATGAGGAAGACAGAATGAAAATATACTTTAAAAGATAAGTAGTGCAAAGTTTCCAATATTCTCAGTTTATTGAACATTGTTTTATTTTAATATGTGTGTCTTTTTCTGTTACAGGCTGTCATGACTTATGGAATAGACAAGGACATGACACTGCTCTTAAACAACATAAATTTCTATGTTCTCCCAGTGTTCAACATTGATGGTTATGTCTGGACATGGACCAAAGTACTATTCATGTTTATTCCTTTCTAGAAAACACCATTTCTTTTGCTAAAATGAATTATGGGTACAGTAGAAAGTTTCAAACGATGATTTCTTACTACCAGTGTGTTAGAATAAAATCTCTATCTGTAAAGGTTATATGTGTTCTAACACCAAAAAATGAAATTCATCACAGAGAAATATGTCTATCTGTCCTTCACTGGTGTTCTTTTTCCTACCATAATTAGTATTAAAAGCATAGCTTCTTCATGTTATCCTTTTGTTGACCAAAGACTGCAAAAATCATAAGTTAGGGCTTCATTAGTCTTCATATCAGTTAATTATTTCCAAGGATTTAAAAAATGCAACATGCAAATTAAAGCAAATGAGAATATTGTTATCTGATATTTTACAGATTATAGCTCCCTTCCTCATACAGAGCAGGAAGAAATCCATCAGAAATTATAGTGTATAATAAGCAGCATATAGGAGTATTAGTCTTCTCTCATATGAGTACATCTTTGAATTACTCAAATGTCATCCTTACTTAGATGTCAGCACAGCAAGACAGTAGGATTATACTTACTCAGACCACTGACAAACAACAACTCAGATTTAAAATGTAATAAATGTAGTGGGTAAGCAATTCCAAAAGTTAATGTATATGCATTATTTTTACTTAGAGATAAAAATGAAAAGTAACTTGGAAATTATACCACTGACAGATAATGTAAACAGAACATGTCTGGAAGTGGTATATAGCACCACAGTCCTTCTACCCACTTATATTATTTGTTTGTAAATAAATGGATAATACTTTCAGAATTAAGAAATAAACATCAGAAACAATGGACTTCAATCATTTTTGCCTTACAGGACCGTATGTGGAGAAAGAACCGTTCCAATAACTCTAACAGTGATTGCATCGGCACTGACCTAAACAGGAATTTCAAAGCTTCATGGGGCTGTAAGTAGAATGTAAGATATGTGAGAAAAGAGAATGATGTGATTTCCTTAAGTCCCAGAAGCAAATAACAATCACAGAATAAGTTGAAAGAAGCAACAACTTCTGCAAGGTGGTCAAGGTAAACACAAATGATGAAAGCAGCACCATGTTGATGCATGTTGAAGCTCTGGCACTTTTATATGTGCTTCATGATACCAATAGCACTTATACATATATACCACTTCACAGTGCTTTACAGCCTCTCTAAGAGGTTTACAGAGTTAGTATATTGTCCCCAACAATCTGGGTCCTCATTTTACCTGCCTCAGATGGATGGAAGGCTGAGTCAACCTTGAGCCAGTGATAATCGAACTGCCGAACTGCTGACAGGCAGTAGGCAGTGGAAATAGCCTGCAGTACTACATTCTAATCACTGCTCCATCATGGCTCATGATGTCACAAGTACACACAAAAGGGGTGGAGCTATTTTAGTCATTTTGAGGGTAAAAGTAATAGATTCTGAGATCACTTATGCATGGAAGTCAATTAGTTTTCTCTAATGTACAGGATTAATGCATAGGATGCATAGCAGAATCAGGGACAATCTCCAATTTGTCATGCTAGCCCTACATTATGAGAAATATTAAAGTATTGAATAATTGGGATGTGCCAATCCTTTTTTCAAAAAGCTGTCATCTGTTCAACAAAGAATCAGAACTATGTAGATTGATAAATCACCAATATTTCAAGGCTTTCATTATCTTGTTATCACAAATTCAAAGCCTTAGGAATTTTTACATAAAGAACATATTATGTATGTCCATCCTGTGCATCAGTACTGGGAAGAAATACAAATAGCTTTCATATGAGGAATTCCTCTTAATATTTTTCCTTGCAGCAGACAACTATGAGGAATTGCATGACCCTTGTGAATTGGTATACTGTGGTTCCTCAGCTGAATCTGAGCCAGAAACAAAGGCAGTCACAACCTTTATTCGGGCACACCTTGCTTCTCTCAAAGGATATATAAGCATCCACGCCTATTCTCAGATGCTACTTTTTCCTTATGGCTATACAGAAGAAGAAGCACCTACTCATGATAAACTGGTATGTAGAAAAAGGGAGGTTTGCATCAGGCCAGCACAAAAATGAATAACCTTAGGACCGTATGCAATCTCCAGAACTCTTCTGGGAGCTTACAAAAAATACCCAACTAGATGAGCTAATCATTGTGAATATCAGTAGAACATATTCTTGCTATTTCAAGGTTAGACATAAAAAAAACCTGCAGAAAACTGCAGTGAAAACCCTGAAACAGGCTCAAAGATATGTTTTAAAAATTAAAGACAAAGAAAATACTCACCTCTTTCACTGTCTTTGCTGCCTCTCAAACTTTAAAATGACTTCCAGCCATCCCAAAAGTTTCTGCATGCCCTTTTTATTTGTTTATTTAATTTTAAGTGTTTAACCACATTTTCCCATTTGTTTTTTATTTATTTTATTTATATTTCATGTGTCTAGACCACCTATCTCTATTGGGAATGGTAGTCACCTAACAGTTGGGTTGGCAATATATAAACCAGAATAGTCATTTCATGTTGTTGTACCTTTAAGAGAATGTTATAATTGTGATTGGCTGAAGTTACTCCAATGGCCATAAGATGGAGCCAGCAACCTGGTTTGCCACCATTTGCATTATCCTTTGATTATCTATACTTGTTTTGCTATGAGGCTTGTCGCTGTTCGCAAATCCCGTCTACTGAACTTTGTTTATGATACCGGTAAGGAAAAGGACTTCGTTTTTGGATTATCCCTGGACTGATTATTTTGAACACTGCATTTACCGTGTATTACTTGGACTGCTTATTGGTTTTTGCTTACTGTTTACTGGCAGTAAAACCTACATTTTCCTATTCAGTGTATCTGTATGCTGCGTGTGTGTTATTCATTACTACTCTCACTACGTTTACCGTGAGTGCATTCATTCTCCTAATGGGGATATCCTTAACAATTTCCCTCAAGGAGGAGCTCTGAGTGGTGTACATATAATATATAAAACAGCATATAAACATCAGAATATTATAATTAATTTAAATTTAAAAAGTTTAAATTATAAGATTATAACATAAATTTTTAAAGAAATAAAAATGCCAAGATGGCTATTTAACATTGGTTAATAAAAGACAGATGAGGGCTTTCATGGCATCAGCCAACCCCACAATTGCATGGTCCTTTGTGCCCCCCCACCTGCAAGGCAGCAGAGCCAAATTTGACCCCTTTACAGAAGGCTAGGAGAGTGGGGGCTAGCCTCACCTCATAAGAAAAGCAATAGGATGCAAATAAATCAACAAGAACTTGTAACAAAATTATTCTCACTGGAATGGAGCACAACCAGCTCCTGAAAACAACAAGCAACATTGACCATTTACCATAATAAATGATGAATAGATCAAAACAGAACACAACAAAACAACACACAATACAATTCAATGCATAATAATTAACCCAGAATCATAATGCAGCAGGGTCCTTGGTGCTTTCTGAGCTTGGTTGTTTTCTTGCAGACGTTTCATTACCAAACTAGGTAACATCATCAATGGGAGTAAGGTGCTAGTAACATAATCAGTGCTAATGAACTTCTTACTAGCACTGTTGATGTTACCTAGTTTGGGTAGTGAAACATCTGCCAGAAGACAACCAAATTCAGAGGGTACCGAGGACCCCCTCATTTCAATCCTGAGTTACAAATATTCTCCCTTATTGGTACTCATATCACAGAAATAGCTTGTATCTGTTTAAAGTTTCACAGATTAATGGATTGCAAAATGTATAGCTGATCTGCCCCATGAGACAATTTAAAGATCTGTGGTATCCTTGGTGCTCTCTGAGTTTGGTTGTTTACTTGCAAGCGAACAATTCAAAAATCACCAACGACTTCACAGTTCAACCCTGAGCTGCATGTGTTCTCTTCTATTGATTCTAGGCAAACCTTTCTTTTGCAAATTACCTGTCAATGAAATTGATTTTTGGGATTTGCCACTGCAACCTATTTGTAGGTTAGCAAGTTAGAGAAGACTGCTAAATTTGCAGGATGCTATAAATGCTAATCATCTAAAATTAGGATTTAGTTTCCCATCTCTGAAATTCATTTTTCCCCAAGGTAAAGAAGATGCTATGTCACCTACATAGTATTAATGTTCTCTAAACAATGTAGGTACATTTTATATAGCTTTTCATCCTATCAGTTTTACAAAAATGACAGAGAAGTCTTCAAAACAGGGGGAAACTTCATTAAAATATCTTAAAATGTGTCAGTATATTTAAAAAGTTGGCACCAGGCTAGGTTCTTGTGTAATAGAAATGTAACCACTGAGAAAGCGCCATCTTTGTAGGTTATCTTTGTACTTCTGAAGAACAAAACCTGCAGGAAAAAAGCCTCAGCAGATTATCTTAAAGAATTGTCTTGGACAGATGAAACAAAGAAAAGTGTATTATATACCTTTCATCTCAATAGATATAGAAGTCGGCAATCCTTCAAATGAAAGATCCTAGGCTTTCTATTAAGGATTAAAATCCATTTATGTGCATATTCCAATACACAAATAGAGAGGCATATTCAGATGCTGGCTTGCATGCAGACTATTGTTGCAGTCTCAGCAGGAGACATGGAACACATTAGGTATACATCTGTATGACAACACATTTCTAGATGCAGCACGAATCATTCAGCGTATTTTCTGTCCAAATTGTACAGCTTGGATAGGGATAAAATTCCCAACTGTCTTTCAACAGAAGTGGGAATCCAAATTCATTGTTTGTGGCCTCTAATCACATCAATGCTCCATTATGTGTAATTACTTATGGACTGGGGCCCAAATCTAGGATTGTCCAAGAGCTTTAAAATCAACCAAAATTTAATTCACTTGTGACACTATATAGGACTCAGTTAGCAGGTGTTAAATAGGACCTCAGATGCTTCTCATACTGGGCGAGGGGAACAAATATCAATTCCTGGCTGAAGGCAAATTCCTATGTTCCTATAAATTATCTGAAAGTGATTGGGATATCACTGAATTTGTATGTAGTTGAATTTGCCAAGAAAGAAAGGAGAATCTGGTTTATTGATCTAATATTTCTTCTTTTCAAATACAGAATGAATTGGCTAAGGAAGCTGTGGATGTTTTACATAGCCTCCATAAAACAGAGTATATATATGGAGCAATTGCAACCATAATTTGTAAGTATTTGTATTAGCAAAATTCTGCTTCAAAACGTTTTATATGTTTTTTACACTGAAGTCTGCATATCTGCTTTGACATCTTGGGATATTTTATTCTGTAACTTATAAATACGTAAGAGTGAACACTACAAGGCATTGTAGGAAGGTACAAACATCATTCATCTTGGGCAGAAGAGGAGATCTATGACAAGCATCCTCTGTGGGACTGTGGAAAGTTCTGCCACCAGAACTATGCCTC
Organism: Naja naja; assembly: GCA_009733165.1. Lineage (NCBI taxonomy): Eukaryota > Metazoa > Chordata > Lepidosauria > Squamata > Elapidae > Naja > Naja naja. Next base: position 158,672,792 of record CM019151.1, read on the forward strand.
ATACTCTACAAGTGGAGGGAATCTGGAGTTATCTTAGGAACATGTAGAATCTTAGATTTTCTCATTTCTTTAACCCAACCCCAACTGTTTTCTGATAGATTTCAAAAAGACTTTTTTTAAAAAAAAAAAAAAGCTCAGCCTCCCAAAGTACTTTACAGTCAGAATCTTTTTAAGATTCTTTAATTCTGGGGATAAGAAGTCCATGTGAGCTTCCACTGTGCACATATCCTTTTTGCTCACATAAAATTTCTTCCCATTTTACTTTTTTTGTTTGTTTCCTGAAGTTAGTTTTGTTTTGTTTTTGTGACTTCAAGTCAGTGTTGACTCTTAACAACTTCCTGCACTAGTCCCTGAAGTTTTCTTGGCAAGTTTTTTGTTTCCAGAAATGATTCTTCTTCTGCTAATGTTACCCAATTGGCTTTGTCCCTAAGACAAACTAAAACTCTCATACCTACCAAATTAATTCCCTCCTGAAGATAGTATTATTGAGTTAAATGTTGGGATTGTATGTAAAATTTGATTTCAGTCCATCTGATAATTTCAAATATTCAGGCAGAGCATGGAAAAGACACGTTCATGCATACAATATCTCTTTCTCTACAATGCTTTTATCCTCACCTGACACTGTAGTTCCAAAAAAGTAAAAAGAGTTTGGGTATAGTACATGTTCTATTCTGGATTCCTCCAGCTAACCAGTAAATAACACTATTGTCTCCAGGATTTACTTTCTGAGAAACCAACTATTTTGCTACCAGCCCAGTCATTTAGATCAGCAAGGGAGATCCTTTTGAAGTTACCCTGCTGCCTGCCATAGAAAATGGCCTTCTCTTGTATGCAATGAACCTTCTATATATATATCATGAGCCATAGAGAGTATTTGAATACCACTGCCCCAAGATTTAGGAAAATTTTGAAAAGGTCCAAGCTGTTAAGGGCTGATTAATGATAGTGATTTGTTTGCTGTGATTTTAAATATTTTACCTATACTCAGAGGTGAAATGTTGCCAGTTCAACTTGGTTCACCCAAACTGGTAGCAAAAAATGCTACCGGTTCGGCCGAACCTGTATTTCTGACAATCAGCTGGGTGATGATCAACTGTGACCCATGATTTAGATTAGCTAGAAAGCAGGAAATCATCAGTTTTCTTGTTTTCTAGTTAATCTAAATTGTGTGCCACAACTGATCTCCCCCCTCGCTGTTGTACTTACCTCAGAAGGTTTCAAAATGCTTCTTTTTTCAGCACCTAGGTGGCTTCCCTGAAGTCCAGTAGGCCAAAAACAGGGCATGGGGGGTGCTGCAAAAGGAAAAAAGACTTTTGACCCCCCCCCAGTCACATGCCCACATAGCCACACCCACCCAGTCACATGCCCAATGGCCATGCCCACCTGGCCACACCCACAAAACCAGTAGTAAAAAAATTGAATCCCATCACTGCCTATACTTTAATATTTCATTATTTGTATTTTAATTACTAAATATGCTATCTCAAGAATTGTTAAATGCAATTTTACATTTGTTTATGGTCCAAATAGATCTCCTTTTTTAAAAACAAAAGAGTGAAATGCAAAAAACTACAATATTAACAGAAAAAACATGCAGTTGAAAAAAATCTAGCTATATTATGGTGATATATATATATATATATATATATATATATATATATATATAATGTGAGATATTGAATTTTCATATTTTACACTGTAAAAAATATTTAATTTAAAAATAAATGTGAGATTATTAAGGCTCGACTATATTAAAAACATATTGCTTCATCTTTGTAGTTTAAAATACAGAGACTTTTCAAAGTAAATAATACTCTCCTATATGCCTCAAAATCAAGTAAAATTACTTTTAAAATACTCTCTGTGCTGTATTCCAGGTTCAATGGAGGCAAAACTTTTCATGTGATAAAAATTCTGTGTTTTATGAATTTAGCTCCATGTCAGATTAAGCTACTTAACTATAAATTAACTATATTTCTTCCCAAAATTATATTGACGAGGTAGTGATTTAAAACCAAAATGAGCTCATAGCTGTAGCATATGATTTAAAGAAACTTCAGATTACTTACAATACCAACACAAAACAATCTAAAGTGTTTAAAGAATATTTTTCAACATCCATTGAGGGGAAAGCAAATTAGAAATTAAACTCAAATATTTAATTCTTGCACTTTAAGCAATTACCATTGCAAACTTCTTGGTTTCTCATTGCTCGGATATATTTTTCTTGATTTTCAACAGATAACTTTTCAAAATCAGACTATACACTTTTGTATCAGCTTTTCATCTAACTGTTAAATTAGCCTTTTCTCACTGAAAGTGCTGATTTGAACTTCCATCAGTCTGATGTAATCTTTACAAAGAAATACAACATCATATGACATTGTATTACAATAAATTCCCATGACTAGCATCAAATGTCATTCATATGCAGCAGGAAGTTTATTATGCAATTTTCCTCATGATGTTTTTTCAATCTGATCTTATCTATCTGTATATCTCAACTGTTTTCTGCAAGCTCTCTTTTATATTTGCATATCTGGACTGATGATCTAAATTTTTCTGTTTCACACTAGCCAATAATTGAGTATTTTACCCCCAGAGTTTTCAGTGTTCTATAACAAACATCCTTTCCTGACAAGAGAACCGTATGTGTAATTTCCAACCCAAATAGTACTGCACAGTTAAATATTTATTTGTACTTATGCATTTGCGTACATATGTCTGGCAGTTAATAAAGCATTCTTCCTCATAATTGTAAGAGACATCATTTTCTAAAACTATTTAACAAACATTTATCCATTAAGATGATTAAAGGCCTGGAGACCAAAACATAAAAACATTTGCAAGAATTGGGTATGGCTAGTCTAGAGAAAAGGACTGGGGGTGACATGATAGCAGTATTCCAGTATTTGAGGGCTGCCATAAAAGAGCCGGGGTCAACTAATTTCCCAAAGCACTAAAAGGCAAGGCAAGAAGCAATGAATGGAAATTAATCAAGGAGAGAAGCAACCTGGAGTTAAGGAGAAACTTCCTAGCAGTGATAACAATTAACCAGTGGAACAGTTTGTTTTCAGAAGTTGTTAAGTGTTTCATCACTGGAGATTGTTTACTCCTGTTTGAGTAGGGGATTGGATAGAAGATCCCTTACAACTGTATTCTGATTGAATAAAAAGAAAGAAAGGTATAATGACAAACCACTTCTGAAAAACCTTGCCAAGAAACTGCAGGAACTGCAGAAAGTATGGATGAACACATGGATAGTTGAGTGCCCTAAAATAATAATATCCATTTAATTGCCTATGCTAGTCCTCATTCTGTTTCATTTGAACCAATGGAGGTAGCTCTGGTGAAAATCTTTTTCTCAGACTAATCTCACATAGCCAGTCTTCCTATTTCACCATTTCCCTTGTGTTCCAAATGTTTTTAACATTATTTGTTTTTCAGATCCTGTTTCTGGAGGTTCCATAGATTGGGCTTATGATGAAGGAATAAAATATTCGTTCGGCTTTGAGCTTCGTGACCGTGGCCAGTACGGTTTTCTCCTGCCTGAAAGTCAGATAAGACCTACCTGTGAGGAAACCATGCTGGCAATCAAAGTACTTGCCAAGCACATTGTCAAAATGTTCAGTGAACACTTGGTCACACTTCCTTACAAAAGAAATTCTCTCTTCCTTGGCTGCAATTGTCTCCTTGATTCTACCAGTAATTATAGATTCTCTTTTCTGATTTTTCTATTCCACTGCTATTTTGTTGTCTTTCCCTTTGATGTCTTTCAGCACTAATTAAACTTTGAAAATGCAGTGTGAAGGACAAATTTCCTGATGGATTCATTTTATTCAAGCATATGGAAGACATTTGCTGAATAACTGTTAGCTCTCATCTTAGTGAATTCCCGGATTTGCCCTTTAATGAAGATATCTCTGATAAATCTGATGACGATTCCTCCATTGTTCTGTGTTTGAATATTTGTTGCCACCAAATTTAGTTTTTTGGCCTGGCCTGCTCATCTAGTACATAAACTTTTAAATCTCTTGGCAGATATTCTGAACTATGTCACAACTACTTTCCTTTGATATTACTTTCTGTGGATGAAATATACACATATAAACACAAAAAAAGGAACTGATCATATAGATCAGTGGTTCTTAACCTTTTTGAAAGAATCGCCCCCTTGAGCCATTGAGGAAGTTGTCATCGCCCCTCTCCCCCAACATAACCGCCCCCCTGCCACCTCTTAGCATCCCCAAGGGGGCCAGCAGAGGGGCACTAAGAGGTGGCAGGGGGGCGGTGCCTCGAACACGGCCACGGTGGCACGTAATATGCCACTGCTTCTGCATTGGAGGCGCCGGCTCCAGAGAAGTGCTAGTCAATGGGTGAACCTGCAGGGCTGGCCGGCACCTCGAACGCCCCCCTGTCGCCTCTTAGCGCCCCTCTGCCAGCCCCCTTGGGGACGCTAAGAGGCATCAGGGGGGCATTTGAGGTGCCGGCCCTGCAGGTTCACCCCATTGACTGTTGTACCGCACCTGAACCGGCGCCTCGAATGCGGCAGCATGTTGGGAAAAGCCACCACCACCGCTTTCCCAAAGTGCTGCTACTCTCTCATTCTTTCTGTCTGTCCATCCATCCGTCCATCCATCCATCCATCCATCCAAAAGGTCTGTTTGCCTGCCTGCCTTCCTGCCTATCTACCTACCTGTCTGTCTTTTTGTCTGTCTGTCTGTCTGTCTACTTATCTACCAATATAGATCTCTCTCCCTCCCTCCCTCCTTCTCTCTCTCTCTCCCAATATATCTTGCTCCATCACCCCCATATCGCCCCCCTTCCATTCCTTCACCCCCACGTCACCCCTTTTCTTTCCATCGCCCCCCTGAAAAACAAAATCACCCCTTGGAAGGCGATATCGCCCAGGTTAAGAACCACTGATACAGATCTTTCTCACCCCATCCATCAGTCATTTAGCAAAACTTATTTGTGAGAGTCAGCCAGATGAAGATCCAAAGTAGCACCTTCATATTATAGTTCAATGGAAACCTATAAAGAAAAGAGGCCTCAATTCTCAACAGATATGGGTACAGCCTTATGATCCTCTCCTAAAATATCAGAATTTAGCTTGCATGTATCTGTCTGTCTGTGGAGATTCTCTGTTATCCAGCTCATAGTTATCTAAAAAAAACCCCACCCAGTCCAGTTGTCCTTTAAAAAAGCACCTTTGAGACATATATCTGTCCCAAAATAATCTTTGCTGCTGAGTTTTTTGTGACAATGAAAGAAGATCTTGCAACTATCAGTTGGAAGGCTATTCCATCTTTTCTTCCTAAACTATTTGTTTTGTGCTAAGAAAAAAAACATGGGAAAATAAGTGAGTTACAAAGAGAAGACAATGATGTTTGGTCTCCTCTCAGTTCAGTTCTGGGAATGAGGCAAGATAATTGCACAATAACAACATTGTCTCAAGGCATTGTATTTCTATTTAGTAATTCAGTATTAATGGGTTCACTGCATTTACATGTTCAGTTCATCACTTAATGTGCCACCATTCATTCACTTTGCAAGAACTAATCTTTATTTCATACACAATCCAGCAAAACAGCTAAATTAGAACCAATTTATTATTAAAGGCAAGGATAAAATTCATTTTGACTCTGAAAAACAAACCCACAGTCCTATTTTAACTGAAGTAGCAAAAGTAAATTTGAATGGACACATTTTATTTTATATCTGGCTGCTTACAGTTATTCCTTCCTTTTACAAAATGTTTGCTGTTGGTATTACTTGCTTAGCAATACTTCTCTTAATAAATCCAGTTCATCAAACAAAAAACGTACTATTTCCTAAAATCAAAGTTCTATTATACCTTGTTTTGTTGCCTGGACAGTTCAATTATGATTAGAATATAACCTTAGCATCCTTCATAATCATGAAGGAAATATTTTTATTTGGCCAACTAGGTCACCAAACATTGTACAAGTTTATTAACCTTTCATCAGACAACAGTGGACACTGCATTTTTTAAAAAATCATCAGATGAAATTGACCAGCATTCTGCCATTTTCTAGACAAGCTTTAAGTTTGTGGACTTCAACAACCAGAATTCCAGAAGTTATGGAATACTGGATTACAAACCTATAAAATAGATATTTATTCTGCTAAGTCAGCCAACCACCAAGAGAATGAGTCATTGAGGTCCCTATAGAATGTTGGGAAAGCATTCTTCAGTTACTATGACACACAGATACACAAGCACTAATTTAAAGGAAAATGGCCTTTAGACATTCTTCCTGTGCAGATATACCACAGTCCGAATCATTCAGAAGGGGTAGAGTTAATTTCTTATTCAACTTTCATACCTTTTGATTGGGATGGGGTAACTGATTACACAGTATGATAATTCTAAGACAGTATTCTTCCTCACATTCTGACCCTGTCTTCTTGACAAATCATTTCCATTGCGTAGCCTCTGGGATATTTAGAAGAAATGGGAAAAACACTAGAGAGTACCTGCTCAAATTTATACAAAGAGTAACTGCACATGATACTTAACTGAAAAGGTTAAATTATCTGAAGAAAATCAGTAGCATCTGGAAAGAAAGAAAAATAGCAAAAATATTTAAATGATTTCAACTATATCAAGCCTTATCTTCATATGATACTTTCAACTGTCATTTTTATCTCATGCAAAAACTGTGGTCAATGTTAATCATCTCACCTATCTTAACTAAAAGATGGGGAAGGATCAGTGCTTGTTTGATTTTTATTTAGTTGATCCAGTCTTTTCTTGAAAAAAAGTGAATGAGGTAGTTAAGTATTCGTAGACAAAAGCTGATTACCACCACTTGTTTTTAATATAGAAATTAATATGGTTCTTTTTTAAAGCAGTATCTAACTTAGAATCCAAAAAATGTCTGATGCCATGACACCTTGTCTTCAGGTCCCTTGGACATCTGCAGGCAAGCAAATTTCAAGGACAGTGGAGAACATTGCATTTATGATATTTCTGATACTGTCACTATTATCTTTTCAGTACTAGGCAATACTTTTTAAGGTGCCCAGCCAAGTTTTTTAATCAAGGTTGATGAATTTATTATTCTGTCTGGAAAATATAGTTTGCAGTTTCTTTGTATTTTCATTTTTTCTTGGGTTGAAAAACCAATCTCAAAACACTGCTAAATGGAATATGGAAATAAACATGAAAAATGATTTTTAAAAGGAAAATAAGAATATTTGAATGGTTTTATATAATGTTGGGAGTGAGAAGCACAGTGGCCTAGAGGTGAAGACTCTTGCCTCCCACTTGGAAGGTTAAGAGTTCAATCCTAAACAGCGGCAGATGTTTCTCTCTCAGGGCACAAAGAGAAAAAATATCTGCAGCAAACTTTGCATAGGCATCAGGAAGGGTATCTGGCCCATAAATACTCAGCTTCATTCAGTTGGCCCAACTCCACCCTGAATAAAGGGATTAATGGGTTGTAGAAAGAAAAAAATGTTGATCATCTATCTATCTATCATCTGTCTTTCTGTCTGTCTATCTATCATCTATCCAATGTTAAGAGTGCTTAAAAGCTAAACAAGACTCTCACTGGGGATTTCTTCCCAAAACAAAGATCAATTTGAAAGGAGTTGACTTTATCATAACCCTACTGGGACAACAAAAGACCAACCCTCACCCACATCTTGAGATTCCAGGTACTATCAGAACACTGTGACTACATTTATATTTATATGAATATATATGAATAGCAAGAGACACTTCATGTTCTATCTGGTTTAACACTCATAAAAGTTATTTCTTGGCTATGCACCTGGAATTGCCTTAGGAAGATTCTGGCTTCTCTGCATTCTCAACATATGCAAAAAAGCACATCAACTTTTTTTTTAAAACTCCTGCCCCATATATCCATGGCATTCCCGATTATCAGCGTCCCTGATTACTGATTTTATTGGCTAAGGCTACTTGGAATTGTGATCCAAAACATCTGAACTTCTCTTTTATTTGTTTGTTTAAAAGTTCACCCACTTTGTGTCATTAAAAACAACCCCCCAAAGCATGAAAAACAAACAACACAATTAAAAACTGTTTTCAATGCATTGAAAACCATTAAAACAACAGCAATTTAGTAAAAGTCTGTAAAAGTAGCTGCTTAAAGTTATAAACAGTTTAAAAACTATGAAAGAGAACAGGATTATGCTGAATCAGGTCAAAAGGCACAGCAGGTTCTTAGTCAAAAGACAACTCTTTCTGCAACCAATTCCTATATGCTGGGTAAGAAGTCATAACTAAAAGCATCTTGAAGTTTAGAGGTCTTCACTATGAGAAGCTATCGGAAAATGCCCAGCAAGTAAGTCAGTTCAAAAGTATGTGGATAAGGGTTGATAACAACTGGTTAAAAATAAAATATTTCCTTAAAAACTTCGTCTGCTAGTATATAATAAAAAAAATACTTGATTGCACAAAGCTGATTCTAAACATACATAAATAAAAATAGCACCATGAGATCATGTTCCATGCCATGGCTAGTTTACCCAGGAGAATTAAATTCTTCCTGGCCTGTACTCTGAATAAGTGCAGCCCAGAGGCAAGAAACCCACATGGGAGAAGGAATTAAAGTAAGGGCAATTATTCTAAAAAGTGAGAAAACAGGTAGGGAATTAAAAGTCTACAGTTTGATTTCATTTAGCTACACTCTTAAAAGAACAAATTAAACCTTACTTTCTTGAATTCATGTAGAAGGAAACATAGCGGTTTCTAGGAAAAGATTATCTCTCTCTCTTTCTCTCTTTCTCTCTCTCTCTCTCTCCCCCCTCTCTCTCCCCCTCCCTCTCTCTGTCAACATGTCACTCCCAGTTAAATATGGGTTCTTTTCCCCAAAAGACAGCTTCTCACAAAATTTTCCCTGTACTCTAAACTGTAACAGAAACCATGGATTATACAATTCATTGTTTATCTTATGAAAAGCAGAGCAATTGGCATTGACCTGTGGCATCTATTGAACTATATTACATTGATCTGTAATAACTTATAGCTCATAGCTCACATGCAGCCTTAGACAGCTAGTAAGGCAGCCCAACAACATTGTAAACTTTTAGCATCATTATTTATATACATTAATTGATTTATATTCATTAACTGAATTATATATATTTACATGCGATTTTACTCAGTGCAGCCCTGGCGAAAGAAGTCAAAAGATTGGACACTCATGATTTAGACAAATATTTCCCAGATTTCTCCATTAACTTATAAGTTAAAATTTTAACATATTTTAACCTGAAACACACACATTGTTCTGATACTTATCTCAGGTGCAATATGGTCCAGAAGTAGAGTGAAGTGGCCTGTTTTACTCTGAACAATGAACCCTCTAATCACCTGTAGCTCCCTAATTTTCCAAGAATCCATTAAATCCAAACAGAAGATGTTTTATCCTTTTCTTTCCAATCTACATTACAAGCATTGTTGCTATGAATAAAATTAGGTGGAAACACTGCTGTATATGATATCTCCAGCTCCTATACAAGGGCAAGATATAAATCTAATCAATAAAATTTGGTTGTGGGAGGAGAGAATTTAGATGTGGATGGGACAGCCATAGGGTCTACTCAAAGATGGAGATGTAAAAGTACAACAGTATTTACTGTTGCTTTATAACAACAAAATAAAGGCAAAAGTATAATCAAATGAGTGCCTAAATATATTCAAAAGCACATGAGAAGGAAACCAGTCTTTCCCAAACTGTGAGGTCCTCTAGATCCATTGGGACTACCTAGAAAAGAGTTCTCAGACATGTACTCTCAAGTAGTCAAATTTTCAGTACAAATGCGTTCTGTGTCCATGGACATGTTTTCTCATTATCAAATATTGTACATCAGTGTGAGAGTTATTCTCTGAATTTTTGAAAGGTGCTAATAAGTATTATAAAAGATTCTAATATGCATAGTAAATTTACATGAAATCTAAATGTAGACATAACAGCAGAACTTCACATCATCCAAAGAAATCCTCTGTGGATATTATCTGATCATCAAACAGAGGAATAAAAATGTCAGAGATGAGTGGCAGCAAAGAGAAAGGACCATGATGTCCCTGTTGGTTCTGAACGTGATGACCATTACTTCTGTTTTCACTTCTGCACTACGATTTGACAGGTACAGCCTTTTCACATCATTAAAGGATATTGTCGTGTTTTTTGTTTTTGTTTCCATGCCTTGGTATACTGCTCACTGCTTTACTTTCTCTTCTAAAGTGCAAAGGTTTTTCGCGTAAAACCACAAAATGAAAAGGAAGTAAGCATAATGAAATCCTTGCCAAGCCTCATACAGGTGAGAAAATTTTGCAATTCAGATGCTTTGTGCCCCATAAGGAATTTTGTAAAATACATGCCTATTCAAAATATATGTGAATATTTTATATTTATCAAAGTAGTATGTCAAGGCTTTGAAAAAACCTTTTGCCAGGGAGTAAATCTTCCAAAACATGCCTTCTAATTAGAGGTGATAGACCGTGCTTTTCTTTGCTGTAAATGCTGATAAAATTAAACCCAGAAAATAATCTAAGAAACATTTTTATTTATAAAATAAGAAAACTTAATGAAGCTCCATACCGGCAGCTCTCATACAGGCATATAGAAAAAGAACGAAGGAAAAAAAATGGAAGTTACAGGAAGTTAAGTAAAAACTTTTTACACATGCACAGTAAACTCAGACATCACAAGACTTTCTTATCTCATTACTATGGAGACAAGATAGTAAATGCTGCTGGCTAGCAAACACCTGCTTGCTATAATATTAGCTTAGGAGCTTGGCAGACAAACCAAAAAACCGCAGTGACATAGTATGTGTGTATATTTTATTTGATTACATATACAGAAACCTGGATATATATAGATGCAGTACAGATTCTTTGTCCAACAGAAGAAAATGAACTGTTTTGAATGCTTCCAATTTTTTAATATATAAAGGATTGTTAAAATGGCAGTATATATCCACAATTAAAATTAATTAAAGCAGGAATAGCTCCCTAATATACAATATATCACAGGGCAAAGCAAATTTAGACATCTGGAATATAGTTTTGAGGGCTCAAAGAGAAACTAACAACAATTACTAATGTTTAATATAAAGTTTAAATATTTAAACTGTAGTTAATGATTGGGGATTCAAATGGAAGAAAGAATATACTGTTATTTTTTTCTTTCTTCACTGTTTTTTATTTCAATATGGGAGAATGGAGGAATGTTACATCTTACTTTTTAAACTTTTTTTGCATGTTTATGTTTACTTTTTTCTATTTTTTTGTATTTATAAACAAATGGATAAAGAAAAAAATGACTAGTAAACTCAGTTAAAAACCTGTTCTCTATTCCAAAATCTGTATGAAACTTTACAATATCTTATTATTCTTGCACATTTTTTCTTTTCTGCAACGAAGATTTCATTCATCATATATTTTGAAATTTCAAACATCTAGATGATCAACAGAAAAATTCTGCCCCAGAAATTTGAAAGTAAGTTAATTTCTAAAATTAGAGAAACAGGGGAAGACACAGTGGATATTACCATTATCCACTAAATTTTAGATCGCATTTTAGTGAAGGGTGACAAAACACCTATTTTCTTAATAAGCATCCATAAACATACCTGTGATGCCTACCTGAAAATTACTGTGTAAGAATGAAGAGCCCATATGAATATCCTCACTATTTCCTATGGGTTTATTTTCTCTCCTTATACAGTACTTAAGAGAATTAAATTCATGCCAGGGTGGCATTAAAAGCCAATTTGAAAGATTCACATTATCTTAAAGTCGTTTTCAAGTTTAGTTGGGTTCCTGGTGATTTCATGGATGTGCAGTTTTTTTTGTTTTTTTACAGCAGTACAAATGTGCTTTTCCATTGTTGGGATGTTTTTATTTATTTAGAAAAGCTTACATGACTTTAATATTTATTAATCCTAGGCATCTAAGTGATCCCCCATCCAAATACTAAATAGGCTTGACTCTATTTAACTTCCAAGCCCAGATGTTATTGGCCACACAATACCATCTACTGAGACTGTATTTTCATTCACATACAGAAACTTTTCTCAGCCTAATATGGCTTTTATAAATCACAAGGGGAAAACTTAAAAAGCAATTCAGTGTATATAATAAGAAAACAGGTATTTGTCAAGCTTTAGCCCTTTTCATGTTCTTTTCCTAACTCAGTGAATGCAGATTTTACTTCTAGACAAAGAATGCTTTATAAGTAGAATATAAACATGATGAAAAGCCTTGACATTTTCATTTTCCTTTGACTTGTCTTATTGCCTATGTATAATGTGGATTTTTAAAAAGCCTTGCAACTCAAGGTCTTTAACATGCAATGTCAAATGAGAACCAAATAAGAACAACCAAAGAGTCCAACTCTATCATTCCAATTGAATTACGTTACTAATTACATTATTAATCTAATACCATAAGGATTCCCTCTGCCTTTCCATTACCAAAGGCTGAATCTGTGGCAGAACTTGGCTATAGAATGCATTCTCAAATCAAAGCTGCTTTCCAAGAAATACACAAAAGGATAAGACTGTTTGGAAAGTTCTCTTCCTGGCTTAATTTAATAATTAATTGTCATTAGGATTCTGCGCTGATTTACAGAGGGACTGAGTAAGCTGCAATCTTGAAGCTGTTTATTGTTACAAACTATTTTATGGGCCCCAGAAGTTTTTAACAGCACTTATTTTTAGCTTTCTATCATGATAAACATGCAGTAGAATAAAAATAAAACCACAGAAAAGGACAGTCAACAAAACAAACAATCAACATAACAAGACCACTTTGGAGCTCCATGCCAACACCTAGCCACTGGCTTTCCATGAAATCTGCCATGGACCGAATGGGATCCTCTGGCATTTTAGACACCTAGATTCTTCTCAAACTATTGTTCAGTGGGCACAACATCTGCCCAACAACTTTAACATTGATTCCCAATGGATAGCCAATATAGGAAGACATATAAATGATCCAACAAAAAAAGATGTCAGGGTTCGAACTCCCATGCCAGCAAATGGACAATCCTGAAGAGGATTTGTACCTCACATGTCATTTGCCAGGAAACTCTGTATAAGTGGGGCATAGTATCCTCTCCTCAGTGTGAATACAGGATCCCATATCAAACTGAAAATCATATGTCGGTCCAGTGTTTGATTTTTTAAAAAAATATAAACAATGCTGCATTTCAATGGTTAGATGGCCTAGACATTTGGCCTAGGTATTTGAACATAGATCTTTTTAACATTTATATTTTATTGGGTTTACTAGATGAAATGTTACTTTATATTATTAGTCCATGTATGATATGCCATATGCTAAATAAACAAATAAGTGGGCTGATTGCACAGCAGATAATAAGAGATTCAAACAGCAAGGTTTAAAAGACATTTTCTTGTTAAAGGCAACCTTGTCAGCACAATAGGGTCATGATAAACACACAACCAAGCATAGAAGTAGGGCTCCCCCATCCCCCCAAAAAACTTGTTCCATTTCATCTATATTTCTGAAATAATATTGTCATCTGGTGGCTTTACTAGTTTATGGGACTTTCACCATAACTGTTGCATATTCCAGCAGCTGTTGCCTCTCACCAGTCCCCTGTGGGGGAAAGAGAATGCTAGGATGGAAATGTCTTTTTTGAAACTCTGCCGATTTTTAACTCTGGTCCTGCCTATTTTGAGCTCTAGCATATTTAACGTTAAAAAACATGAACCAAACTAGTTTTCTGCTAACTTTACAATGAAAAGATACCCCAAATCTAGCATAGTAGTAGGAACAATTATTACAAGTCATAGTTTAATTTTTGATTGTTTAATTAAAACATTATTTACCGAGTCTTAAATGCAATATATATATATATATTCAATCTGTATTTTTAAGTGATGCAGTCTGTTTACCAATTCAGGGAATAATAGATCAGAATGAATTGCTTCAGTTTTCAATTTCTAAACATGTGGCTTTCAGGATTTTTAAAAATGTATATTTTACAAAGAGCTATATTTTAAATATATAGTAGCATATTTCATGCTGTTGTAAAAGAGGCTGAAATAGGACACAAACTAAATTTGATTGGAATGTGGTCATTTAGAATCAAAAATGCCTTTATGGCACATAATCAATCCATTGATCAGAAATAGATTTATCTTTCTGACTTCACAAAGCATTCGGCTATGACTAGTCATTATATATAAACTTGTTTTAGTCTTCACATCTCTCCATATCAGGTAAAATCTTACCTTTAACAAATGAATTATTTTCCCAAATTCAGCATAAGCTTATACCAATCAACAATTAATATTTCAGAATCTTTGCACAAAATTGAACTTAGTTCTCCTCTCAGAAATAGAACAGAAGAGAAATAAATTTCCCAAGAAGTTGAACAACAGCAGGTTTTGGGGATATAACTTTCATTTCCATTCAATCACAACTCTTTTTGCATTTCTTTCTGTGCAGGTTGATTTTTGGTATCCAGATTCAGCACTGCATATAGTCAAACAGATGGAAGTAGATTTCCATGTCAGTGCTGCACAGAGTAATACTGTTGAGAGACTCTTGAAACAGAATGGCATACCTTATCGGTAAGTTAAACTTCTCTATTTTTAGGTCTGTGACTATGCGTTTTTGAAATTGTGTAAAGATTGCACACACCCGGGATATGTCTGTGTGATATATATTTATGAATAGTGTGTTTCAATTAATTCATTCTCTCTTATTAGAAAATAGTGCTCTTGGATATAAATGATAAGTTGCTGTCCTTCACTGTAGTATCTTGCTGAAAAAAGGGGGGAATTCTTCTGTATTGTGCAAAAATGTTCATTTCCAGATAGAGTATGGCTACAGGACCAACATGCAAAATTCCCTGTGAAGTCAAAGATATATGAAAAGAAATTTAAAATTATCTGGCCTGCTCTACCAAATACAAATGATTCAAATATCACTGAAAACAATGAAACAAGTTTGTCACATCTAAGCCTATTG
Source organism: Naja naja (assembly GCA_009733165.1). Lineage (NCBI taxonomy): Eukaryota > Metazoa > Chordata > Lepidosauria > Squamata > Elapidae > Naja > Naja naja. Next base: position 158,687,805 of record CM019151.1, read on the forward strand.
TCAATTTGAGGATCAGATTTAAGTTGGATGGGCCCCATGATTTGAAAGTTGTACAAAATCTGCATGCAGTATGCATTGAATAATTAATGTACATTCAAATAAATATACAATGAATCAGTCTAAAATAAATAAAGTCTGTAGGTGACATTTTTGTTAGTGTGGACTTGTCTGAATGTAGGATATTTCTTGCTATTCTTCATTGTTTTCTTTATTGTTTTAACTTGATGTAAGATGCTCAAAGTCATTCTGGAGTCAAGTGGCTTCTAAAATGCAGAAACAAAATGAGCTCAGGCATAGTATAATTTTCTGATTATTTTTTATCATGTAGAATAATATTTGACAACCTACAAGAAAACATTGAAAAGCAGCTTGATGGTGACAAGAACGATGGATACAGCTATGAAAAGTATAATGAATGGGACAAGGTACAGAATTTATGTGACATTCTACAAAGGAAGCATTCTTCAGCAGAAACAATCCCAATTTATCAGAGACACTGGGAAGCGGGTGTGGTGACACAACAGCTTAATGACACTGAATTTGTCATCCAGAGACAGTCAGCACTTCAGCAGTTTGACCCATGATACCACATGATGGAATGAGCTCCTGTCATTTGCCCCTAGCTCCTGCCCATCTAGCAGTTCAAAAGTATGTAAAAATGCAAGTAGATAAATAGTGGGAAAATCTAGCAGTGTTCCATGCAGGTGCTGGAGCTGCCTAGATTCTTCCAAAGTTGGCAGAAGAAAACACCTGACATGACTTGACATCCCTCAAATGCTGTAGCCAGCTGGTACAAAGCTAGTTCACCCCCTATGTCATACTGTGGATAGCATTCATGTGTGAACAAAATGAACTAGCAATATTAGGCTGCCAGTACTATTCTGTGATAAAAAGCATTGTAAAATTCCCTTGATACTAAACCATATACTAAAAAGAGAGAGAGAGAGATTGAACCATTTGTACTTGTTTGTCACTTGGATGTACATGCATCCTCTGAAGCATGAAGAATGCTGTTGATGGCTAAAACTGGGCCTAGTTTTGACTATTACCTAAAGATTCTACCAAAAATGCATGCAAAACATTTTCACACAGGATTGGACATGTATCTTGTTAGTACTTGGCACATTTTGTGCAAGGATTAAGCTACAGTCACAATTATGTGAATTGTAGAAATCGCCCTCTATTATTATCCCATTGGCCATTTTTCTTCAAAGATTGGTCAATTTTTACAGATTCTATTCTTCTACTGCATTTACCAGAACCTTCATCTAAAACAGTGTTTTACAAACTTGGCAACTTTAATATGTAACAACTTAAACTCCCAGCATTCCCCAGCCAGCATATTGTCCAACTAAAAAAAAAATCATTTAATTTCACGGGCTGCAGGTCATTTCATCAGGTGTTTTTCCAGCATCCTTTTTTTAACCCAGATTTCTGATTGGACTGCCAGAATTGCAAAAAGCAACTCAACATTGGTTTCCCGTATCCAGATTGGAAAGACATTTGAAAATCGACCCATCTTCCTTCTTCAGGTATTAAAACCTTTTCAGGAAAATAAGCAAACAACAGACGAAATTGTGTTGAAAAACACCCTCCCAAGTTCACCACCCGTATCTGGAGAGGATTTAAACAATTATTTGATCAGTTCTAAAGCTAGCAGATTACACTGACCACTGGTCTCAGAAGAATCAACAAAAGCCTCAAAGTTACATTGATCTTATATACATGTTGATCAAGTATTTCAGCCATGCATCTACATTAACAGAAGATCCCAAATGCAGGAAGAACTTCTTTACATTAATGAGATATAATAGCCAGAAAAAGACAAAGAAAAAATAGCCAGAAAGGAGGAAGTGGGTATCCTTTCATGGTGTGAAAACATTACAGATACATTCTCTGAAAACTTACATAGAATTTTTTATATAACTTGCGCCAAAGCTTTAATTGTTGCATGAGAGATAACAAAATGTCCTCTAAAGACATTGAATCTATTGCCTCCTCTGAATGTGTTAATTCCATAATCAATTCATCATCAATAGGCACAAATTAACACACTAAATTCTACTCTTCAAGGTGCTGCAAGAGAAATACAGCAAAATATGTGTATTTAGTAATATACGTGTATTAGTAAGCATAATTGATTCAATCTGAGTTCTTCTAACTCTCCACAAGATGAAGTTATGTGTCATGTTAAGCTAACATGCAATTTATTTAGTTTTATTTTAGTATTCCATTAGTCCATCCATCTGATTAACAAATCATGACTGGTTTATGGTCAAGAACACCAGGATATTACTTTTTTTCTGAATGGAGGACCAATAAAGTACTCCATACCTCATTATATTTTACATAGCAGGTGGGGTCAGAATGAATAGTGGGTGTTAAGACAAATATTATATTTGCTTTCATTTTATTTGTCACACATAAAATTGAAATTAGTTAAGTATATATAATACAGTTGTTTCCACATATATAAGAACATTCTGCTTCCATCACATTGAACATTACAAGTGAACAGTGACTTCTGCAGATCTTTCAAGAGCACTGCTGCCCTGAGGCTTAAAGTTATGCATCTTTGACTTATTATGTCATTTTGCTTAATATAATAAGCATGACATGACAACCCAACAATAGAGTCATCTTGCTCTTTCCAATGAGACAACAGTGAAAAAAATTACTTGAATGTACGTTTCTTCATACAAGAATTAGAATGAGACTCTTAGAAACTAATTTTTGTTCTTATTAGCAAAGCTATTTAAAAGTAAAGGTTGCAGAAACAGAATGGATACTGATCCAGAATGGAACAGTAAGGAATAGTATTGTATTGGAGTGTACTTTCTTAAAAACCTTTTTTTTTTTGAAAAATGTTTTCAAGGCAGATTGGAAAGAAAAGTGGAGAAGGAAATGCCATCTTCATGGATTGTGGTGTTCACGCACGAGAGTGGATTTCTCCTGCCTTTTGTCAGTGGTTTGTGAAAGAGGTTAATTAAAAAGGTTTTTTGTCTCAAATTTTTTAAGAGTAACCTTCTCCTAACTGCTCAAATACGTTGAAACAACTTCTAGTATCCCTAGAAGTTCTTACTCATTCACAATTTTAGTTAGTTAGTTGGTTGGTTGGTTGGTTAGTTAGTTATATCCTATCTTTATTATTTGTACCATAACTCAAAGCAGCAAACATACTTATCACTTTTTCCTCCTCCTATTTTCCTCACAACAACAACCCTGTCAGTGGTGGTATTCTACCGGTTAGGCCCGGTTCTGCTGAGCAGGTAATGGCAATGAGCAGTGGAGACTGAACTGGTTCTCTCTGCTACTCTGCTGTTGGGCCCACCTGCCTGGGCTCTCATACTCACCTTTATCCTCTGAATTTGAAGCTGCAGCTGCTTTGTGCGGCACAGCAGAGTGCCCTGCAGTAGCTGCTGAAATGACCAGGCTTGCAGGAGGTGAGTTAGAATGCCTCTGCACCTTTGCAAGGTGTGTGCATGCAAAGTCTGTGCATGCAGACAAAGCACACCCACCAAGCCACACCCACCAAACCAGTGGTAAAAATATTTGAATCCCACCACTGACCTCTGTGAAGTAGTTGGGCTGAGAGAGAGTGGCTGGCACGAGGTCACCCAGCTGGCTTTCATGGCTAAAGTGGGATTTAAACTCACAATCTCTTGCTTTCTTGCCTGGTGCCTTAATCACTAGACCAAACTGGCTTTGATCTTTGATCTTTTGATCTTTGCATATTCTGTAACTTGCAAGATCAAAGCCCTTGTATCTCACTAAACAAACTGAAATGTGAAGCACGTTTCTGTATTCTCAAAAAAGTCCATCATGATTAATATAGAAAATAGTTTCTATATGATGAAGAAAATCTGAAATTCTAGGTACACTTTATTTATAAGACCAACTGAGCCTAAATTTTGAGTATATAGGATCACAGAGAAATTTTCTTTCTAAAACAGTTATGTTTTCTAAATTATCAGGCCATCAGCACCTATGGAAAAGACAGGGACATGACGCACATACTTGATAACATGAATTTCTACATCGTTCCTATAGTTAACATAGATGGCTATGTCTGGAGCTGGACTCAGGTATTGTTCATACTTTTTAACAGCATAATCTCGTCTAGCACCTAAGTTATTCCTATGCTCCTTGAACCAAGCACTCCAATACCACCAGTTAAAGATCAGGGGGCCAAATTATGTTATGGGAACATGCCCCCGCTGTTTACAAGGGCTGGTGTGCTCCGACCCCCAGGTCTCTGCCCGCTCCCCTGGGATCTTGGGAGGTGTGGTCCCTGGGCTTAAACTGGTATACGTGAATGCCAGGTCCGTCGCTAACAATTCATCCCTCCTCCGTGAGCTTATTGAGGAGGAGGCTGCAGATCTGGCATGCATTACGGAAACCTGGTTGGGGCCAGAGGGAGGTGTCCCTCTGTGTGATTTATGCCCCCGCTCCCTCCTTCAAGTGGGGGAGGGGGTGGACCCTTTGCAGGGCAGAGCAGAAGAATTTAGTTTATTTATTTATTATTTATTTATTAATGGGACTTATATGCCCAGAAGCTATACGCAAAAACTCAGGCACAATAAATAAATACTTTAAAAAGAATTAAACTAATGGTCCCAATTAAATACATCTGGCGGATAAGGTTGCTCAAATTCGCGCCAGCTTGGACTCGGACTGGCAGTGGTCTGACGATGAGGTGACAGCGGATCTGGTTGATTCTACCTGGGTTGAGTTTGACCCGGTCTCCCTTGATGAAGTGGACAGGATCATGCGGAGGTTGTCCTCCACCCCATGTTTATTGGACCCATGTCCTTCCTGGTTGGTTTATGCCTCCAGGGAGGTTACACGCGGCTGGCTCCAGGCAGTTGTCAACACCTCCTTGAGTGAGGGATCCTTTCCTGCCACCTTGAAAGAGGTGGTGGTGAGGCTCCTCCTCAAGAAGCCTGCTCTGGACCCAGCCGTTTTGGGCAACTACCATCCAGTCTCCAACCTTTGCTTTTTAGCAAAGGTTGTTGAGAGCGTGGTGGTGCAGCAACTTCCCTTGTTCCTGGAGGAAACTGATTATCTAGACCCATATCAATCGGGCTTCAGGTCTGGACACAGCACAGAGACAGCATTGGTCGCGCTGATGGATGATCTCTGGAGGGCTCGGGACAGGGGTTTTTCCTCTGTTCTAGTCCTATTAGACTTCTCAGTGGCTTTCGATACCATCAACCATGGTATCCTTCTGCGGTGGCTCTGGGGGTTGGGGGTGGGAGGCACCATTTTGCGGTGGTTCTCCTCCTACCTCTCGCGCCACTCACAGTCGGTGTTGGCAGGAGAGCAGAGATCGGCCCCTAGGCCCCTCACTTGTGGGATGACACAGGGGTCTGTTCTCTCACCTCTCCTGTTTAATATCTACATGAAACCACTGGGTGAGATCATCCGAGGTTTTGGGGTGAGGTATGCTGATGATACCCAGCTTTATATCTCCACCCCAGACCAGATCAGTGATGCTCTCTCCATGATGTCCTGGTGCCTGGAGGTGGTACAGGTCTGGATGGGGAGAAATAGGCTCTGGCTCAACCCGACCAAGACGGAGTGGCTGTTCTTACCGGCATCTCGGTTTTCAGACGATGTTCCATCCTTGGTCATGGGGGGAGAGGTGTTGCCCCCCATGGATAGGGTGAGGAATCTGGGCATCCTCCTGGACCCACAGCTCAGTTTGGAGGAGCAGGTGGGGGCTGTGGCCAGGGGGGCTTTTGCCCAGGTTCAGCTGGTTCGCCAGCTCCACCCTTACCTGAGCCAAGATGCCCCTCGAACGGTCACTCATGCACTCATCACTTCCAGAATCGACTACTGTGATGCTCTCTACATGGGACTGCCCTTGCGAACTACCCAGAGGTTACAACTGGTGCAGAATGCGGCCGCATGGGCTGTGATGGGAGTATCCCAATACTCCCATGTTACACCCCTCCTGCATGACCTGCATTGGTTGCCAGTTGCCTCCCGGGTTAGTTTCAAGGTGCTAGTAACAACTTATAAAGCCCCAAATGGCTTGGGTCCAGGATACTTGCAGGAATGGCTCCTGCCAGCATCATGTGCTGATCGCCCTGTTTGCTCCCACAGGAGGGACCTCCTTGGGATACCGCCGGTTAGGCATTGTCGGTTGGCGGTTCCCAGGGCTAGGGCCTTCTCCATGGGAGCGCCCACCCTTTGGAACCAGCTCCCCGTGGATCTCTGTTTGGCCTCTGATCTCCACTCCTTCCGCCGGGACCTGAAGACTGGTTGCTTCAACAGGCTGGCCTGGAATGACCTGGGTGGAGGGGTTTTAACTGTTTTAGTTTTTAAAGTTTTAATGTTTTATTGTTTATTCCGACTTGTTAGGTTTAATTTGTTTTTATGTAAATTATATGTAAATTATATGTAAATATGTGCTGTTTTAATGTTAGCCGCCCTGAGTCCTTAGGGAGAAGGGCAGCATATAAGTCGAATAAATTATTATTATTATTATTATTATTATTATTATTATTATTATTATTTTGATATTTATTTTGAAAAAGCACATGTCAGAAGTCCTCTCTCCTGCCTGCTATTTCCAAAACTAATAATACATAATTTCACAAAGCTTTTTTTTTTAGGAGGGGGGGATAACCTGTTAGATTTTAAATATTTATGGCACATTTTTAATATACTTAGATCAATAGATGGCCAGCTTTGTGTCATATATGGGGGGATGGGGATCTGTGACCCCAGAGCTTCATAGGATCCTCATCCCTGTTTTATAATTTTGAAGACTGCTTTAAGTATGAAATGAGAATTTTCTACCATTATGAAGTGAACATTTCAGTTCTAAATACAATAGAAATTTTGCATACTAAAGATATATTCAGCATATTCATTTGGTCAGAAGTAGAACAGTCCACTGAACTGAATTGGAAAATATTAGTTATAACTAATCCAAAGCATTCATTTCTGTAAACTACTCTGAGTCTATAGCCAATCCAACTGCATGATCATCTTACATTTGCTGATAAGAATAGAAATGAAGACAACAGAACAAAATTAATAGAAAGCAGAAATGATTACAAATATCTCTATTGCAAGGTACAGATAAGCATATCAAAAGATATGTATAATGTTATAATAGATCAAATTTATCACTATTAACAATACAATAATATCTATCTATATCTATATCTATCTATCTATTTCATAAAACTGTAACATAACTCCAAGCCACCATTCAGCTTAGCTCAATATCTTTTTTAAATTATATATATTTGCTTCAGGTGTAATTAATTCAACCAAATTCTAGCCCAAATCAAAGAGACTGTGGAGAAAAAGAAAAATGATATGTAGCAACATGAGCAATTATGAGTGTTCCTAAAAGGACATATATCTCCTCCTTAAGCTGCATTGATTGCTGCTTTCCTTTTCAAGATGCTGGTTATGACTTTTAAAGCCCTATAAGGCATGGGGCCAAGTTATCTAAAAGACCACCTAGCTCTCCCCAGTTATTTCTATCTCTACCCATCTCATCAGGAGAGGCATGCTGCAGGTTCCATCCATTAAGGAGTTGACTGGAGATGAGCCTTTTCTATTGTGGTGCCTGCTCTCTAGAACATTATCGCACCTGAAGCAGTAGTGGGATTCAAAAATTTTTACTACCAGTTCTGTGGTCATGGCTTGGTGGGCGTGGCAGGAGTATACTGTAAAATCTTCAGTCAGATGTGGTATTTGCCGGTTCTCTGAACTACTCAAAATTTCCACTACCGGTTCCCCAGAACTGGTCAGAACCTGCTGAAAACCACTTCTGGCCTGAAGTGAGAACAGCCCTAATCCTTATGGCCTTTTGCAAAGCCCTCAAAACATGGCTTTTTTGTCAGGCCCGGAGATCTCTTGTCAGCAGAAAACATGTTTGTACCATGTAATATATCTTAAAATTAATCCTTCACAAACTTGTTTTCCTTATGTTTGTGATTTAACTGTTTTAGCTGGTTTTTAAATTTGATTTTAGTGGTTTTCAAATCAAATCCAAACCTTTGTTGTCAATGCACAAAATGTGTACAATGAAATTGAATATTTTGTTACATGCCACCTACACACACACACACACACACACACACACTTACTTTTATAGGACTCTAAAAAAGAAGTCTGAAGGTTGGAGTTTAGGAGGCTATTGCTTGGGTCTTGGTCTCTTTAACATCCTGGCACTAACGAGAAAAGACTGCAAAGAATTTACAGGGGAACAAATCTAAATGCAGTTAGACTTCACTGAATGTGGTTACAGTTTCCAAGCCACAGAATGTTTCTATCAATATAATATTAGTAGTGACGCAGGGGATGGATGCTTATTAAGACCAATGACTTGCTAAATGGCTATGTGTGGATAAACCATGTTTGGGAAAACTAATGAATTAGTTTTACTGCTATAACTGAAACATATCTAACCATTTTAGACACCTACTTTATAAGATTAGATCCTGCTAAGGGAAGAACCAGACTGGTTTAAGGCTGCCAAGGACTGTATCAAGAAGCAATTAATTCATAATATTTTTGTAATACATAGATGATTTATAAGGTGATTGAGAAAAGAATACTATGCGGAATCTGACATAAAATATATGTATATATGATATTTGGTAGATAGAAAAATATTGTTATTAATATAGAATGAAGATGGTAAGCTCAAATTGACAACTAAAGGGGACAAATGTTAGAATTAATAGGGCAAGGATTGATAAATGGCAAATGTAACAGATAAAAGTAATATGTGCAATAAATATAGAAATGAAATAAGAATCTTAGATAATATTGTAAAGTAAGATATGAGAATATCCCAAGAAAAATGAAATAAGATAAGAATCAAAATTGGATAAAATAAGTTTAATGAATTTAATATTAATAAGTAATAATGTGATATGAAACTGAACAAGATCGATGAAAATGTAATTATGGTCATGTTTGTACTGAAATGTAAAAACCTGGAACCACACTGCTTGCCAAAAGAGAGGGTTTTTTTTAAAAAAAATTAAAAATGAAAGAAGGAATTGAATAATGAAACTATCATGTATACTTAAATAATATAGTGTTTGGCATTAGAAGAATGTATTGGAATATTGAATAATTAAATAATGAAAGATTATAATTTAATACAAATATGTGTATTAACATTAGAGATATGATTAACGTTATTATTTTTGTTTGCACCAGAATGTATGATGCTTAAGTGCCACAATGTTTATGTATTGATGTGTATATGTAGAATAAAATAAAAAAATTGGGGGGGAGAAGCAATTAATTCAGAAGGACAAAAACAAGGCTTTCTTGGATTTAAAGCTGCCAATATTTTTCTAATGTAGTAGGAAATCTGTTATTCTATATGCCTAGTTCTGGATTTGAGATACTGTACGTTTTAATCTAGTCAAGCTGTGTCTTGAAATTTCTATCAGGTTAAGGTCAAAGGTCAAGATAAGCTGTGAAGTGTTAGAGATCAGTCTAATCAGAGAAACTTCACAGGACCAAAGCTTAGATGGGCATTTTTCTATTTATAAGGGCTTCATTAAGGACATTTGTCTAATGGATCTGAGAATGCCTCTCCTCTTCTCTGCATTCTTTTACAGAACACTTGAACAATCTTTTTTATCTGAACTGCATAGCAAAAAGTTACAGCTGAAGAAGGGAATCAGGCTAGCAAAGCAAAGCTCACTGAACACACTGTCCTACTTTCCATTGCATTGTCTTTCTGCAGACAATTAATGCATTCCACTTTCTGTTAGTATAAACAAAGAGAAAACATACAGAAATATATATGGGTCAGATTGAAGTCCCTAAATTATTTTTGTCCAGCAGAATCGTTTCTGGAGAAAGAATCGTTCTAATGCATCCCAGAGTAACTGCATTGGTGTTGACATCAATAGGAACTTTGATGCTGCATGGAATAGTAAGTAGCCTTTGTAAACTATGTATATCTACATGTTATTTTCATATGACTATTCCAGATGGTGTTTTAGTAAAATTACCTAGATTATCACTAGACCTTTAGAGTAAATCAAAAATAGTTGGATTGAAAATAGGATTTTTAATGAACCTACGAACTAAGATTGAGTAAATATTTCATTTTTATACCATAGCACCATACATCACATCAGTGTTGATACTCATTTCTTGACTACTGTGGGAAGTACAAAACTCTGGACTTTAATTCTTCCATTTTAGTTTATTTATCTAAAGGAGGTAAGGTAGCACTGTACACTTCCCAGAATCCTATTGCAATTTGTCACCAAAACTTAGTGATGTAACTTACCATTAAAACTGTAATATTCATGCTTCCAATTAAAAGGGAATGAATCCTTTCCTTCTTCATTTTTTCATGCTTTTATCATATGTGTTTAAGTGTGTTTTAAATCTTTTCTGGCTGATCAAGATAGTATTTTATTTTACACTATACAAGCTCTTTCTCTGGATGTAGACAGCAATTTCTAAAAAGTATTTCACTGATATACTGTAGGTTAAATGCTTTGTTAAAAAGCATTGTTTCATATTGAAATACTAGTGTACATAATGACTGAGCACTATAAAAATCCAGTTAGCCTTGGGAAGTGACTTTTTTCAAATTATTATTCAAGTTATATATTATTGCTATAAAGTATTTATCTGTGTGACATGTATGTCTACATGATTCCCAGTTTAGTCTAGGGTTAAGACACCAGTAGACAGTGAGTGCTTTAGGCATGAAACCAATTGAGTGACTTTGGGCCAATCACTCTGTCTCAGCCAAGGAAATGAGGTTCAGGCAGCAAGCCAATCAATCAATTCTTGTTGCAATCAATGGGTCAACACTCTATTGGTCCAATGATAAATGGAGCCTGCAATTGTAGGATAATGCTAGGAAGAAGGGAAAAAAGAGGTAAGTTTCTATCTATTAGATATGTAATAATATATGGAAATTGTACCCTATTAAATATTCTAATACAATCATTGCCAAGTGTTATATTTTTGCATAATTGTTAAAATATCTCTAGAGTATATTCCTATGGACATTTACTAGGAGTAATCCCTACTGAATACATTGGGACCTACTTTTGAATAAATTTGTAAAAATAACCTGTGCAGGCAAATCTATCAGTTATTTGAGCATGTTTAAATGGTTTATTTCTATTAATCAAATTAACATGCTAAGTGATGTTGCCATCAGCGTAGGTCAGTGGAAAATGTTCTGATTCAAACCAAACAAATAAACCTCTAACAGTAATGTCTATGCTAGCCAGGATCAACTTAACTGTGTAATAAAATGAAACTGTTCTTTCCACTGACAGCTGCTGATTCTTCCAAAAATCCCTGTGAAGAAACATATTGTGGATCTGCACCAGAATCTGAACCAGAAACTAAAGCAGTTGCTTCATTCATCCGCAGCCATCTTTCTTCAATCAAGGGCTACCTCACCATGCATTCCTACTCTCAGATGATATTGTTCCCTTTTGGTTATACCTATGAGAAGACAGCAAATTATAATGAATTGGTATGAAGGCATTACAATTGTCCCATTTCCCAACATTTATAATTTGACTGTCTGCTTTGTGCTCAACCAACACAATTCTTTACTAATCTTGAGATGGAATCCAATCTCATGTATCTCTGAAAGAAATTCATATCCAGAAATCATAGGACTTCATGTGGCTTGTCATCCCCACCAAAAATTAATACCAGATTATTAAATTTAATGTGATGAAAGAGGAGTATTTTAAATAAATGGCAATAGATTATATGAACATAATTTTAATTAACTATCAATAAATTAAATCAAGTTTGATTTTTGCTGTGCCCCCATTTACTTCTTTATCTTAGGAATTTAATCCCCAAAATCCTACTCAAAAACCAAAAACATCAGAATTTTTAATCACATATGGCACTTTTTGACCTGCCAAATATATAAGGTCCAGAATGTACAAGCATGATGAAATCTGCATTTCTCAGAATTTTGATATAATTCAAAATGTTCTTACAAAAATTGCACACTAGGAACATTAGAACTACACACTACTAGAACAAGCTAAAATTAGAACAATTCATATGAATATTCATGTGAATTTTTTTGGCTGAATTCATAAACAAGGGAAATTTAAAAAATGAGGTCAATAAGATGAAAAACTCAATGAAGCACAATTGAAGTAAGCAAAATTCATCCAGGTGTTCTAGATTCTGTGGCTCAAAAAAGTGCATAGGAAGCTTATTTTTAAGACCTTTGTGTTTTGCTCCAATTGATGCTGGTTTCTTCTTTGTTTGATACTAGAATGAACTTGCAAAAAGAGCTGTCAAAGCTATAGCCAGCCTTTATGGTAAAGTGTATAAGTATGGAACATCAGCATCTACTATCTGTACGTATTTTACACATTGCTAAAAGACATATTATACTCTTTATAAGTCATGCTGGATAGTGATAGGGCTTTCTTCCTCTGGGTAGAAGAAAAAAAAGTTGCATGGAGATGTAGCACTTGTGGAAAATACAGGTAGTCCTAATGATCATTTGTTCAGCAATCATTTAAAGTTACAATAGTGCAGGGATCTTATGGCTGGTCCTCAAAGTTCCTGCCATTGCAGCATTGTTTTGCAAGCTTACAGCAAAGTTGCAAATAGTTACAAATTGCAGTAAGTTGCAGTCACCTGACATTGTCCTTGATGACAGTGTACAATTCACTTAATAACCACAACCAGAACTGCCATTTTAAGTTGGTATGGTCACATGATTTTTCTCTTTACAACCTTAGCATTGCAGTTACCAGTCTCAGTTACAGTCATTTACTGAGGAATAATTGTACCATCTACAATAGAGAAGGTATTTTTTCAAAAAGCTGTTGGAATTATGTTCTCATAAACCCAATGCAATCTCTCTTGTAACTACATGTAAATGAAGCCACCAAAAAAGTGACAAATAAGAAGACCCAAAGGTTTAGGTATCCTGAAAAAAGCTCATCTTTGACCTTTTGTGGGGACACTATATAGGGAATGGAGAGAGGAAAAACAAATCAATACGGCTAAAACAGATGTGGGTCAAAATGGAGATAGCCAGTGAATACATAAAAATCCATGAGTGTAAATGGATGGTATCTCTAAGAGATTAATAATAGATCAATCCCACATTACTGATTTCAGGAATGTGTTTATTTGTTTTTCTCCTTTTAGAAAAGAAGCAGGCAACTGAGCCATAGCAATAGACTAGTAATTAGACTTATATACTGCTTTGTGGTGCTTTATAGCACTCTCTAAATGGTTTTCAGAGTCAGAATATTGCCCCAACAATCTGGGTCCTCATTTTACCGACTTTGGAAAGATGGAAGGCTGAGTCAACCTTGAGCTGGTCAGGATTGAACTACTGGCAGTCACCAGAGTTAGTCTGCAATAACCACATTCCAACCACTGCACCATCACAGCTCCATAGAATTCCTATAGCATTCTACATAAACTGTTTTTCTATATATGTCCATTACTGGCAGCAGCTTTCCAAGTTCTGAGAGGGCTTTCATAATTTATGATTCATGATCCTATTTTTAAAATGGAAGTAACTGATCCTAAACATTTCATTTTCCTCAAGGCCTCCACAAGTGAACAACAATCTTCTCCTCTTAAAATTATTCAAACAGCAGTATGTCACCTTCACATTAATTATTTTGTTTTTGTTTTTTCTCTTTTTTTCCCTGCTATGCTTCCTATCATTCCATTTGTTGTGTCTTGCTTTACAGATCTTTCCTCCGGTTGTTCCGATGACTGGGTATTCAACCAGGGAATCAAATATTCCTTCACCTTTGAGCTTCGTGATAAAGGCAAATATGGATTCCTTCTCCCTGAATCCCAGATCAAGCCAACTTGCCAGGAGATAATGCTAGCAGTCAAGTTAATTGCCAGTTACATCCTCAACAAGACTTTATAATTTGGTTTTTGGATGCATTATAGATGTTTGGACAGTAATAAATCATCATTTATTACATGAGAAATATTTGTTTTGAATTTGAAAGCTCTTTTGGGATCTGCGGTCCCATGTCAATCCAAAACAAGGCATTTCAGCTTCTTCAGTTTCAAGCATAAAATATAATTTCACAAATATTTTTTCCTGCAAACTTGATTCAAGTTATGAGACAGCAGATGGACATTCCCAAAAAGGGAGGTCTTTATACTTACCTTTGATATATGTACAAATTCTGAATTAAGGGAAATGTATGATTTTGGTTATTGAAAGATGTACCAGTTAAGTCACAAGCCTGTCAAATGGCAGCCCATGGGCCGGATGCATTACTTGCAGGCCATGCCAGCTCCTGCTCTGCTAAGGCAAAAAAGTCATAATACATTTATTTATTTATTTTATTTATATTGGGATTTCTATGCCGCCCTATCTCCCAAAGGACTCAGGGCAGCTTACAACAATAAAAACATACAGTACAAACATTAAAAAACTATTAAACAAACATCCCAATATACTAATTAAAACTGACAAACCACCACTAAAAACCCCTCCCCCTCCATCAGTCCAGGTCGGCAAGCTGGAAGAGCCATGTTTTCAAGCCGCGATGGAAGGATTGAAGGTCAGGAGCCATCTGAAGCTCCAGAGGCAACTGATTCCACAGGGTGGGCACTCCCACAGACAAGGCCCTACCCCTAGGGGTCACCAGCCAACATGTCATCTAACACGATTGAGTTTGACACCCATGAGTTAAGATAACTTGAATTAAATGAGCTATGGTATATATTTTTTAGAATTAAATAGAAACATAAAGGGATTTTGTCTTGTTTTTATTATTGATTTGAATGAAAGTCAAATGGAACACCCAGCCCCTCATTAGAAATCAAAATGAAGGGAGGCTATAGTGTAATTTCTATACGATGCACACAATCAAACAATATTTTGGCATCTTGTGCATCCCTTAGATTAAGTGGATATTAAGTGGAAGAAGGCAGGATTGGACCATGTTGTACTGGATCAGATGTAATACCCTTTCTTTTGATAAGGCTGAAAATTCTTCCTTCAGCCTAAGCGTTTCTTTATATTAGAAGAAGTTTCACTGCTGTTAAATCGGAGTATTTCTTTGTAATGAAAATAACATCTCCCAGAGGTGATTTTTCACTGCAACAGGTCATAAGGGAAAAAGATTAAACTCATCTTCCCAAATTCCTGTTGTTTCAATAATGTTTATCCTTCTCATGAGAGCTATTTACAGGTGTAAAAACAGTCACACAAAGTTAACATTATTTAGAATTATTGCAGCTTTGTGCTACATTAAGCCATAATGTAGCTTGCTTCATTGTGATTTAATGTATGCATAAGTCTGGCCAATCATTCCTTATTCAAGCAAACCCGTTAAACAATTCATGATGTATTATGATGGGTGAATCCAGCCATTGAATATGATAGTTTTTGTTCTCAAAGCTGCCAGTGGCGGAAAGGGCAGGAACTTTTTGCAGTCCCCAAACTTGTTTCAGAGAAATTCACGTGTACTGGGTATATAGGTTGTTATATTTTGTGTTATTCTTAGTTTCAGAAAAACTTGAATCTAACCAAAACTTAGAATACTCATACAGCAGTAAAAGGCAACTACTTATCTATGTGTTTTTTCCACTGGTTAAATTATATATTTTAAAAAAAATCATGCATTCATGTCTTTCCTCAAACCCATCTCTTTTTACTATTCTTTATAGAATTTGTGGTCTTTTAGTCATCTTCCTTCCCATGTTCTGAGCCTGTCCCAATTTCTTTGAATTTATTTTAAAGTGAGGTGTCCAGAGTGGGACACCATAGTTGAAATTAGTCTGACATCAGCAAAATAAAATAAAAGTATTGCTTTTTGCAGTTTAAAAATTATGCTTATGTTGATTTAACCTAAAAATGTATGCAGGCAATACTGTTTAGCTTTTGCATCTTTTGATTGTCTAAGACCAAGCGTAGTTATAGTCAACATGCAATTTTTTTGAAGTCTTTAAAAGAACCATAAGAATTTGTCTGATTTAATGTATTGATCCCTACTTAGCCCAAGTATTCCAATTAAAAAAATTAAACTATTTTCACATTTTAGGTTATTCTACAAAGTCAGTTTCTCTGGTGATTCAGGATCAACATGTTACTGCTTACCTATTATTGACCAAAATGTGCGTGCCTCTTTTCAAGGCTGAAATTGAAGATATGTCTTTAATAAACTTGCATCCTAAAATTTGCGTGATTTCAGATCATTATTCTCCAAATAGACCAAGAAAGTGGAACCATGCTGTGGACCTAATAGGTGGATCTAATAATAATATTGTTCTCTCATTCCCTGATCCATGCTTTTTCCAGACAACACACACCAATAGAATTAGTCAGTATATATTTGTTTCAGTTTCTCAAAGCCCTTTTGGAGATGGTGCACCATCTTTCTCATTTTACATTATCTTTTTGCCATGAATTTTCAGATTATCAAATTTCATTATGTGGCAATTCATGATATCTATTCACTTAACTTTAAATTTAAATCTTCCCCAATATTTCACCTAGTTCGATCTCTTTGAGGAAGAACTGTTCCTCCACTTCCTTGTCTAAAGGCAATCAATGGTTTTTGTTTTCTTGTTTTCTGCAATTTTCTGTCTCACCATCTCTGACCAAATCAAGCACTTTATGGATCCTGACAAGCACTGACGTTTTTGACTGTGCATTGACTGAATCTTGCTATTTTGAAATGACTATGCTTCCTTAGGTAATTTCATTGTTTTGTTTTGAGTTAGTCAGCATTGCCCTCTGCTGGGTCTTGTTCTAAGCACACTGTTGTTAATTTTAATGTTTATTAAAAAGGGTGGGGTGGAAATTGGGAACTAAGGTGGTTGAGGTGGTGAACTTGTTCTCTGTGGAAGTCATTGTTTTTATTTATTTTGTTAGTTTAATTTCTTTTTGTGTAAGTATTTTTGTTTTATGTTTTTAATTCTAATTTTGTTCCTGGTTGGATTATTTTCATAATAATTCTTTGTAGCCATATATTATTTATCCGTATATCCATAATGCTTTCATTAAAAAATGGCTTACTTTCTATGGTTTCTATGTATAATTATATTGTATTTAAATTTTTCATATGCTGAATTTAAGGATATTGAGTTGGAAAGTGAGAGGAATGCCAAACATCCTTAAATGTACAAAGATTCTATCTAGTTCTTTAAATATCTGATGTTATATTTTTGCAATAATCTCATGTCAGAGAGGATGAAATACCTTTTTTTCATCTGAAATAGGGTGAGCAAGTATTTCACAACACTGGGAGTATTTTTAACTTAAGCATATTTTAATGGCTCAATATATATCAGATACTTTGGCTACTTCAAAGGTATCTGAGATGCTGTAGTTGATGGAATCCATAACAGAAATCCATAACATCTCTTTATTAAAATTTGAAGAATATTTTTAAAGTTAATACTACTGGGATATATCAAACATAGACCAAAGGCTTAGATACACCAATAATGCTCCCATCAATGGCTACATGTTCTTAAAGATGTTAAAATGGTATTGATTAATTTCAGATTCAAGCTGATTCATTAAAAAAAATATTTAGAGTGTATTAGGACTCCCCAAAGGACGTACTTGAGATTTTCTCTGTGGGAGATGTAAAAAGGATTATTGACCCATATGCTATGTATGTGGGGGTGGGTTAGCTAAAAGGATAATATTGAGAAATTGGAACAGTGACTTTACTCCAGATACTAAAGATTGGCTTCTGGAAATCCCTGTTTTAGAAAAGACAGAATTTTTACTAGTAAAAGGATAAAGAAATATCTTTTTCTATGGCATAAATGTTACAATATTTTATAATAATATTGTAATACAGTATGATATGGTATTTTTGTAAAGCACTAGTCAATTGTAAGTTTAATATATGATAGATTTGTTGTTTATTTGTTTCCTTTTTAACTTTTCCTTTTCCTCTTTTTGCTGAAGTTTTTATTTTTATGGATGTTTAGTTTACTTTTTTTCATTATTCTGTATCTTGGTACTTCGTTTTATATTCTGTGGTCTTTTAAAATAAAAAATAAAGTGAAATAAAACTAAAAACACAGTATCACTGTAAAGCATTGGTAATTTTAAATGGTGGTTTGCAAACATAATATATATAATATATATTGGGGTCATGCAGCTGCACTTGGATGCCAGCAAAATAGCTTCATACACATAGTCTTTCTTTGAAGATGTAGCAGAACAGCAGGCAGAACTGGGGGACAGAGTCAAGTGGGTCATCAGCCTAAAATCAGTATGTTGCTACAAGTGAACTAAGTTTAACACTTCTTGAATTCTGTTGCTCCTTATCTGGTGCCAATTTAATATTGAACTTAGTTGACTAGATTCTTGTGTATAGGCTTGAACAATAAATCTTTGAACTGCAACTTAATGTATGATCCTGGTCCTTTGTGCTTAACAGAAGATGAGTTACTCTGTTCCACAGACCATCCCAGTTTCTTAATTTCATTTTTTTTCCAGCTTTGCAATATGAGGTCTAGTGATCATTTTTATACCAGTTTTCAAATGTGGCCACAATCATACATTTGTGTTGTCTATAATATCTTTTCTATCATGTGTTAGTGAGCTTCAGAGATTAACACATTCAGTAAGATCACCATCACTATGACTTGTGAAAAAAATAACGTATTTTTGATGGAATTATCAACCTATATAATGTTTTTATTCTTTCACAAACATTATTTCAATAATTAAATCAACAGTGACACCCTGTGGCAAAATGTTATATTCTGCTTTAAAAATAATATCTTAAAGTATGGGATGGAACATATAGGTGGTTCTCATTTAGCAACCACAACTGAGACTGGCAACTTAGTTGTTAAGCAAAGTGGTCACTAGTTGAAACAGCTATTCTGCTTATGAACTTACGTTCTTCAAAACTTCAGATTTCCTGGCACACCCAGGTGATAATCCAGGAGCCTTTTATCCCAAATAAATTTATGTGTGAGACAACTTGTATATCTGTGTGAATGTTTTTATTCCAAAATATTCATACGTGATTGATTGATTGACCCACGGATAGCAGAAAACAGACAATAGATTTCTAGAACACATTAATTCAGAGTTCTCAAGGCACAAATGACCAGATTCAATTTATCCTAATTTGGAAATATTATACAATCAAAGTCCTAGCTCTCTTGAAAAATATGTAGTGCTGGGAAATCCAGAAGAAAAAAGAAAAGATTCACTTAACAGCCATGTTACTAACTTACAGTATCAACTACAGGGATTCACTTAAGAACTGTGGCAAGAAAGGTTGGAAAATGGGGCAAAACTCACTTAACAAATGTCTCACTTAACAACAGAAATTTTGGGCTCAATTGTGGTAATAAATCAAGGATTACCTGTATCTGAAGAACTGTTGTTTGTAAATTGAAGTAGAATTGTTCAGACTTTTTCCAGAAGAGAGTATGAAAAACTAAGGGATTAAATTGTAACCTGGATATCATGAAAGAGCTGTTCAATAATGGAACAATATGCCCACCCTTTATTTTAGTATTTAAACAAAGACTGCATCATAATCTGTTGGGGAAGCTGTAATGGTTGATTGAGCAGAGGTATAAGATAATCACCTATTTCCTTTCCAAGTTCTAACTCTTACATGATCCCATGAATTTTTTATTCCACAAATTATTGTTAAACAAGTCATAATTTTGGTGCAGATCAGGGGTGGGATTCTACCAGTTCACACCTATTCGCTAGAAGAAGTTGCCAGCCTAATCCTGTAAGGAAGGCAGGAAGGAAACATTCTGGTGTTGCTTACAGAAACTGCCTCTCCGTTAACCCTTATTACATTCTTGGAAGGACTAGACTTCCTGTCTCAGGAATGTCTCTGGAGTTTTTTTCCCCCTCCTTTGCTGGTATTTTGCTTGTGTGAAGTGACCATTCAAAGTTACAATGGCACTGAAAAAAGTGACATATGACCATTTTTGACACTTACGACTGTTGCAACATCCCCACAGTCATGAGAGGCCAGGGGAGGAGATGTGTGCCTCGATGTGAGTGATGTTGAGTTGGCCACGCCCAGCCAGTAACATGACCACCAAACCATGTCCACCCAGTCACATGACCACCAAGCCATGCCCACCAACTAAGCCATGCCCACAGAACTGGTTGTTAAAAAATTTGAATCCCACCCTGGTGCAGATCGAAAAAAAACCCAACTTCAGTTTTAGATCTTTGGATGAAGGGTGTTGAAATAACAGCTCACATTCTTTCAACATTCCACTGTTCAGTGTTTTTTCCTAGTTTTATGTCTCAAGAGCAAGGTAAAACATGGTTAGGCAGAAAAAGGAATTGGTGGTTTAAGCAATCTCTTAAAGGTTCATATAGTGGCCTAAGTACATCAGTCTTTCTTTTTAAAAAGTTGCAGCTTTATTTTTGTTTTGATTGGTGAATTTTAAAAATAGTCTTTTATTTAATTCTATTTTTCAAAACCACTTGCAAAGAATTTCAGAATTTCCAGAAAATCTAATAAACTCTCAACATTCCATCCTCAGAATTACTCTAATTTAGAGAGTAAATTAATTCATTTACTGTTTTCACTTCTGATATTAAACCAGTAGAGGGCATTATTACCTCAAAATGATGTTCTGTGTGTGAATGAATAATATACAATATAAGAGATTAGGAACTCTCATAACTTTTTATGAATATATCCAGACAGAGTAAGTTAGCTCTGATTTTCACAACTCATCACTTAATCTAACTTACTTAACACAGTATCCTGCGTGTGCTATACTACAGAATTATCTATTACTGTCCACCAGAGCTCACTGATTTTTTAAAAATAATTATAATAATTTGGAAGCATGCTTCTAAATCCCAGGGAGTTTTTTTGAAAATGAAAACAGTAGGTAGATACACTCTACTGATTTGCTATACAATGTACTCACCAACCCGGGGGTGGGGAGATATATGGTGATGGTAGGGAATGTTCTGGAGGATAGACAAGGTAAGAGAAAACCTTGTAAGGCTGGTTGAGAAGAAAGCAAGGCAGGTATTTTATTCATGGGTAAATATACATTTTATCTCTTTTTCTAAATCTGGAATATGTACTATTCCAGAATATATATTTTGTCTGTGTGTATTATACTTAATTCTTTGTAGCCAATTTGAAATGTAGTGTACATGTTGCCTTTTTCTACTCTTTTGTAGAAATGAGCTTTCAGAATATTTTTGTGTGTTTTGTGGAGAAAAATATACGGTTTGGGTTTTGGATGCTTCGTTACTACCACAGCTCTTTTTATTTCAGTATTCTATCCATTGCATATCATTTACCTGCCTGTTCATCCTCCCATCATTCTTAGCCATGCAGGAACTTCACTGCATTTCTGCTGCACACAAGTCCACCACTACTCAGTTAGGCCTTACTAATATAGGATTTCAAGAAATATTTCTTACAAAAACAGATCACTGGAACCAAGCAATTTTATGACCTTGAATCCTTCAGCTATAGTTACACAAAAATAAGTTCTTTTCATTCATCATCAGGATACAAGTGGCAAGTACATTCATGCCATAATAAATTTATTTTTAAAATGCTATAAGACATATTCTCATTTTTTCTTAACAAGCTGACACAACCACCGCTTATGTAACCTCATTAATTATGTTGGTTATGTAATACTCCAATTATTCCTGTAAGAAAATACATTCAAAAACTGAACATCTGTTATTAACACTTTTATTATACCAACTGACCACCAGTGAGGGATAAATTTATGTGACTTAATGAATTTCTAGGACAGCATAGTGAAGAAAATGCTAGGCATTCCCTCTAACTTGTTCAAGGCAATTGAAATCATCATTCAAATTGCATCTGTTTAGGAACTCTGAGCATAGCACAAGAATAAAACTGAAGAGAAAGATGGATATTTGCAACTTTTCATCAGAGGATGGCATGTTATCCTGTGTCTCAGGAATAACGCCTTTGAATCCCTGGGCACTATTTATGGTTGCCCACTGGGGCAGCAGAGGTTAATGTTTGGCACATTGTCTGTTTTTCTGTGGCTCAGTATTTCCAATTGCAGGAGGTACCCCATAGAAGCCACTGAATATTTGGACCACTCTGAGGCAAAAAAAATGTACTTTTTCAATGTCTTCCTAATATTCTGTGTCAAGAATCATTTAATGGCTACCTTAGCCCTATCATGATTCATCCTAAGAGGCTTAATTTCAGTCTCATGGCCTTAACTCTGTATATCTTGAAGGAGCTGTTGCATAATGATGAAAAAACTGACTTCTGCCTGTCTTGTTCATAGTCCTCATTGTGTGGACAAAGGTGAAAATTGCTGTTGATGTGGAATGATTATGCCGTGACTAAGTGCAAGAGCAACATGCCAGGGATTCAGAAAGGGAATCCAGTATCAGGTTCACTCCCTGGACTTTCTCTGTAGCCTCATAAGGGGAACTCTAACTAGTCCTGTGTCTCTGCAGTGAGCCTGCATCTCAAGCTCCTTGTTTCAGGTTTCAGTAAAACTATTTATTCCAGATTATGTTGCAATAGTTCCAACTAATGGACTGAGTCCAATTTCCATCACTAGACTCAGGAAAGTAGAGCATTTATAATATAGCCTAATGAGTATAGTTTGTCTCCAGAATGACTGCAGAATTGTGGCTGTTAGAAGACATAGATTCTTAAAATCAAAACAACTATAGAGCACAGCATTGCCATAGCATTCAGCAACTTTAAGGAGATCAATTAAAGTAACTCCCATTATTATTAATTGATATTAATTTGAGCTTGACCAAATGCCTATGATGTGCACAATATTATTCAAGCTCCAACTGAAAGCATTTGCACAGTCAATTGGGTCAGTGGCTTTAATTCTCACCATGAATTCCTGATCCCTGGAATGCTGATTTATGTTTTGACTTGTGGCTTTTCTTCCAAGTCTGCTGCCAAGATTGAGGGAACATATTCAGGCAGCTCATTTGCAAAGCAGAAAAAAGACTCTTTATCCAGGATATCTGATTTCCTCACCTCTTCCTAGTTTTCCACTGCAGATACCTATCAGGTAGATTCCAACATGTTTATTTTTTCATTGGACTGATGTGAGGGTTTAGACATTTTTTTCTCCCTGTTACCTATTCTGCCAAATTTGAGGATCCTATTTTTCTGATTTCTACTTTTTGATTCTTAATACTACCTTCCTTTTGGATAGGGGCTCTATAGATATCAAAAACATAGGTCCAGTCATCTAAATATAACCTCTGTTTTTTCCTCTGTATCCAGATGTTCTAGGGCCTCAATTTCCAGAAATTCTTAGATTTGTCATCCAAGCTCTTCAGAAAGGTAACAGGCTGGGAAAGGCAGAATTTCTTTCTTCTTCTATATATAATTAGCAGGCAAATTATATCATATCACTTTAAACAAATCTCACTGTAGCACTCTGAAATGGAGAAAATAAGTGCATTCAAATTTTCTCTTCTAACTTTGCCAAGCCAAAAACAATGTGTGAAAATGTAGAACCATACTTTTTCTATCATTGAAAGAAATCAGCATGTTTCTTGGTGACATCTTCACAGCTTGGGTCCAGCATATCTCAGGCTCAGTGTAACATTGATTCTTCATTATTGCCTAGATTTACTAGATGTACATGCTGCACTCATAACCCTAAAATCACACAAGAAGATTTTTGACTTTTGTAGTAGCTGTTTGTTAATTGCAAAAATCACTTAAGAAAATGGTCATCTAGACTTGCTTTGCCTAGAGCTAGGCTTTCACATAAATATATATTTGGATGGGGGCAGTGCAGTGGCTCAATGGTCAAGATGCTGGGTTTGTCAACTTGAAAAGTTGGCAGCCCAAGTTTGAGATCCAACCACCATGTGATGGGGTGAGCTACCATCCTCATCCCAGCTCCTGCCAACCTAGCAGTGTGAAAGCAGACAAATGGAAGTAGGTAAATAGATACTACTTCAGTGGGAAGATAACAACACTCTGTGATGTCATGCTGGTCACTTGGGTTATGGAAATGTCTTCCGACAGTGCTGGCTCAATGGCCTTTAAACAGAGATAAGCACCACCCTATACTAACTGCTCAGTATATACCTGCTCAACTATTTCCCGTGAAATATTTTAATTTACAATGTAACACATTCTTCATTCTTCAAGCTGTCTTCAAGCAGCTTTGTGCAGATGCTATCTGCCCCACAATTATGGCAATTTTAAAATGCAAGTAGAATCAATTTATTTCTCTGAAGTATTTCTTACCAGTCTCACAAGAAATGCAAGCTCTTAATGATAAACTCCCAGTAATCCAAAACTGAGATTCACAAGTTTTTCCACAGGATTGCTTGACATGGCAGTTATATTTAGCCATGAGCATAGCAGCGCTTCTTTATCCAAAATCAGAGGTTCATACATGCAGCAAAGCTCTCCCTTGCTGCTGAGCTGCACAGACGAATAAAAAAAATTCTATGGTCAGTTATAGTGGAATAAAAACATTTCTGTCCCAAACACACTAAACTAATCCATCAGTTAAGGTTGTGGAGGGTTTTTTTGAGAAAAAGAAAGACCCCATTCATCATCCATGATTTGCTAAATGAAATTGGTGAAATGTAATCTGTGCTTAAAGTCAGGAGTTCTGAAAAGCAGAGCATTATTTCAATTTTTACAAAAAATTAATCATAGAGCAATTCAGCGAAAAGTAGAATGTGGGCATGCGAGCCATTGCCCCAGCTCAGCTCTACTGCACATGCGCGCATGTGCCTTCCACCGGCCAGCTGATCTTTGGGTCTCTGCCGTGCATCTGGGGGGGCATGCAGGGAGGCAGGTGCATATGCATGCATGGGTGATGCACATGCATCACAGGGGATGTGCGTGCATGCATGAGGGCAGGGTGCATGCACAGGGGACATGTGTGTATTGCATTTTGGGGATGTGCGCGTGCACGTGCTTTGGGCACTCAGTGCCAAAAAGGTTAACCATCATTGCCCTATATGAAAGAAAGGCAAATGAAGGATTATCTGGAGAAGAAGCTAACCAAAGTGAACTGTATGGTGTTCTCAGTGCTTTCTGCCGCTTGCAAATATCCACAACATTCATATACATTTCCCTACCATTCGAGTGTATAGCCATATATTGTGCAGTCCTTCCAAGAAATTCCTGACAACTCTTGCTGACAATTTTGTCCTTCAGAAGATGGAGCAAAATCCAACATCAAATGAACTGATACAAATCAATAAGGAAGACAGATGAAGTAGTAGAAACACTGGAGAAAGTGAGCATAAAGTGCTGGTGTCATGAAAATGAGCATTCAGAATGAGCAGATGCTAATAACAAGACAGAGATGTATGCAAAACCTGGTTTATGGAATTCTTTCTAATCCCTTTAACAATAAATATCTTGTACACTGTATGTGTGCACTCGAAAGCATAAAGCAAAATATATACATTTGGCTCCAGGTCATCTGACCAGAAGAGAGGAGAACTTAGAATGGAGCAATCACCACCATTCCAAACAGCTGCACAACTGTCTCTCTCAGACATTGGGAATCCAATGGAGGAATTTGGGGAGGGTTTTTTTTTTCTTTAGATTGCTGGCCTGACACAATCCATTTTCAAACTCAATCTTTCTTTAGTAAGCTTCTTCCTCAACACAAAATATAGTCCTGTTCTATTCTGTTTTAGAAAATTATCTTGTTGACAGAGTTCTGAACCCCTTCATGTGATTCCTTTCCAGCATTCTCTTGTTGGAAAGAATACAAAGAATTTTAATTATGTTCCAAAAAAAAGGAGAAGCAGTATACCAGCTGCTCTTTGAAGATGACAAAATAAGAGCAGGTTATAAAGAAAAGCAGAGCTGCTCATCTCTTATTTTGTCTCTTTCAACAAAAAAGAATGTGTTCCACCCAAAAAATTTGAAGAGTACGACAAAAGGGCTTATGGAACTGACATAAACATGATCAGGGAAATATTTTTATTTTGAACGAGTTTAGAGATAGATAGATAGATAGATAGATAGATAGATAGATAGATAGATAGATAGATGAAGATCCCACAAGCTACAGGTATGTGATACCAATACCAAGGAACAGTCTGCAGCAATTCAAAAATTTGAAAGCACCTTGAAAACAATGTGATAATTCCCAGGTCAGCATGGAATTATCAAGAGCAAACCTTGCTGCACTAATCTTACTTTGCTAACAAGTAACTTCTTTGTCAAAGAAAGGAGGTACATATGTTCAATTGGAGGCTTGTCTAGGACAGTTGTCTTGGATTTCAGCCCTGTACAGGGATTGAGTTTGATGGCCTAAATACTTCTTCCATCTGCCTAATACAAAATTAGAGTTTGTCTTAATTTTTATAACACTGAAATGTGAATTTGATAATGGGGGGGGGAGGCGTTAGATCATTTTAGCCTATATTGTTATTCATTTAATAAAGTGTGTAAAACAGAATTGTGTACTGTGTACTGTATATGCATAAGAGAAAATATATGTGCATATAATATTGTAGACTAATGTATAACATTGCACCTTAAGGTCAAACATAAACATTGCATTGTTGCACAACAAGCTCTGTTCCTTTTCTACTTATATTGTGATAGTGCTTGTGAATATGAAAGATGCAGACTTTGCAGTGTGATGGCATGACACTGCTTTTGTCATGTTAATGAAAGTCTTTGGTCCTGTGGATGCCTCTGAAAAAAGGCTTCTTTGTCAGCTCCTGATGCATGAATTATGTTGTGGAGTCAGTACAGCCATCCTGAATTTCTAACAAATCCTATAAATCAGAACCAAAAGTGATTCTGATAAACTTAAGTCAAATTTGTCATAAAACATTCTTCAAATGAACTCACTCAACAAATCTCAGAGAATCTAAGTGTCCTTTGCCACTGTCTAAAGATAGGAAAATGTCTTTGTATGAGATTAGGGATTTTTCTGCCTTTGAACCTAATTGTGAGACATTGCAACTTCTTTTTTCTGCCATTTTCTCAGTACATTGCCTTCATCTCATCCACAAACCATATCTGAGGCAGCTTAACTCTATTCTTCACTGTTTTGATGACAGTGTTTTCCTTTTAAGGAGTCAAAAAGCCACGATATTTTTGCTCAGGGTATAATTTAACAAATTTGACTAAATCTTTGGCCAATGATGGCATGAAGACAGCAACTGTACTGGGATCAACCCATAATCTGTTAGACACTTCAAGCTTACCTCTGATCTTGGGTACTCTCTTCAATAGCCAATCCTCAGCTTGGAGATCTGAACAATAACTGATAGTGGTGATGGTGCCAGTGTGTTTCCAATTACCTAGTTATGGCCAGTAGGAGAGGAGGAAAACAAAGAAAAGGAAATCTACCAATATCTTTCTTTTATTGTATAAACAGTAAATAAGGGCACCACTATAGTATTTGTTGGTATTGTGCCTGGAACAGGATAGGAATATAAGCTGGTATAGTTTTCTCTCTGAGACATGAGTGGATAGCACATTATCTTGACTCAAAGGAAAAGCTCTAGATATTTATTTAATGACGGAGCATCATTTCCTGAAACAAATTTTGAATTCCATTTAGATGTAGGTTGGACTAGCTTAATAGTCTCTTTTGCCTCATTACATTTTCTTGTATTGTGATCTGAGCCTTCTTCTGTCTATGAATATTGATAATGCTTGGGGTTTAAATTAATAAAGACTCCACTGAGAGCTTAGGCACCAGTATGTAGCTAGAAAAATTGCTTATAGACAAGTGACTTCAATCATCTACAAAAATAATAAAAGTGCATTGTTTTTATAAGATTTTAACTACTGATTAATTTTAAGTTTGTTTTTAATTGAATTGCTTTCACTATTTATTTTTTAAGGAGCATGGTGGCTCACAAGGTTAGAATGCTGGGTTGCCAATCAGCAGGCTCATGTTTGAGACCCATTGCTGCCATTGGGTGGGGTGAGCTCCAATCACACACTTCAGCTCCTGTCGACCCAGCAGTTGAAAAGTGGGCAACCATGAGTAGATTAATGGGTACCACTTCAATGGGCAATTTCAGGGGGACACAAAAGGAGCTCCCAATTGAGTATCCCCTGGGGAAAGGTGATATCACCAGCAAATCATTTCACCATAGAAACACTTCAGTGCTTCCAACATTAGGGGAAAAAACTATTTATTTTTGTTATTATATATTATCTTTTTGGTGTTTTATTGTTGTAAGATAAGTTGATGGTGTATATACTGTAAAAAATAAAATGCAGGGTATAAATCCATAAATAACTAAATTATAAGCCATGATAAATCTGTTAAGGTATTCCAAGTTGGGGTCCCCTTTGATTACAAATCAAAACATTAAAAGTTATGGGAACACTTGGGTTTGATGATGACTTCACTCCCTCCCACCTCTCTAAAATTCTTTAAATGATACAAGGCAATTATCTATGTGGTCATCAGAAGTCAAAAACTTGAAGACACATAATCATTTAATAGTAAAATACAAAGCATTGTCTTAAATCCCATGCTACAAGGCTGTAGGCTTTTTTCTACAATACAGTGTCTTTCTTGGAATTTGGAGGGACTGTATTTCCTGTACTGTACTGGGTTTAACAATAAAGATGATAGTGATTTTTGTTTTCATTTAAAATGTTTTAGGGGGAAATTGGGTTTTTTTAAATAATCTCTAACAGAAATTGCTGGCCTTCTTAGTGGTCTATTTATTAAAGAGCTTTCCATTTTAACACTTTGCTAAACTTTCACATTGCCCCTTTTGGGAAAGTGTTTGCTCTGAAATTGGCATATTGCTCTGTCTTAGCATGCAGCTTTCTTTTTTTTTCTCCTGCAAGGTAGCCAGATCTATTCTGAAGTCTCGGATTATGAAATAGTGACCTCAGGCAAGAAAGACAACAAATGTATGAATTTGCTGACAGCCCTGGGAATTAAAAGATCAGAGGAGAAAAGGCAGAAGAAAGCAAGTCATGCCATTATGTGCTGTAAAGGAAGCCTACATTGGACCTATACTGATGTTCTGAAGCACAGAATCACTGCATCATGCAGAATAGCAGGAGTCTCTAAAATGGTTCAACATTATCCTGAGCATTTGAATACAGTAAATATTAATGGGAAAGAAAATGTGCTGAAGTTAGGAATGCCACTGATGAACAAACCATTGTTTTTGTGAGAAGCAAGCTCTTGTTTACTTGCAACAAGCTACTTCTGCTGGTTTCCACCTGCCTGCAATTTGGCAGTTTGAATTTCACCAGGCTCAAGGTTGACTCAGCCTTCCATCCTTCGAGGTCAGTAAAATGAGGACTCAGATTCTTAGGGGCAATATGCTGACTCTGAAAACTTCTCAAGCAGCAGGAAGGAGCAAAATGTGACCTTCTGCTAAGATCTGGATAGTCAAAGGCCAACAGAAATATCCCTTTATGGAGCTTGTAGCATAGTAGACTCCAAGTTCTGGACTCTCCTCCAAAAGTTGCCCTAGTGGGTTTGACCAGAATCATTATAATACACTGAGTGAGACAGCTTCCTGTAGATCGTTTCCAGAGAAATCTGGAACAGGATCCTGAAATATGATTCTGCAGTAGAAACTGGCAGATATCCATCAATGCCAGATGTTGGTGCCAACTCTGCTATAGAGATACAGGAGGAGTCTGTATTGCACAGCCAGCAAAATTCCCAATTTAATTTGAGATGAGGGATTTATTTTGTCCATCTGCTGGCGACTAAAGACTATTTTATTACAGAGAAGCAAGATGAGCCACTCAAAATTGGTCTACAGTTATCAACATTTTTCCTTCTTCATATACTAAGTCATCCTATCCTAAGTCCCATTTTTCGCACAAAGAAATAGACTCAGGTTTATTTGTATAGAGAAAAGGAAATGTATACCTAGTAATGCTGACTAGAAAATCTAAATAGCATTAAATGTTGAAAGATAATTTTCTATAACCTGCTGGATTTCATATGAGCTAGGGCTGTATTTTGCAGAATTTTCAGTCAGCAGAATGTTGACTATACTAGTAAGAACTGGGGAATTGTAGACCTAACTCTTTGGGAAGGTTATTGTTTGAAAAAAGAAAAACATATTATTTTTTTGTACTGTACACTACAGTAATCTTTCCAAATCACTGCACATGTTGACTTTTCCCTAGCTTTGCTGCAAATTTCTTACAGCTTTATTATATTATTTTTCCTTCCCTCCACCCCTTTTTTCCCTCATTATGTTGTCCTTCTTTACAGCTTTGCAATGTTTACATGTGATCTCTCTCTCTCTCCCCTCTTCCCCTTGTCTCATTTAATAGAGGTGTCAAAACAACAAAAATCTGATTTGACAAGTTGAATCAATTCAATAAGTTCTGTCAAACCAGTCTGCCAGCTTACAGCAATTCCAATTTTCAATTTTATTAAGTAAAAGGTGCTCAAAGATAAAAATCATCAAATCAATTTCAAAGGTAATAATTGGACACAGTAACTTCAAAGATTTTATTTGCAGATTCAGTTTTAAAAGAATGATTTGATAACATTCTCTACCAACCAAAATGTGCATGTGTATCTATGTATGTATACATACACATACACACACACACAGAGTCACATAGGTACTGTAATTCCTTTTTTTTCACAGCAAGGCTGCCTCTCACCTCCTTGCATTGTGCAAGGATGCTCTGTGCATGTGAGTGTGCATGCATATGGGTATCCAAAAATTAGAAAGAGACAGCAGCTTTGAAGATTGGAAAAATGTTAGGATAAAACATAAGATTCCATGAGCTACTGACTTCATCAGAGCCAACAAAGGAATATTTTAAGTTATCTGAACACATAGGAATGAGGCAGTGAGGGGGAAAAGAATGAGAAACAGAGTAGTTATTGTAGGAAAGCTACCTAAATGAGCACCAAAGATTAACAGATTTCTGGCATTCACATAGCCTGTGTAAACTCAAGCAAGCACCATTTATCTTGAAATACATACTTATGAATATTGAGTATTCAAAATTCACACAGTTACTATTTTTGTTATACAATCACAAACGCTTCTGTTACAGGAGGTTTATGCATACCATATCTTGGTTGAAATATTTCGAATAACAACTAGATGGCAGCAAAGATTTACACCTTCCTGTATGCCGTTGCTGCCATCTTGCCATCTTTTAGATTATTGCAATATTTGCATTTCTTTATGAATACACAAGTTCAATACAAACATTGAAATAGCTTTCACTTCAAATACTTTGTCAGATATCCAAGTCAATTGATTGCACATTATGGAATTATTAGCTTGTCAAAGTCTAAAAAGTAAGGGTGGGTTTTTTTTGTTTTTGTTTTTGACAGATTCAAATGCCATATCCTTTTTTTTCCCCACACACATGCACTGGATTCCCAAGAGGGACAGCTGCATTCCAGAGGAGGAAAAGATAGAGAGGTTTAGATAGTGTGAGTGGGAGGAAGAGAGTTAAAATACTTCCTCCCTAAGAGTTCTCAGAATATATGTTTAGTGGTGTATGTAGTTTGCTTTAGTTAGGCAAGATTTCTGTGTGTAGGTGAGGAGTAATAAAGGAGACTGCTTAGAAGAACCTCAGCATCTCTTTCTTGGTTTTTGGAACCTGACAGTGACACACTGAACCACAAACTAGCCAACACTAGTTCTGTAAACCTAGTTCATTTGATTAATTTTTTATTTAGTATCTTTCACAAATCCAGTAAATAGGCGAGTTAAATCATGGTTCAATTAGCCAGGGATGGTTTTGTAAACACAGGTTGAAACTTCTTGCTTTTATAAATAAAAACAATTGTATGCTGAATGATGATGGTGATGGAGCTAGTAATAATACTTTTTAGGGAATCATCTATGTTTTCTTATCATCACAACTTAATGCATCTTATTATTTGCTCAAAGAAAGATGACTTGTCACATTTGGCCAGGGCTATTAAGGTACTTTCCATTGCAAACCTGAATATTAGCATTATAGAAGTTAGAAGGGAGTATGGAGGATATCTAAACAACTGTGTAAGTTCATAGCAGTATTTTAATGAGTTTTTCTTAATTTAAGGCTCTTAAGTTGCTCTTAATGTGAGATGCAAATAATTGTGTCCTTTAAAAGTGAAAAAAGAGAGAAGGTCTCTGCAGTGCACTTAGAAAACTGATTCAGAGTTAGTTTACTGTGACTCAACATAACATGGCATCCACAGAGGGAATTAAAAAAAGCCAAGAAGGTGTAGCAGCCCCATCAAAGCCAAGCCCCTTTTGTAAGTGATAATATTGCACCCATATATGAAGTAGCAGGGTTTTGATAGCATTACTGGAGCTACTATCTCTCTTTTTTTTTTTTTGATAGTCCTGGCCCTTAGGGAGACTACTAACTGATTCTATTTTAAATGAAATGTGTTCCTAACAAATGGAATTAATTTCATAATCCATATTCACAAATCTGTACTGTAAACATAAGACACCAAAATGACAAGTTATGCATCATGACATCACAGTGCAAGCTCCATCCTTTTATTTATGCATCATGGCATCACATTCAAATATGTAAAGGACAGTATTTCCACTATAATATCACAATGAATCTTCATTGGATACCCATTACTATGTTATTATTTCTGCCAAATTCCTACTAATTCACCTACAGCTTGGATCAAAAAATCAATGAGTTTATATTTGGACACAAAACCAAATTCATTCCTGAACTGTCATAAACAGCAAGTCCCCAAGGACATATAAACATCTCCTTCATAAAAATAAAAACTTGGCAACACTAAGAGCCACAACTCAAGAAACACTTTCTATAAACTCCACAAATATAGGCCACAACCGCAGCATCAATAGGATCTCTAAGGTTTCCAAGAAAAATATTCTTCAGGTAAAAATATCTACTTATTTTGATATTTTCTGAGAGGACAGAGAAGCACTGAGTTAAGCTCTTGCGAAGAATACGCCTTGTTACTCCACCCTTGGAGTGAAGAATGAATGCCTTCTTCTCAACTTTGCATGAACAATTTGAGACTCTGTCTTACCTCACAGTGTGTGCATTGCAGATATTTTCAGGATATGAGCCCTCCTAATGTGTTATGGTATAGAGTGCTTTTACATTCGCTGTATTTTGGAGAACCATGCTGAAAATCAGAAAGTCTTGATATTTCTGGGCATTTAAAGAAAAATTAGTTTCACATCTGCCATCCTAAGAACAGTCCCACAAGATGTAATGATGACTACCAATATGAATTATTTTAAAGGAGAATTAGATCAGGATAGCCCATCTTTGAGAGGCAGGGTGGTATTTGATTGGCACAATCCTACTCTTGGAAACTTGTATATTTACAAAATAGTGCTAAAATAGTCATTTAAAGAATCCAAAGCCCCTTCAGAATACTTGACATCATCCCAATGAGATTATACAGGGAAAGAAAGGCAGAGAGAGGAAGACAATATACACAGTACATCTGTCTGTCTATGTGCAAAACAAAAGAGAAAAGGGAAATGAAGTTTATAAAAGGCCTCCCTTTAGAAGAAAAAAAGGTGGCAGTTGTGGCAGGAAGACTTGGGTGGAACAAAGGAGGTGCCTAACGATATACTAGTTCTCACCCTTACTAAATTAACATTTTCTAATTAAGAAAATCAGTGAAGATAAATCAATCAATGTTTACTTCTCATGATGTCAAAATTACTTCCAGCATTGGAGACAATCAGCTTCTTGATATCTTGATACTTGATACTTACTGGGAAATAGAGACCCAAAGTCATCCTTAAGAAAGGGTCCTATCCCTACACAGTCTAGTTCATTTTTCATTTTCTTCCACCAGAATTTTCAATCTGATGCAAACTCAGATGCCATCAACTTATGGACTGGTTGGATACATGTGCATCAGATTGTTGAACTAGATATTCCTTCATCTCAATCTCATCGCTTTTCTTATGCTCTTATATGTTAGAATCCCCCTGCCAAAGAAATTAAGAAAGACACTGATTTCAATACCTTTTTTCATACCTTCTGAAATAAGGAGACTGAGATCAAATCACTTACAAGA
The DNA here is from genome assembly GCA_009733165.1 of Naja naja. NCBI lineage: Eukaryota > Metazoa > Chordata > Lepidosauria > Squamata > Elapidae > Naja > Naja naja. The sequence continues at coordinate 158,721,774 of CM019151.1, forward strand.
TGTGATGCAAAGAGATAATTTGATTATAAGGAGATTCAGTCTGGTGTGCTCAATGCTAGACTAGAGGGTATATGCACAGATACTTCTCAAACATTTTTCTAAAATTGTTGCACAAACAGTACATAACAGAACATTGCCAGAAAAGACTATCTTTGGACACTCCAACAAGCCACAAGCTCAGGAAAGCAAGTGGTTTAAAGGGAGTGGTCTCTGATCTTTAATAAGATCTTATTTTAGACAATTTTAGAGCAACTTTATTTTTTAATTTGGAATAAAACACTTTTTTAAAAAATTACATTTATATGCCGGAGACTCAGGGCGGCTTACAATTTTTGGGATGCAACCCAGTGTGCTCAGCAATAGCCTTCATTCCATTGTATATGCCTGCTTATTACTAAGCAGCATTTTTACAAGGTCAGCTAATTGCCCCCAACAATCTTGGGTCCTCAATTTACCTACCCTGAGAGGATGGAAGGCTGAGTAAACCTTGACTACCTTTGGTTCGGCACAACATCTTTATAGACCCAAGGTCATCATTAAGAAAGGCTCCTATCCTTACAGAGTCTAGTTCATTCTTCATTTTCTTCCAGCGATGTTTCTCATATGCTGCATTATATGAAGTTCTTCTGAAAATCAAGGATCTTTGCAGGATCCATGAAGATTATGCTAACTTTCAATCTCAAATTTGTATATGATTGACAGTAGAAGACCCTATACACTCTTGCCATATATGCCATGTGCTTTGCTCATTCCTTCCAGTACACCAACCTGCCATGATGAATCAGCATGTATCAAGGCTAACAATAATTGAATTCTGTTATTTTCAAAACCAGTTTCTTGATTCACACATAAAACATTCACACCTTATTCATATATAGGGCGACTATATATATTAAACTTATCTTAGATAAGTTTGTGTAGTAGATTCAGACCCTGACTTTTATAGGCTCTGGTCCAGGTGCTATCAGTTAAAAATAAACAAATCTGCCCAAATAAGGAAAAATCTAAATTATTCAATGCTGATCTGGCCCATACACAGATGCCTCTATTGCAAAAGAAAACAAAAATCAAAGTGCAAGATAAATATAGAAATTATCTTTTATCTTGGGACATTAATAAACAGTAAAGGATAGTGCATGCTCCAGAGACTACCCCACCTTCAATGACTGGTACCTTTATTGATGGTATGTATGTAGGTTTGAATGTCATTGGTTTAGTTTGAATTGTTCTTGTAAAATGTCAAATATGATTGGTTTGAAAAGTCTTGGAAAACCCTGCACTCTGATTGGCTGGCAACTATGGCTGCTGGCTATAAGTAGCAGCCGTAGCCCAGCCAAGATGGGTCCATTGAGCTGTAGTCACTAATAAACTCTTCACTGAAGCTCTTTGCGTCTGACTCTTCATGCAAACTTAACACTGGCGATGAGGGTGGGATTCCCTGAAGAAGGCGATCACGAACAAGCAGAAGAGCGAGATGGCTGCGCTGAACACCCCAGCCCGTTCGATCCGGCGGCGAAGACTGGGAATCGTATGCGGATCGCTTCCAAATGTATTTGGAAGAAAGCGACCTCGCCGACATCTCGAGAAGCGGAAGAGGGTGGTCTTTCTTCGCCTCGTCCAGTCTTCAAGATGGCGAAGGCATTGGCGGGAGCTGCAGGCGTGAAGGTAATGGAATGGCCTGATTTAGAAAAGCTTTTAAGAGCCCATTCATTACAAGTATCGTGCCTCATTAAGAGACCGAGTTTTACCGTCGGGATCAAGGGAAAGGCGTTAACGACTTAATGGCAAGTTTAAGAGACATTGGGGGTGCATGCGAGTTTAACAACTTGGAGGAGGCCATCGCGATCGATTTGTTCTAGGCCTCAAAGACAAGGTGCTTCAGAGCAAATTGTTATTAAAACCTAAATCACGTTGAAGGAAGCCATAGAAGAGGCCTCAGCAGAAGCCACTAAGTCCTCAGCAGCAGCCATGAAGAAAATTAACAAGGCCTCAAGCCATTCTGATGTGGAAAAGTCCACAACAACTCATTCGAGCAAATAGATTCTGAATCAGACTGCAGTGAGGTGGAGGAAGGAATTTATAGACTCAGAATGGAAAAGAAAAAGAAAGACCTGGGAAGAAAAAGGCAAGACTTTTTTGCAGAGGTTGTGGGACCCGCACTGAATCAAGTTTCTTGATACCATCTGCCTTGTTGTGAAAAAGAGGTCACTTAGCAAGAGTCTGCAAATCATCCAGAACTCCACCACACAGAAGAAAGTTTCCTGACAAAGATTTCAAGCCCAACAACTTCAGTGAGAAATGGGGTGCAACTCAGAAGCAAATGGGAAGAATGAAACTCATCAAACAGTCACCATTGGTCATTCTTCAACCTTAAGAAGCAGAAAAGTACATGTGAAGGTACTCATTGAAGGAAGGCCTTGCCAAATGGAAGTGGACTCAGGCTCCTATTTATCTATGGTGTCATGGGACACTATTCACAGCTACTTCCCAACATTCAGAAGAAACATTTCCAGAAGCAAGCACTGACTCTTAAAGACTACCAAGGAACAAGATTCCAGTAGTTGGAACAAGAGAATTCAACGTGAAGTTCAAAGGCCACACCAAGCGTTTGCCCTGACCATTGTGGACAAGGATGGCCCAAGCTTGCTGGGACTTGAGTGGTTCAATCCACTAGGCATCGAGGTGACTGGCATCAATCCGTGAGCAACTCTGAATGGGAGGAGGCCTTGAAGTCTGAGTTTCCAGAGGTCTTGAAGGATTGGGCAAGTATATGGGGACCCCTATCACTTTCAACCTAGATCCCAAGGTGCCCCAATTCGTTTAAAGCCCAGAAGGGTCCCATTTGCCTTAAAGGAAAAAATTGATGCACAATTAATAAACTAATAGCTCAAGGGAGTTTTAGAGCCCACTGACCACTCCAGATGGGAGACACCCATAGTCACACCTGTCAAGACTGATGGGTCAGTAAGAATCTGTGGGACTATGGGGACACTGAACCATGCTGCAGCAGGCGCATACCAGTTCCAGTGGTGCATCATCTATTACATTCACTTGGCAGGGTACAGTCTTTGCCAAATGGATCTGGCCCAGGCATATCAACAACTAACAGTTGATGATGCCACTGCAGAGGCCAAAACATTGTGACTCATAGAGGTGCCTTCAAATGTAAAGGTTACAATTTGGAGTAAGCGTGGCACCAGGCATCTTTCAAAGCCTTATGGAAAGGATGCTCCAAGGACTGCCAGGGTAGTGCCTTACTTTGATGATGTGTTAATCTCTGCTGAAAATGACACTCAGTTACAAGAAAGACTCAGAGAAGTCCTTACCAGATTCAGGAAGCGGGGTTAAAAGTCAAGGAAGAAAAATGCACTCTTAAAACTGACAAGGTTGAGTTCCTGGGCTATATGATTGACAAGCATGGCATCCACCCTACCGATGCCAGGTTCAAGCAATCAAAGAAGCCCTAGACCTAAATGCAAAACAGATTTGCAAGCCTTGGACTCATTAACTTTTATCACATGTTCCTACCTCAGAAGGCAACCATTGCAGAACCATTGCACAGATTACTTGACAAAAAGTCTGTTTGGGTCTGGGGAGGAAGGAACAATCAGCATTTAACAGTATTAAAGACTAATCACGTCTGATGCTGTACTGATACAGTTCTCTGAGAATTTGCCTGTTGTACTGACTTGTGATGCATCCCCTTTGGAGTGGGGGGTTTTGAGCCACAGGCTTCCCAGCGGGAGAAGCCCTATTGCATTTTACTCTCGCACTTTGACCAAAGCAGAGAATTACAGCCAATTGGACAAAGGCATTGGTTGTTGCAGCTGTCAAGAAATTTCATGAATATTTGTATGGGAGAACATTTACCATTGTTACAGATCACAAACCTTTGTTAGGCATTGTGGCAGGAGATAAACCTACACCTACTATCCTGTCACCAGAATGCTGAGGTGGACTGAATTTCTTGCTGCTTATTCTTACAAACTTATCCACAAGCCTGGCAAGGACATTGGACATGCTGATGCACTGAGTGGTTGCCCACTTCCTTGCCACAAGGACTTTGAACCTGAAACACACACCTGAAAACTGTTGCCAAGCTTCCAGTGCATGCTGCTGAAATTGCCAGAGACTGCCAAAGACACTTTGGCTCCTGTTATAGGCTGGATTAAGAAAGGTTGGCCTCTTCAAGATCTACCTCACCTGGCCCAACCTTTTAAGTCCAGGCAAACTGAATTATCTGTATTAAGAGATGTATTTTGTGGGGTAACAGGGTGGTTATTCCTGCAAAACTGCAAAGAGAGGTTTTGGAAATGTTACATGAGGGTCATCCTGGTATTGTAAGGATGAAGGGATTGGCCAGGAGTTATGTATGGTGGCCAGGTATTGACAAAATGGTTGAAAACTGGGTTGCATCTTGTCCCAACTGTCAGGTAGTCAGGCCTGCCCCACCTCTGCCCAAACAGGAATGGGAATGTCCTAGGGGCCCATGGTCTAGGATTCACATTGATTTCATGAGCCCTACCAGAGGGCACACCTTTCTTATTATAGTAGATGCATATTCCAAATGGCTAGAGGTAATCCCTATGGCATCCACCACAACTGATGCTGTCATCAAGCAGCTCAAAAACTTTTGTAACCCACGGGTTACCTGATGTTCTTGTCTCTGACAATGGCCCTCAATTTACATCCAACCTTTTGAATCCTATTTAGCACAACAGGGTATCAGACATGCCCTCACTGCCCCTGGGCACCCTTGACTAACGGCCGGCTGACGCATGGTGCGTTTGCAAGGAGAAACTTCAGCAGGGTCCTGGGGACATCACTGAAAGTTGAAAAACTTCTTAGTGTTCAGCACATCACTCTAACCCATCTAATAACTTATCCCCAGCAGAGTTGTTGATGGGTAGGAAACTAGTCTTCCCTTGACCGCCTTCATCCCTTACGCACCCAACGCACCACTAGATTCCACTTACAAAGTTCGCACATTCAGTGTGGGTGATTCTGTTTATGCTAAGAACCTTATGGGTGAACCTTTGTGGATTCCTGCTGAGATAACTCAAATCACAGGCCCTCGTTCTTACAGGGTGCAAACAGAGGATGGAGTCCTCTGGAGCAGGCACATTGATCAGCTTAGATCCAGGTTTCTCAGGAACATCGCACTTGTTCCTCTCTAGTTCCCTCACCTGATGTCAATTCTAGGGGGAAGGGGA
>CM019151.1:158727986-158835048 GCA_009733165.1 Naja naja
ATTGAGGGAACATATTCAGGCAGCTCATTGCAAAGCAGAAAAAAGACTCTTTATCAGGATATCTGATTTCCTCACCTCTTCCTAGTTTTCCATTGCAGATACCTATCAGGTAGATTCCAACATGTTTATTTTTCATTGGACTGATGTGAGGATTTAGACATTTTTTCTCCCTGTTACCTATTCTGCCAAATTTAGGGATCCTATTTTTCTGATTTCTACTTTTTGATTCTTAATACTACCTTCCTTTTGGATAGGGGCTCTATAGATATCAAAAACATAGGTCCAGTCATCTAAATATAACCTCTGTTTTTCCTCTGTATCCAGATGTTCTAGGGCCTCAATTTCCAGAAATTCTTAGATTTGTCATCCAAGCTCTTCAGAAGGGTAACAGGCTGGGAAAGGCAGAATTTCTTTCTTCTTCTATATATAATTAGGGCAAATTATATCATATCACTTTAAACAAATCTCACTGTAGCACTCTGAAATGGAGAAAATAAGTGCATTCAAATTTTCTCTTCTAACTTTGCAAGCCAAAAAATGTGTGAAAATGTAGAACCATACTTTTCTATCATTGAAAGAAATCAGCATGTTTCTTGGTGACATCTTCACAGCTTGGGTCCAGCATATCTCAGGCTCAGTGTACAACATTGATTCTTCATTATTGCCTAGATTTACTGAATGTACATGCTGCACTCATAACCCTAAAATCACACAAGAAGATTTTTGACTTTTGTAGTAGCTGTTTGTTAATTTAAAAATCACTTAAGAAAATGGTCATCTAGACTTGCTTTGCCTAGAGCTAGGCTTTCACATAAATATATATTTGGATGGGGGCAGTGCAGTGGCTCAATGGTCAAGATGCTGGGTTTGTCAGCTTGAAAAGTTGGCAGCCCAAGTTGAGATCCAACCACCATGTGATGGGGTGAGCTACCATCCTCATCCCAGCTCCTGCCAACCTAGCAGTGTGAAAGCAGACAAATGGAAGTAGGTAAATGGATGCACTACTTCAGTGGGAGATAACAACACTCTGTGATGTCATGCTGGTCACTTGAGTTGGAAATGTCTTCCAACAGTGCTGGCTCAATGGCCTTTAAACAGAGATAAGCACCACCTATACCCTAACTGCTCAGTATACCTGCTCAACTATTTCCGTGAAATATTTTAATTTACAATGTAACACATTCTTCATTCTTCAAGCTGTCTTCAAGCAGCTTTGTGCAGATCTATCTGCCCCACAATTATGGCAATTTTAAAATGCAAGTAGAATCAATTTATTTCTCTGAAGTATTTCTTACCAGTCTCACAAAAATGCAAGCTCTAATGATAAACAGTAATCCCACTGAGATTCACAAGTTTTTCACAGGATTGCTTGACATGGCAGTTATATTTAGCCATGAGCATAGCTTCTTTCTCCAAAATCAGAGGTTCATACATGCAGCAAAGCTCTCCCTTGCTGCTGAGCTGCACAGAAAAAAAAAATTCTATGGCAGTTATAGTGGAATAAAAACATTTCTGTCCCAAACACACTAAACTAATCCATCAGTTAAGGTTGTGGAGGGTTTTTTGAAAAAGAAAGCATTCATCATCCATGATTTGCTAAATGAAATTGGTGAAATGTAATCTGTGCTTAAAGTCAGGAGTTCTGAAAAGCAGGCATTATTTCAATTTTACAAAAATTAATCATAGAGCAATTCAGCGAAAGTAGAATGTGGGCATCGAGAGCCATTGCCCCAGCTCAGCTCTACTGCACATGCAGCGCATGTGCCTTCCTGACCAGCTGATCTTTGGGTCTCTGCCGTGCACCTGGGGGCATGCAGGAGGCAGGTGCATATGCATGCATGGGTGATGCATGCATCACAGGGGATGTTTGCATGCATGAGGGCAGGGTGCATGCACAGGGACATGTCGTGTGCATTTTGGGGATGTCGCAGCGTGCATGCTTTGGGCACTCAGTGCCAAAAAGTTAACCATCATTGCCTATATGAAAAGAAAGGCAGTGAAGGATTATCTGGAGAAGAAATAACCAAAGTGAACTGTATGGTGTTCTCAGTGCTTTCTGCCGCTTGCAAATATCCACAACATTCATATACATTTCCCTACCATTCGTGTATAGCCATATATTGTGCAGTCCTTCCAAGAAATTCCTGACAACTCTTGCTGACAATTTTGTCCTTCAGAAGATGGAGCAAAATCCAACATCAAATGAACTGATACAAATCAATAAGGAAGACAGATGAAGTAGTAGAAACACTGGAGAAAGTGAGCATAAAGTGCTGGTGTCATGAAAATGAGCATTCAGAATGAGCAGATGCTAATAACAAGACAGAGATGTATGCAAAACCTGGTTTATGGAATTCTTTCTAATCCCTTTAACAATAAATATCTTGTACACTGTATGTGTGCACTCAAGCTTATAAAGCAAAATATATACATTTGGCTCCAGGTCATCTGACCAGAAGAGAGAGAACTTAGAATGGAGCAATCACCACCATTCCAAACAGCTGCACAACTGTCTCTCTCAGACATTGGGAATCCAATGGAGGAATTTGGGGAGGGTTTTTTTTTTCTTTAGATTGCTGGCCTGACACAATCCATTTTCAAACTCAATCTTTCTTTAGTAAGCTTCTTCCTCAACACAAAATATAGTCCTGTTCTATTCTGTTTTAGAAAATTATCTTGTTGACAGAGTTCTGAACCCCTTCATGTGATTCCTTTCCAGCATTCTCTTGTTGGAAAGAATACAAAGAATTTTAATTATGTTCCAAAAAAAAAGGAGAAGCAGTATACCAGCTGCTCTTTGAAGATAACAAAATAAGAGCAGGTAATAAAGAAAAGCAGAGCTGCTCATCTCTTATTTTGTCTCTTTCAACAAAAAAGAATGTGTTCCATCCAAAAAATTTGAAGAGTACGACAAAAGGGATCATGGAACTGACATAAACATGATCAGGGAAATATTTTTATTTTGAACGAGTTTAGAGATAGATAGATAGATAGATAGATAGATAGATAGATAGATAGAGATAGATAGATAGATGAAGATCCCACAAGCTACAGGTATGTGATACCAATACCAAGGAACAGTCTGCAGCAATTCAAAAATTTGAAAGCACCTTGAAAACAATGTGATAATTCCCAGGTCAGCATGGAATTATCAAGAGCAAACTGCTGCACTAATCTTACTTTGCTAACAAGTAACTTCTTTGTCAAAGAAAGGAGGTACATATGTTCAATTGGAGGCTTGTCTAGGACAGTTGTCTTGGATTTCAGCCCTGTACAGGGATTGAGTTTGATGGCCTAAATACTTCTTCCATCTGCCTAATACAAAATTAGAGTTTGTCTTAATTTTTATAACACTGAAATGTGAATTTGATAATGGGGGGGAGGGGTTGGATCATTTTAGCCTATATTGTTATTCATTTAATAAAGCGTGTAAAACAGAATTGTGTACTGTGTACTGTATATGCATAAGAGAAAATATATGTGCATATAATATTGTAGACTTGTCTATTCACCTTAAGGTCTAATGTATAACATTGCACCTTAAGGTCAAACATAAACATTGCATTGTTGCACAACAAGCTCTGTTCCTTTTCTACTTATATTGTGATAGTGCTTGTGAATATGAAAGATGCAGACTTTGCAGTGTGATGGCATGACACTGCTTTTGTCATGTTAATGAAAGTCTTTGGTCCTGTGGATGCCTCTGAAAAAAGGCTTTTGTCAGCTCCTGATGCATGAATTATGTTGTGGAGTCAGTACAGCCATCCTGAATTTCTAACAAATCCTATAAATCAGAACCAAAAGTGATTCTGATAAACTTAAGTCAAATTTGTCATAAAACATTCTTCAAATGAACTTACTCAACAAATCTCAGAGAATCTAAGTGTCCTTTGCCACTGTCTAAAGATAGGAAAATGTCTTTGTATGAGATTAGGGATTTTTCTGCCTTTGAACCCTAATTGTGAGACATTGCAACTTCTTTTTCTGCCATTTTCTCAGTACATTGCCTTCATCTCATCCACAAACCATATCTGAGGCAGCTTAACTCTATTCTTCACTGTTTTGATGACAGTGTTTTCCTTTTAAGGAGTCAAAAAGCCACGATATTTTTGCTCAGGGTATAATTTAACAAATTTAACTAAATCTTTGGCCAATGATGGCATGAAGAGAGCAACTGTACTGGGATCAACCCATAATCTGTTAGACACTTCAAGCTTACCTCTGATCATGGATACTCTCTTCAATAGCCAATCCTCAGCTTGGAGATCTGAACAATAACTGATAGTAGTGATGGTGCCAGTGTGTTTCCAATTACCTAGTTATGGCCAGTAGGAGAGGAGGAAAACAAAGAAAATCTACCAATATCTTTCTTTTATTGTATAAACAGTAAATAAGGACATCACTATAGTATTTGTTGATATTGTGCCTGGAACAGGATAGGAATATAAGCTGGTATAGTTTTCTCTCTGAGACATGAGTGGATAGCACATTATCTTGGCTCAAAGGAAAAGCTCTAGATATTTATTTAATGACAGAGCATCATTTCCTGAAACAAATTTTGAATTCCATTTAGATGTAGGTTGGACTAGCTTAATAGTCTCTTTTGCCTCATTACATTTTCTTGTATTGTGATCTGAACCTTCTTCTGTCTATGAATATTGATAATGCTTGGGGTTTAAATTAATAAAGACTCCACTGAGAGCTTAGGCACCAGTATGTAGCTAGAAAAATTGCTTATAGACAAGTGACTTCAATCATCTACAAAAATAATAAAAGTGCATTGTTTTTATAAGATTTTAACTACTGATTAATTTTAAGTTTGTTTTTAATTGAATTGCTTTCACTATTTATTTTTTAAGGAGCATGGTGGCTCACAAGGTTAGAATGCTGGGTTGCCAATCAGCAGGCTCATGTTTGAGACCCATTGCTGCCTGTCAGCCTTCAAGATTTCCCTCTTTTGCTTTGCATCTTTTGGCTGTCATAAGTAACGGGGGGAGGAGGGGGGACTTGACTATGGGAAGTGAGCTGGAGGTTTTGTTAAGAAGTATATCAGTTGGGGGGGATTTCTTGCTTGATTTCTGTCTTATGCTATCTTGGCAGGGCTCTCTATCAAAATATCAAAATATGCCAAGGTCAACAGACAGAGGCCTCATCACCACCTGGAGATGCCCACATGATGTTATCCACAACTTTTAATTGGGTAGCCTGCTTCAACCATTGTGGGTGGGAACGTTACCATCACTTTGTATATGTGATTTTCGCGCTCATTTTCTCAGATTCAGAATTCTCTTGTTGCTACCACTTGATTTCCAGTAAAAGATATCTTTTCTCTAATTCATGGAGTCTAAGTATTTCTTTCTTGGATTTTGAATGGAGCACTACCGGACATTATCCTGAATCTGAGAAAATGAGCAGATGGGATCTTCGCACACGGTATGAAATGCACCTGCTTGGAAAACAAATCAGTTACCACTCAAATAACTGTACGGTGAGAGATGGATTGGCATGGGTAGGGGCCAAATTATATGTGCCAGAGAAGTTGAGAAACCAAGTCTTACAACAAGCTCATGACTCTAAAGCTGCAGGGCACTTCGGGTTCGTGAAAACCTTACATTTGGTTAAGAGGCAATTTTGGTGGCCTACCCTGAAGAAGGACATTGAGACTTATGTGGCCAGTTGTCCTATTTGTGCCTCGGCTAAGGCCTCCTGGAAAACCAGCAGGCTTACTACAAAATGTGGCTAGACCAACTGCTCCGTGGAGAGAATTTCTATGGATTTTATAGTGGAGTTACCTGGAAGTGGGGAAATACAGTTATTTGGGTAGTAACTGATTTGTTTTCCAAGCAGGTGCATTTCATACCGTGCGAAGATCCCATCTGCTAAAACATTGGCTAAATTGTTTATTTTACACATTTACAGGTTACATGGGGTTCCCGAGCAGCATAATCTCAGACAGGGTGTCCAATTCACTTCAAACTTTTGGATGGAATTCCTGAAGTTATTGGGCTCCGCCCAGGCTTAAGCTCCGCCCACCATCCACAGACCAATGGGGCATGTGAGAGGACTAATTCGGTATTGGAGCAGTATCTTAGATGCTATATAAATTATCAACAAGATGATTGGACTGACCTACTACCATTTGCTGAGGTGGCATATAACAATTCGATACATAGTAGTACTGGGTTTACTCCATTTAAAGTGGCTTCGGGGCAAGATTTTGTACCCATACCGAACTTCCACAGGAGAAACCTAACATTCAGTCCCTGGATGAGTGGATAACCCAGCTGCAGCTTAACTGGCCAGTTGTCCATGAAGGCATTGGATGATGCTCATCAAGCTCATAAGAAATTTGCAGATAAAAGAGATCTCCTGAAAAATCATATCAGGTAGGGGATAAAGTGTTTCTGTCCACTAGATATCTGAAAACTACACAAAATCAAAGAAACTTGGTCCTAAATATGTTGGACCTTTCCCGATTGAAAGGATTGTGAATCCGTGTGCGGTCCAACTGCAATTACCCAAAACCCTTGACGGATCCACCCTGTTTTCCATGTCAGTCTCTTAAAACCGGAACACCGTCCCACTTGAGACTGGCTCAGCCCGATCCCCTGTGCCATTACTAGTTGAAGGTGAACAGCATTTGAAGTTAAGGAAATTCTGGACTCTAGAAAACATAGAGGTCGACTCCAATATTTAGTTGCTTGGAAACACTTCCCTCCTTCCCAGTCTGAATGGGTGAATGAAAAAGATGTTAGAGCCCCTAGAGCAATCAAGGCATTTCGTACTAAATATCCTGATAAACCCTAGACTATATTATTGTGGTGTTATATGTATCTTTCTCCTTTACCTTTTGTCTTTCTCTTTATAGGACTAACGTCTCTTTTGCAGGAGGGCGAATGTCAGCCTTCAAGATTTCCCTCTTTTGCTTTGCATCTTTTGGCTGTCATAAGTAACGGGGGAGGAGGGGGACTTGACTATGGGAAGTGAGCTGGAGGTTTTGTTAAGAAGTATATCAGTTGGGGGATTTCTTGCTTGATTTCTGTCTTATGCTATCTTGCAGCTCTTTATCAAAATATGCCAAGGTCAACGGACAGAGGCCTCATCACCACCTGGAGATGCCCACATGATGTTATCCACAACTTTTAATTGGGTAGCCTGCTTCAACTATTGTGGGTGGGAACGTTACCATCACTTTGTATATGTGATTTTCGCGCTCATTTTCTCAGATTCAGAATTCTCTTGTTGCTACCACTTGATTTCCAGTAAAAGATATCTTTTCTCTAATTCATGGAGTCTAAGTATTTCTTTCTTGGATTTTGAATGGAGCACTACCTGACACTGCCATTGGGTGGGGTGAGCTCCAATCACTCACTTCAGCTCCTGTCAACCCAGCAGTTGAAAAGTGGGCAACCATGAGTAGATTAATGGGTACCACTTCAATGGGCAATTTCAGGGGACACAAAAGGAGCTCCCAATTGAGTATCCCTGGGGAAAGGTGATATCACCAGCAAATCATTTCACCATAGAAACACTTCAGTGCTTCCAACATTAGGGGAAAAAACTATTTATTTTTGTTATTATATATTATCTTTTTGGTGTTTTATTGTTGTAAGATAAGTTGATGGTGTATATACTGTAAAAAATAAAATGCAGGGTATAAATCCATAAATAACTAAATTATAAGCCATGATAAATCTGTTAAGGTATTCCAAGTTGGGGTCCCCTTTGATTACAAATCAAAACATTAAAAGTTATGGGAACACTTGGGTTTGATGATGACTTCACTCCCTCCCACCTCTCTAAAATTCTTTAAATGATACAAGGCAATTATCTATGTGGTCATCAGAAGTCAAAAACTTGAAGACACATAATCATTTAATAGTAAAATACAAAGCATTGTCTTAAATCCCATGCTACAAGGCTGTAGGCTTTTTTCTACAATACAGTGTCTTTCTTGGAATTTGGAGGGACTGTATTTCCTGTACTGTACTGGGTTTAACAATAAAGATGATAGTGATTTTTGTTTTCATTTAAAATGTTTTAGGGGGAAATTGGTTTTTTTTAAATAATCTCTAACAGAAATTGCTGGCCTTCTTAGTGGTCTATTTATTAAAGAGCTTTCCATTTTAACACTTTGCTAAACTTTCACATTGCCCCTTTTGGGAAAGTGTTTGCTCTGAAATTGGCATATTGCTCTGTCTTAGCATGCAGCTTTCTTTTTTTCTCCTGCAAGGTAGCCAGATCTATTCTGAAGTCTCGGATTATGAAATAGTGACCTCAGGCAAGAAAGACAACAAATGTATGAATTTGCTGACAGCCCTGGGAATTAAAAGATCAGAGGAGAAAAGGCAGAAGAAAGCAAGTCATGCCATTATGTGCTGTAAAGGAAGCCTACATTGGACCTATACTGATGTTCTGAAGCACAGAATCACTGCATCATGCAGAATAGCAGGAGTCTCTAAAATGGTGCAACATTATCCTGAGCATTTGAATACAGTAAATATTAATGGGAAAGAAAAATGTGCTGAAGTTAGGAATGCCACTGATGAACAAACCATTGTTTTTGTGAGAAGCAAGCTCTTGTTTACTTGCAACAAGCTACTTCTGCTGGTTTCCACCTGCCTGCAATTTGGCAGTTTGAATTTCACCAGGCACAAGGTTGACTCAGCCTTCCATCCTTCCGAGGTCAGTAAAATGAGGACTCAGATTCTTAGGGGCAATATGCTGACTCTGAAAACTTCTCAAGCAGCAGGAAGGAGCAAAATGTGACCTTCTGCTAAGATCTGGATAGTCAAAGGCCAACAGAAATATCCCTTTATGGAGCTTGTAGCATAGTAGACTCCAAGTTCTGGACTCTCCCTCCAAAAGTTGCCCTAGTGGGTTTGACCAGAATCATTATAATACACTGAGTGAGACAGCTTCCTGTAGATCGTTTCCAGAGAAATCTGGAACAGGATCCTGAAATATGATTCTGCAGTAGAAACTGGCAGATATCCATCAATGCCAGATGTTGGTGCCAACTCTGCTATAGAGATACAGGAGGAGTCTGTATTGCACAGCCAGCAAAATTCCCAATTTAATTTGAGATGAGGGATTTATTTTGTCCATCTGCTGGCGACTAAAGACTATTTTATTACAGAGAAGCAAGATGAGCCACTCAAAATTGGTCTACAGTTATCAACATTTTTCCTTCTTCATATACTAAGTCATCCTATCCTAAGTCCCATTTTTCGCACAAAGAAATAGACTCAGGTTTATTTGTATAGAGAAAAGGAAATGTATACCTAGTAATGCTGACTAGAAAATCTAAATAGCATTAAATGTTGAAAGATAATTTTCTATAACCTGCTGGATTTCATATGAGCTAGGGCTGTATTTTGCAGAATTTTCAGTCAGCAGAATGTTGACTATACTAGTAAGAACTGGGGAATTGTAGACCTAACTCTTTGGGAAGGTTATTGTTTGAAAAAAGAAAAACATATTATTTTTTGTACTGTACACTACAGTAATCTTTCCAAATCACTGCACATGTTGACTTTTCCCTAGCTTTGCTGCAAATTTCTTACAGCTTTATTATATTATTTTTCCTTCCCTCCACCCCTTTTTCCCTCATTATGTTGTCCTTCTTTACAGCTTTGCAATGTTTACATGTGATCTCTCTTGTCTCATTTAATAGAGGTGTCAAAACAACAAAAATCTGATTTGACAAGTTGAATCAATTCAATAAGTTCTGTCAAACCAGTCTGCCAGCTTACAGCAATTCAATTTTCAATTTTATTAAGTAAAAGGTGCTCAAAGATAAAAATCATCAAATCAATTTCAAAGGTAATAATTGGACACAGTAACTTCAAAGATTTTATTTGCAGATTCAGTTTTAAAAGAATGATTTGATAACATTCTCTACCAACCAAAATGTGCATGTGTATCTATGTATGTATACATACACATACACACACACACAGAGTCACATAGGTACTGTAATTCCTTTTTTTTCACAGCAAGGCTGCCTCTCACCTCCTTGCATTGTGCAAGGATGCTCTGTGCATGTGAGTGTGCATGCATATGGGTATCCAAAAATTAGAAAGAGACAGCAGCTTTGAAGATTGGAAAAAAATGTTAGGATAAAACATAAGATTCCATGAGCTACTGACTTCATCAGAGCCAACAAAGGAATATTTTAAGTTATACGAACACATAGGAATGAGGCAGTGAGGGGGGAAAAGAATGAGAAACAGAGTAGTTATTGTAGGAAAGCTACCTAAATGAGCACCAAAGATTAACAGATTTCTGGCATTCACATAGCCTGTGTAAACTCAAGCAAGCACCATTTATCTTGAAATACATACTTATGAATATTGAGTATTCAAAATTCACACAGTTACTATTTTTGTTATACAATCACAAACGCTTCTGTTACAGGAGGTTTATGCATACCATATCTTGGTTGAAATATTTGAATAACAACTAGATGGCAGCAAAGATTTACACCTTCCTGTATGCCGTTGCTGCCATCTTGCCATCTTTTAGATTATTGCAATATTTGCATTTCTTTATGAATACACAAGTTCAATACAAACATTGAAATAGCTTTCACTTCAAATACTTTGTCAGATATCCAAGTCAATTGATTGCAAAGTCTAAAAAAAGGGTGGGTTTTTTTTGTTTTGTTTTTGACAGATTCAAATGCCATATCCTTTTTTTCCCCACACACATACACTGGATTCCCAAGAGGAACAGCTGCATTCCAGAGGAGGAAAAGATAGAGAGGTTTAGATAGTGTGAGTGGGAGGAAGAGAGTTAAAATACTTCCTCCCTAAGAGTTCTCAGAATATATGTTTAGTGGTGTATGTAGTTTGCTTTAGTTAGGCAAGATTTCTGTGTGTAGGTGAGGAGTAATAAAGGAGACTGCTTAGAAGAACCTCAGCATCTCTTTCTTGGTTTTGGAACCTGACAGTGACACACTGAACCACAAACTAGCCAACACTAGTTCTGTAAACCTAGTTCATTTGATTAATTTTTATTTAGTATCTTTCACAAATCCAGTAAATAGGTGAGTTAAATCATGGTTCAATTAGCCAGGGATGGTTTTGTAAACACAGGTTGAAACTTCTTGCTTTTATAAATAAAAACAATTGTATGCTGAATGATGATGGTGATGGAGCTAGTAATAATACTTTTTAGGGAATCATCTATGTTTTCTTATCATCACAACTTAATGCATCTTATTATTTGCTCAAAGAAAGATGACTTGTCACATTTGGCCAGGGCTATTAAGGTACTTTCCATTGCAAACCTGAATATTAGCATTATAGAAGTTAGAAGGGAGTATGGAGGATATCTAAACAACTGTGTAAGTTCATAGCAGTATTTTAATGAGTTTTTCTTAATTTAAGGCTCTTAAGTTGCTCTTAATGTGAGATGCAAATAATTGTGTCCTTTAAAAGTGAAAAAAGAGAGAAGGTCTCTGCAGTGCACTTAGAAAACTGATTCAGAGTTAGTTTACTGTGACTCAACATAACATGGCATCCACAGAGGGAATTAAAAAAAGCCAAGAAGGTGTAGCAGCCCCATCAAAGCCAAGCCCCTTTTGTAAGTGATAATATTGCACCCATATATGAAGTAGCAGGGTTTTGATAGCATTACTGGAGCTACTATCTCTCTTTTTTTTTTTTTTAGTCCTGGCCCTTAGGGAGACTACTAACTGATTCTATTTTAAATGAAATGTGTTCCTAACAAATGGAATTAATTTCATAATCCATATTCACAAATCTGTACTGTAAACATAAGACACCAAAATGACAAGTTATGCATCATGACATCACAGTGCAAGCTCCATCCTTTTATTTATGCATCATGGCATCACATTCAAATATGTAAAGGACAGTATTTCCACTATAATATCACAATGAATCTTCATTGGATACCCATTACTATGTTATTATTTCTGCCAAATTCCTACTAATTCACCTACAGCTTGGATCAAAAAAATCAATGAGTTTATATTTGGACACAAAACCAAATTCATTCCTGAACTGTCATAAACAGCAAGTCCCCAAGGACATATAAACATCTCCTTCATAAAAATAAAAACTTGGCAACACTAAGAGCCACAACTCAAGAAACACTTTCTATAAACTCCACAAATATAGGCCACAACCGCAGCATCAATAGGATCTCTAAGGTTTCCAAGAAAAATATTCTTCAGGTAAAAATATCTACTTATTTTGATATTTTCTGAGAGGACAGAGAAGCACTGAGTTAAGCTCTTGCGAAGAATACGCCTTGTTACTCCACCCTTGGAGTGAAGAATGAATGCCTTCTTCTCAACTTTGCATGAACAATTTGAGACTCTGTCTTACCTCACAGTGTGTGCATTGCAGATATTTTCAGGATATGAGCCCTCCTAATGTGTTATGGTATAGAGTGCTTTTACATTCGCTGTATTTTGGAGAACCATGCTGAAAATCAGAAAGTCTTGATATTTCTGGGCATTTAAAGAAAAATTAGTTTCACATCTGCCATCCTAAGAACAGTCCCACAAGATGTAATGATGACTACCAATATGAATTATTTTAAAGGAGAATTAGATCAGGATAGCCCATCTTTGAGAGGCAGGGTGGTATTTGATTGGCACAATCCTACTCTTGGAAACTTGTATATTTACAAAATAGTGCTAAAATAGTCATTTAAAGAATCCAAAGCCCCTTCAGAATACTTGACATCATCCCAATGAGATTATACAGGGAAAGAAAGGCAGAGAGAGAAGACAATATACACAGTACATCTGTCTGTCTATGTGCAAAACAAAAGAGAAAAGGGAAATGAAGTTTATAAAAGGCCTCCCTTTAGAAGAAAAAAAGGTGGCAGTTGTGGCAGGAAGACTTGGGTGGAACAAAGGAGGTGCCTAACGATATACTAGTTCCCACCCTTACTAAATTAACATTTTCTAATTAAGAAAATCAGTGAAGATCAATCAATGTTTACTTCTCATGATGTCAAAATTACTTCCAGCATTGGAGACAATCAGCTTCTTGATATCTTGATACTTGATACTTACTGGGAAATAGAGACCCAAAGTCATCCTTAAGAAAGGGTCCTATCCCTACACAGTCTAGTTCATTTTTCATTTTCTTCCACCAGAATTTTCAATCTGATGCAAACTCAGATGCCATCAACTTATGGACTGGTTGGATACATGTGCATCAGATTGTTGAACTAGATATTCCTTCATCTCAATCTCATCGCTTTTCTTATGCTCTTATATGTTAGAATCCCCCTGCCAAAGAAATTAAGAAAGACACTGATTTCAATACCATTTTTCATACCTTCTGAAATGAGACTGAGATCAAATCACTAACAAGATGTGATGCAAAGAGATAATTTGATTGCAAGGAGATTCAGTCTGGTGTGCTCAATGCTAGACCAGAGGGTATAAGCACAGAGACTTCTCAAACATTTTTCTAAAATTGTTGCACAAACAGTACATAACAGAACATTGCCAGAAAAGACTATCTTTGGACATTCCATCAAGCCACAAGCTCAGGAAAGCAAGTGGTTAAAGGGAGTGGTCTCTGATCTTTAATAAGACCTTATTTTTAGACAATTTTAGAGCAACTTTATTTTTTAATTTGGAATAAAACACTTTTTTAAATTACATTTATATGCTCGAGACTCAGGGCAGCTTACAATTTTTCGGGATACAACCCAGTGTGCTCAGCAATAGCCTTCATTCCATTGTATATGCCTGCTTATTACTAAGCGGCATTTTTACAAGGTCAGCTAATTGCCCCCAACAATCTTGGGTCCTCAATTTACCTACCCTGAGAGGATGGAAAGCTGAGTCAACCTTTACTACCTTTGGTTAGGCACAACATCTTTATAGACCCAAGGTCATCCTTAAGAAAGGCTCCTATCCTTACAGAGTCTAGTTCATTCTTCATTTTCTTCCAGCGATGTTTCTCATATGCTGCATTATGAAAATCAAGGACCTTTGCAGGATCCATGAAGATTATGCTAACTTTCAATCTCAAATTTGTATATGATTGACAGTAGAAGACCCTATACACTCTTGCCATATGCCATGTGCTTTGCTCATTCCTTCCAGGTACACCAACCTGCCATGATGAATCAGCATGTATCAAAGGCTAACAATAATTGAATTCTGTGTATTTTCAAAACCAGTTTCTTGATTCACACATAAAACATTCACACCTTATTCATATAATAGGAGTGACTATATATATTAAACTTATCTTAGATAAGTTTGTGTAGTAGATTCAGACCCCTGACTTTTATAGGCTCTGGTCCAGGTGCTATCAGTTAAAAATAAATAAATCTGCAAAATAGGCAAAATCTAAATTATTAAATGCTGATCTGGCCCATACAGGTGCCTCTATTGCAAAAGAAAACAAAAAATCAAAGTGCAAAGATAAATATAAGAATTATCTTTATGCGGACATTAATAAGCACGTAAAGGATAGTGCATGCTCCAGAGACTACTTACCTTCAACATTGTTACCTTTGTGTTATGTATGTAGGTTTGAATGTCATTGGTTTAGTTTGAATTGTTCTTGTAAAATGTCAAATATGATTGGTTTGAAAAGTGCAGGAAAACCCTGCACTCTGATTGGCTGGCAACTGTGGCTGCTGGCTATAAGTAGCAGCCATAGCCCAGCCAAGATGGGTCCATTCGAGCTGTAGTCACTAATAAACTCTTCACTGAAGCTCTTTGCATCTGACTCTTCATGCAAACTTAACACTGGCGATGAGGGTGGGATTCCCCTGAAGAGAAGACGATGCGGAAGACAAGCAGAAGAGCAAGATGGCTGCTGAACACCCCCAGCCCGTTCGATCCAGCGGCAGAAGACTGGGAATCATATGCAGATCGCTTCCAAATGTATTTGGAAGAAAACAACCTCGCTGACATCTCCGAGAAGCGGAAGAGGGTGGTCTTTCTTACGCACTGCGTCCGGCAGTCTTCAAGATGGTGAAGGTATTGGCGGAGCTGCAGACGTGAAGGTAATGGAATGGCCTGATTTAGAAAAGCTTTTAAGAGCCCATTACGCCCCACAAGTATCATGCCTCATTAAGAGACACGAGTTTTACCGTCGGGATCAAGGGGAAAGCGAAAGCGTTAATGACTTCGTGGCAAGTTTAAGAGACATTGGGGTGCATGCGAGTTTAACAACTTGGAGGAGGCCATGCGATCGATTTGTTCTAGGCCTCAAAGACAAGGTGCTTCAGAGCAAATTGTTATTAAAACCTAAAATCACGTTGAAGGAAGCCATAGAAGAGGCCTCCTCAGCAGAAGCCACTAAGTCCTCAGCAGCAGCCACGAAGAAAATTAACAAGGCCTCAAGCCATTCTGATGTGGAAAAGTCCACAACAACTCATTGAGCAAATAGATTCTGAATCAGACTGCAGTGAGGTGGAGGAAGGAATTTATAGACTCAGAATGGAAAAGAAAAAAAAGACCTGGGAAGAAAAAGGCAAGACTTTTATTGCAGAGGTTGTGGGGTGGCACCCCTGAATGCAAGTTTCTTGATACCATCTGCCTTCGTTGTGAAAAAGAGGTCACTTAGCAAGAGTCTGCAAATCATCCAGAACTCCACCACACAGAAGAAAGTTTCCTGACAAAGATTTCAAGCCCAACAACTTCAGTGAGAAAATGGGGCAACTCAGAAGCAAATGGGAAGAATGAAACTCATCAAACAGTCACCATTGGTCATTCTTCAACCTTAAGAAGCAGAAAAGTACATGTGAAGGTACTCATTGAAGGAAGGCCTTGCCAAATGGAAGTGGACTCAGGTTCCTATTTATCTATGGTGTCATGGGACACTATTCACAGGCTACTTCCCAACATTCAGAAGAAACATTTCCAGAAGCAAACACTGACTCTTAAAGACTACCAAGAGAACAAGATTCCAGTAGTTGGAACAAGAGAATTCAACGTGAAGTTCAAAGGCCACACCAAACGTTTACCCCTGACCATTGTGGACAAGGATCACCCAAGCTTGCTGGGACTTGAGTGGTTCAATCCACTAGGCATCGAGGTGACTGGCATCAATCACGTGAGCAACTCTGAATGGGAGGAGGCCTTGAAGTCTGAGTTTCCAGAGGTCTTCAGCGATGGATTGGGCAAGTATATGGGGACCCCTATCACTTTCAACCTAGATCCCAAGGTGCCCCAATTCGTTTAAAGCCCAGAAGGGTCCATTTGCCTTAAAGGAAAAAATTGATGCACAATTAGATAAACTAATAGCTCAAGGAGTTTTAGAGCCCACTGACCACTCCAGATGGGAGACACCCATAGTCACACCTGTCAAGACTGATGGGTCAGTAAGAATCTGTGGGGACTATAAGGGGACACTGAACCATGCGCTGCAGCAGAGCGCATACCCAGTTCCAGTGGTGCATCATCTATTACATTCACTTGGCAGGGGTACAGTCTTTGCCAAATTGGATCTGGCCCAGGCATATCAACAACTAACAGTTGATGATGCCACTGCAGAGGCCCAAAATTGTGACTCATAGAGGTGCCTTCAAATGTAAAGGTTACAATTTGGAGTAAGCGTGGCACCAGGCATCTTTCAAAGCCTTATGGAAAGGATGCTCCAAGGACTGCCAGGGTAGTGCCTTACTTTGATGATGTGTTAATCTCTGCTGAAAATGACACTCAGTTACAAGAAAGACTCAGAGAAGTCCTTACCAGATTCAGGAAAGCGGGATTAAAAGTCAAGGAAGAAAAATGCACTCTTAAAACTGACAAGGTTGAGTTCCTGGGCTATATGATTGACAAGCATGGCATCCACCCTACCGATGCCAAGGTTCAAGCAATCAAAGAAGCCCCTAGACCTAAATGCAAAACAGATTTGCAAGCCTTCCTTGGACTCATTAACTTTTATCACATGTTCCTACCTCAGAAGGCAACCATTGCAGAACCATTGCACAGATTACTTGACAAAAAGTCTGTTTGGGTCTGGGGAGGAAGGAACAATCAGCATTTAACAGTATTAAAAGACTAATCACATCTGATGCTGTACTGATACAGTTCTCTGAGAATTTGCCTGTTGTACTGACTTGTGATGCATCCCCTTTGGAGTGGGGGTTTGAGCCACAGGCTTCCCAGCGGGAGAAGCCCCTATTGCATTTTACTCTGCACTTTGACCAAAGCAGAGAGGAATTACAGCCAATTGGACAAGGAAGCATTGGCAATTGTTGCAGCTGTCAAGAAATTTCATGAATATCTGTATGGGAGAACATTTACCATTGTTACAGATCACAAACCGTTGTTAGGCATTGTGGCAGGAGATAAACCTACACCTACTATCCTGTCACCAAGAATGCTGAGGTGGACTGAATTTCTTGCTGCTTATTCTTACAAACTTATCCACAAGCCTGGCAAGGACATTGGACATGCTGATGCACTGAGTCGTTGCCCACTTCCTTGCCACAAGAAGGACTTTGAACCTGAAATACACACCTTTTTCCTAGAAACTGTTGCCAAGCTTCCAGTGCATGCTGCTGAAATTGCCAGAGAGACTGCCAAAGACACTTTATTGGCTCCTGTTATAGGCTGGATTAAGAAAGGTTGGCCTCTTCAAGATCTACCTCACCTGGCCCAACCTTTTAAGTCCAGGCAAACTGAATTATCTGTATTAAGAGGATGTATTTTGTGGGGTAACAGGGTAGTTATTCCTGCAAAACTACAAAAGAGGTTTTGGAAATGTTACATGAGGTCATCCTGGTATTGTAAGGATGAAGGGATTGGCCAGGAGTTATGTATGGTGGCCAGGTATTGACAAAATGGTTGAAAACTGGGTTGCATCTTGTCCCAACTGTCAGGTAATCAGGCCTGCCCACCTCTCGCCCCCAAACAGGAATGGGAATGTCCTAGGGGCCCATGGTCTAGGATTCACATTGATTTCTGAGGCCCTACCAGAGGGCACACCTTTCTTATTATAGTAGATGCATATTCCAAATGGCTAGAGCTAATCCCTATGGCATCCACCACAACTGATGCTGTCATCAAGCAGCTCAAAAACTTTTGTAACCCACGGGTTACCTGATGTTCTTGTCTCTGACAATGGCCCTCAATTTACATCCAACCTTTTGAATCCTATTTAGCACAACAGGGTATCAGACATGCCCTACTGCCCCTGGGCACCCTTCGCTAACGGCCGGCTGAACGATGGTGCGTTTTACCAAGGAGAAACTTCAGCAACTGGGTCCTGGGGACATCACTGAGAAAGTTGAAAACTTCTTAGTGTTCAGCACATCACTCCTAACCCATCTAATAACTTATCCCCAGCAGAGTTCTTGATGGGTAGGAAACTTAGGTCTTCCCTTGACCGCCTTCATCCCACTTACGCACCCAACGCACCACTAGATTCCACTTCCAAAGTTCGCATTCAGTGTGGGTGATTCTGCTTATGCTAAGAACCTTATGGGTGAGCCTTCATGGATTCCTGCTGAGATAACTCAAATCACAGGCCCTCGTTCTTACAGAGTACAAACAGAGGATGGAGTCCTCTGGGGCAGGCACATTGATCAGCTTAGATCCAGGTTTTCTCAGGAACATCGCACTTGTTCCTCTCTAGTTCCCTCTCCTGATGTCAATTCTAGGGGGGAAGGGGAGGAGCAGGAGGATAATCAGCAAGCAAGAATCCATCCCATGTGTAACGAGCCATTACGACAGGAACCATTCCAAAACCTGTCACAATGCCAAAATCCATCCTTAGAAGTGGAAGATTGTACATCACTACCTGACTTGGGTGCTGACATTGGGCTGGAGATGGGTTGGGAGGAGAGACCAGATTCTAACAATCAAACAGGGTCTTCTTTCACAGGAAGTCCCAGTAGGGAAATGTCAGCAGACACATTTCCTCTCACTGGGTGAGAATGTTAAAACTTCTGAACCACGAAGGTCTCAATACACAGAGCCCCACCTATTTAAAAGAATACATTAGATAGGTTGGGGTTTGGTATGGACTGAACCTAGTGGGGAGGGGTATTATGTATGTAGGTTTGAATGTCATTGGTTTAGTTTGAATTCTTCTTGTAAAATGTCAAATATGATTGGTTTGAAAAGTGCGGGAAAACCCTGCACTCTGATTGGCTGGCAACTCGCGCTGCTGGCTATAAGTAGCAGCCCAGCCAAGACGGGTCCATTCGAGCTGTAGTCACTAATAAACTCTTCACTGAAGCTCTTTCCATCTGACTCTTCATGCAAACATAACACTTTGCATCTGCCTTATAAAAATAAGTGGCTCCTTATTTTGTTTTCAGGAACTATTTTACTAATGAGTGGTACTAAAAGAAAAAAAAATGAAAGCAAGTTCTTGCCAAGCGCAAATCTGTATAGCTCCATTAGTTGCAGTAGAATTGTGCTGTCTTGTTCCATCTGACCATTTGAATCATCTTGAATTCAATTATATGCACACACACAAAGCAGCAGCCTTGTTTTTATATAGTCAAACACAGTTCCCTATTGTTATAATGAAAATATAACAAATTTGCTATATTATTCATACTACAGTGAATATCTTATCACTTCCCAGATTATAGTGGTTGGGTTTAATGTAATTAACAAATGAAATATAATTTTGTCTGAGTTCAGTTTTTTTTTCCTCTGTAAAGAAAATGTGGGCAGATATTTTATTATATTACCACTGACATGATATTGTCAAAATATATAGGCAATGATTTAAGCAGAGTGAAGAGCATATGTTTCATATCCGGACTTATCCGGATAAGCAGACTTATCCAATCATTTTTTTTTACCCTGCAATTTGACACATGAAATTTGACACAGAATCTGCTCCAAGCAAGCAACCATATATCCTAAAATCAGGTTTAGCTACTCTCTGTCTACCATTAGCACTGGAAAATAAGAGTGGTAACTGAGATTACAAAAAATAGGCAACTATTTTTGCAGTCTATTCTCAAAAACAATAAAAAGACAATTAGAAAAGTAACATTTCATGGAGAAGAGCTCAAATTCAACCTTTGTATGTTCACTTAAGAGAACTAAAGGATGAGAACATTCAGTTTCTCACTTTTGGTTTCAATAAACTGGTATGATCAATTTTAGGAGCATGGCAGTTCACGTGACATGCTGTCTTGACAAGCAGCAAGTTTGTATTTGAGACCCGAAGGCTGCCATAGGGCAGGGTGAGCTCCCATCATTTGCTCCAGCTCCTGCTGGGGACATGAAAGGAGCCCCCAACTGGGCATATCCCAGATAACAGTAATGTCACTGGCTAATTCAACCTGAAAGCACCTTGGTGTCTTTAACACAAGTGAGACGTGATTATTAGATTTTTTTTTTAAAAGTGAACTTGGTAAATGGTGCCCCTTAGGTTATCTCTGCCCATATTAATTTTTAGGTCTCATTAACAGGTTACTTAAACTTCCCCAGACTATCTCACGCACATTCATACACATGTGTGCATGATAAACTTTCAGGCTGACTACTGTATTTATACTGTAGTGCAATGGGTAAACCCAGCTGTTATATTTTCAAGGCCATTAATTAACCACTCAGTTGACTGGGAATTTTTCAGTTGGGTTTCTCAGGCGTGATAACATTCCCTTTGCAACATAAGCCGGGCTTCTGTTCAGTGGTGGGATTCATTTTTTTTTACTACCAGTTCTGTGGGTGTGGCTTGGTGGGTGTGGCAGGGGAAGGATACTGTACTCCAGTCAGAGGTGATATTTGAGGTTCTCCAAACTGCTCAAAATTTCCACTACCTGTTCTCCAGAACTGGTCAGAACCTGCTGAATACCTCCTCTGCTTCTATTATATGTCTATTGTATCTGCCATATTTTAGAAGTATGGTAGGACATAAATGCATAATAATTAGGCTACAATATTTGGGCTCCAAATCCAGGTAATCTCTAAAGAGCAGCAAAGAACCAAAGTTTTGTATCTTTAGGCTGCCATCCAGTGGTCTTCTGTACTTTTGCAAACCAGATCAGGTAGCCCAAATAGTAAAACCATATATGTGAAGATTAATGGCACAAGCAGTCACAAAGCTTGCCACAGACTAGCACTTAGTAGGGCTGCCTTGAAGATCTTGGAAAAGTTATTCAGACCCTATGATTTGTCTATGCCTACAGAATTGTTCAAGTCATGGCATTCCTGTGACACTCATATGAAGTGAAAGCTGGACTTTGAAGAAGTAGGATAGGAAACAGAGGTGGTATTCAGCAGGTTCTGATCAGTTCTGGAGAACCAGTAGCAGAAATGTTGAGTAGTTCGGAGAACCAGCAAATACCACCTCTGACTGGCCCCGACTCCATCGATTCTCTGACTCCAAAGTCCCAGCTGATTGGCTGGGTCTTCTTTTGCTGCCCTGCACAGGCAAACAGAGCTGGAAAGCAGGTTAGTGGGGTGGGAAGGGAATGGAGATTTTACAGTATCCTTCCCCTCCCATGCCCACCAAGCCATGGCCACAGAACCGGTAGTAAAAAATTTTGAATCCCACCACTGAGAGGAAAGATTAACTTTGATCTTGGAGAAGACTCATCTCAAAATACAATGGACAGTCAAGAAAACAAACAAATTGATCCCACAAACAAATAAATCCAGAGTTCTCACTAGAGGCACAAAATACCAGGCTCAAATGATCCTATCTTTGGACACATAATGTGAAGACCTAGCTCTCTAAACAAGGCTCCAGAGGAAGAGGGTGATCAGCACTAAGGAGGATGGACTCAGTTACAGTGGCAGTAAGTGCACCATTAGTCAGCCCGAAAGAGAAAATCTATCTATCTGGTCACTAAGAATGGACACCAACCTGATAGAAAATAATCAGTCTGGGCAGCCATCAATATATGTGAAAGAATGTAGACCTGGCCTTAGGAAGGGAGAAGAAGAAATTTCAGAAAATGATTACAACTTTCAGGTCCCTGTTATTCTACTCAATAAAAATAAAGAGAATTCCTGGAATCCCTGCCATGCCTATTTCTTGATCTTGCCTACTTTGAAGGGCTGACAATTTTGACAGCCTTCCCAAGTTTTTTGGTACTTCGCTTTATACCAAATACATAAAAATTAGGTTTTTCTATGTCTGTCTTACATTTTCATTTTTTTTCAAGACTGAGTAATCTTTCATCACACACACACACACACACACACACACACTTTTTCCCTTAAATCAGGAGTGTCAAACTCATGGCCCGTGGGCCAGATGTGTCACATGCTGGTCCCGCCCCCAATCAGTTTAGCGAAGGGGAGAAAAGTCCCGATACATCACGTGACATTGAAGTGACGACATGAGTTTGACACCCCTGCCTTAAATGGTTCACTCATTCTTCTCCCATTCCTAAATCCTGGTCTATATTCTTTTACACAGAATGTAGAACATTTGCCACTGGAATTCAATTAACTCAGCTTTATTCAGACAACAATGGTAAACAACCTATGGCTAGGTTCAATATGCAAACAAAATCTTTTTCAAAATTAACTATTCGAACAGTCAATAACTTATAAGACCAGTACTAAGAACTTTTTTCTAAGACAACTAAAAAAAAACCCTCAAATCATATCTTGAGAATTAATCAGAGGCTTCAAATTCTTCAAATGGATACTTTAAGAACTTCGACAATCTCTTAGAGAGTTTAAGGCAACTTAGCTCTAACTTAAGGCAATGTTTCCCTACAACACTGTAGTACATTATCATGTGTACTGATAGTACACTCCATTCAATTGGCTGATACAGAGAAAGAATACATAAAAGCAGACTGCAATTAATAGCAAATGCCAGAGGATGCTTTCTAGACTTCTGGTTCAACACTGAAGCTTGGAAAGGTAGTAAGTACCCTGGGAAAACCAGTGGCTTTTTCTATCGAGTCTTACTCAAAAAGGATGCCCATTTCACTGTATATTGAGGCAGCTATATCTTGGGAATGGTTCCATCTGAGCATCAGTATTATATTGATTTATGTTTGCTCTGATGCCACTTCAATATCATGGGATAGGCAGAGACTTGAACTAGAATAATTTAGCCAAGTCACCTCTTTCAAGGCCATCACATTTACTGATCTCAGCCTTACTTACTTTACAAGATTATTGTGGAGATAAAATGAGATGATTTAGCTACTAGGGTATGAAGAAGATACAAGACAAGCATGATAAATATTAATAAGTCAGAAGTCCATCCGTCCAAAGTTCACACCAAAGATAACCTCTGTTTTTTCAGGCTTATCAATTCCCATCCTCCTCCAACCCATCCCTTATTCACTGAAAGCACAAAAAGCTTCCCTGCTTGATGCTCACATAAGTAAGGCTCTTGAGCAGCTCTATATGCTCAAATAGACTTCCTGAATAGAAGCCATATTGATATTAAGTGCTTAATACAATACAGATGGCAACCTGTGTTCTCTTAACAGGAGTATTATATTCATTAACATTTAATGAACTACCTTTAGCATTGCACTATCTTTAAGTGTTTGCTATCTTGCTTTTGAAATTAAAACCATGGTATGCATCATCCACTCTTAAAAATTATAGAATACATTTTATATCAAAAGAATTTTCATTTGATGCCTCTGAGATCTTTCTGAACAAGGCATCAAAGTCCAAAGTTTCCTAAGAAGTCTGTGTGACTTTAAGATAAATTACCATATTGACTTCGTTTGTGTAGCTCATAAGTAAGGCCAGTCCAAGGTCCCACAGAAACCTTTACAAATATAATCATTTTGCAACGTTCCAATATATTGGAACGTTGCAAAATTGGAACCATAAGAACATTAAGCATGTTTAAAGCTGGAGACTATTCTTAAGAGAACTGAAGCTAGCATGATGGATGTTTTTTTTCCTATAAAATTCAACCAAATATCTGTTGGTTGTTTTGTCAAGTAAGTTTTTTAAAAGTTTTTAAAATATTATGGCCTGTGAATGACAAGTAGAATCAAGTGAAAAGTGTACAACATTGCCTCTATTGTTTCTTCTAAAATGTATATTCTCATATTTCATATATAAATGAAGCAGTGGGGAAATTTCTGTTGCCATGGTTAATGAAAGTTAATTCCTATGTTAGTGTAAAGACTGGCAGGAATCCACATTCCACTTCCCAGTTGAATGAGCATAAATTCTTTAGTGGCCTCATTGTGAGAGGCCTTTGGGGCAGACCTGACACAAAGGCCCCCCAAATATAGCAATGCTGATTTAATACATTTGAAAGTGAAATAATACACATTGCTATCTAAAATGCCAATGCATTTATTTATTCATAAGATTTCCAGCATGTTTATCAGTCTATATCCAAATCTGGAAAGATCTTGCTGAATTAAGTTCATCGATTCATGAAAAAAGCCAGTGAGTCGCTAATAGCAGAAAGGAACAAAAATTTGACAACAGCAGAACATTAATTTATGTTGATATGGGAAATCTTTGTTTGTGGTTTTATGACTGACTATCTGAGGAATGCTTATTATGGCAAATATGAGAAATAGAATTTAAATTCCCACTTCAAAGCATCCCAATTAGAAACCAGTAGACTACAGTAAATGTGCATAGTATCATAATGCATTTTATAACATATACAGTATGGATGTCTAGCATGTTCTAAGTACTAAAGTCATATTACAACTAAAAGGTTTCTCTGAGAAAATAGCTCTGTGGGATTTTCACTGCCATAATACCATGAGAAAGAAACATTTTAACACTTGTGTTTCTACAATGTTCTGTGGTTTTAGGCTATCAGCTCTTGGTCATTTTTCCTACTTTTTAATGACATACAATATGCTTATCCAGTCAGCAAGAAGTGTACATATCATTTTTTCTATAACAAAAGAAGTCAATTTAGCAATCTCTGCAAATTCCATCATCTTCACCAACCATTCCTCCATTATGGATACTGCCAAACTTTTCCAGTTTTTTTAAAATTTTCTTTATTAAACAAATAAACAAACACAAAGACACACAATTCTTACAATAAAAACGTTGAATGTGGTACAGTTTCCCTAACATCAATCATTGTCATTACATCGCTATATCAATAATAATATTACATAATTTTCATCTATACACTTTAAATACACATATTTATTCCTTATTCTCCTTGATCTTCCTCATCTCTAGCCAACCATAAAATTTCTCCCATGTTTTATAATAGTCCGAATCTTTCTTATTTTTTAGTTCTTTTGTTAATTTATCCATTTCTGTGCACATTATAATTTTCTTCAGTATTTCCAATTCTTTAGGTTATCTTTATTTTTCGAATTCTGTGCATACACCAACCTTGCTGCAGTAATTACATGAATTATTAAATACAAAATTTCTTTATCGTATTTCCCAGTGCTAATTCCTAGCAGAAAGAACTCAGGCCTATATTGTATTTTAATTCCACAGATTTCTTCTATCCACTTATGTAGATTTTGCCAGTATTTTTGGGCCTACTTTTCCAGTTTGAGCATAGTTACACAGTTAAAACAATTAATCAGTGGAATGACTTGTGTTCAGAAGTTGTGGATGCTCCAACACTGGAAGTTTTTAAGAGATTAAGAGATTGGTCTGAAATTATATAGAGTTCCCTTCCTGAGCAGGAGGGTTGGCTTAGAAGATCGCCAAGGTCCTTCCAACTCTGGTATTTTGTTATTCATACAATAATCTTACTGATGTTATCATATACAAAAACAAAGTTCCATAACTTTTCTCTACCTATTTATCCATCAGTCCCCAAACAAAAATATTTGGTTTTGATTGCACATTAGTCTTTAAAATCTTCAGAAATAGTGCACATATTTGAATCCTTTTTTTCTCTTTTTTACATGTATAACCAAACATGCTAAAATGTTCCTTCATGTTATTTCACATTTCCAGCATAAATCCTAAATATGTTTATAGATAATTTCTCTGATGTCATATAAAATGGTACATCATTTTATAAATATTTCCTTTAAGTTTATGGAGATTCTCAGACATCCAGGTCATGGCTGTCCCAAAGATCCTTTTTTTCAAAAGGCAACTGGACTTTCTGGGTTTTTAAGACTTTTCACTTCTTATCCAAGAAGCTTCTTCAGCTGAAGAAACATCTTCAAAGACTTCAAAGAAAGTTCAGTTGCCTCTTGAAAAAAGCACCTTTGGGATATTTTCTTTAAGATTAAACATAACATAAATTTCAAACCTTTCAACCAGATATTTTCCCATGGTTCCAATTGTATATTATAACCAAAATTTTTATGCCATTTTATTGTACATTCTTTCACTTCTTCTGACTCAAATTTTATAAATGTGTCCATCATTTGTACACAATTCTACTTTAAATTCAATCTTACATTGTTCAAAACTGTGAAATCTTTCATTTCAACTTTTCTGATAATTATACATAGGAGAACCATTGTCTTTCTGTTATCAGACCTTCTCTTGATTTTATTTTACATTCCCCTTGAGAACAAGGGCTGTTGTTTGATAAAAGAAACAACTTTAATTCCTGACTTGAAAAAAGAAAAGGGGAATAATAAATAATAAATAATAAAAGGGGTTTATAATAATGTAAGAAGTGTTTAAGGTGATAGAGCAAAAGTACAAGATATTTAGCTTGATTGGAAGAAGGTACAAAATTTAACATGCTACTCAGTTGCTTTCTACATTACCCAAATCAAGACAGAAATGGCACATCAGAAAAATCCAATATAAGTCCTCCATTGTTTCAGAACAGAAACTTATTTTTCTTATCTTCCAGCATGCACTTCCCCCTACACCGTAGTTACTTTTAGATCATACACTCAGAACACTGGAAAGGTTTCTGTCTGCCAGTATAAAAGCAGGTTGTATAACTGGCTTTAATTTACACACTTCTATGCCAAGTTATCGTGGTGACAACAAAGATTCCTCTGCTTTCGAGTCATCCACTATGATTAACAGCTGTAGTCATACAAGTCTGGAGTTCAGTATAGAATTGGCTCCTGAAAAGAAATCTTTGAAAGGGTAGGTAAGCTGGCTGAAGAAAATAAACAAAAAAAAAATTGGGGATCAACCCATATTTCTGTACAGAATCAAGAGAGCCATTTTGGCTGGACTATATTTACTGTAACCCAGGAAAAACAAAATGCCCTTTCTTTTTTATGCACCATTCAGGATAGCTGACTGTATTTAAAATCAATACCAAGTTAAATGAAACTAAGACACTATTAGGAAAAATATTTTTTTAGAGTAAGCAGAAGCATAACATTCCTTCTCAAATTTAAATTGAGTGCAGAACAAATGTCTTCCTTAGCCAAATAGAAGAAGTCTAGTTCCACTAGGCAAGGAATTTCATAGCTAGGTGTGGTCACTAAAAAGGCCTTTCTCTCCTTAGATATGCTCCAACACAGTTCAGACCTAGAAAGGGGCCTCTATACGCATATGTAGAGAGAAGGCTGGCTGGTATGGGAAGAGAAACAGAACACTTTTTGTAACTACATCGTATCTCCAACTTCAGGATGAACTGAAATGCAGTCTCTTTTGAAAACATCCCCTCCCCCTTAATGTACAAAAGAAGTTCCTGATGAAATTGCTTCCCACATAGTACCTGAGTTCTTCCAGTACAACACACATTCCATTAAGCTCATCTATAATTCTTAATGGCAATAAATATATTCTTAAATTCCAATTCTGGGTGTATCACACTATCAGGTTCCTTCCACTGCATAAGATCAATGATACATTACTGTAAAGTAGGGTTAATGCTGGTGTGGTTGGTTAGGACTGGATAGGAATTAAAGACCTGATTCTTTGAATCCAATGGGTAAGAATTAAGCTGTTTAAAGCAATAATCTATCCTACATACACACACACACACACACACACACACACACACAAACCCTTTACCTCAATATAAGAAAGTATTTACTGTTTCTGCTCTTCTTTCCCAATGCCCATTCCTCCTTATCAATAGAAAATTGATATATATATAGCTGCACTGGCTACCAGTTGCACTCTGGATGAGATTCAGGGTGCTGGTACTGACCTATAAAGCCCTACATGGCTTAGGACCAGGGTATTTGCAGGGGACCCTGCTGCCAGTAACAGCCTCCCAACTCCCACGCGCTCCCACAGACAGGGCCTCCTTGGGGTGCCGTCGGCCAGACAATGTCAGCTGGCGACCCCTAGGGGTAGGGCCTTCTCTGTGGGAGCACCCACCCTTTGGAATCAGCTGCCCCTGGAGCTTCGGGTGGCCCCTGACCTCCAATCCTTCCTTCGTGGCCTGAAAACATGGCTTTTCCAACTTGCCAACCTGGACTGACGGAGGGGATGGGATTTTAGTAATAGTTTTTATTAATTTTAATTGGTTATTGGGATTTTGAATTTAATTGTTTTTTAATATTTGTATTACATTTTTTATCATTGTAAGCCGCCCTGAGTCCTTCAGAAGATAGGGCGGCATAGAAATCCCATTATGTATGTATGTATGTATGTATGTATGTGTATGTATGTATGTATGTATGTATGTATTATGAAAATGTAAAAAATAATTGTGTCATAAGCAGCTGTTAATCATAGGTGGTAACTAAAAGTAAAGGATATTGTGAAATACATACAGGAAGTAGGGAACAGAGAATTGCTCTTCATAAATTTTGAGTAACCCAGCAAAGTATACTTTAAAAGACATAGAGAAAGAGAAGCATATAAAAAAAACCAGAAATACAACCATGTTCAGAACTCTTTCAGTCTTTTTAAAAAGCATATTCAAACCAAAAATCATTAATTTGCACTACATTGATTTTTATTTATCTAGCTCTTGAAAAGCTCAGAGTTATAAGATCTCGATATGAAATATCATACATATATAAAAATGGAGAGCCAATTTGGTGTAGTGGTTAAGGCATCAGGCTACAAACCAGGAAACTGAGTTCTAGTCCTGCCTTAGCCATGAAAGCCAGCTGACAACCTTGGATCAGTCTCTCTCAGCCCATCCCACCTCACAGGTTGTTGTTGAGGGGAAAAACAAGAGAAGGAAAGAGTATTATATATTTTTACTGCCTTGAATTATGTATAAAGTAATAAAGCAGGATAAAAATGTAATAAAGTTGTTTCCTGCAGAACAACAAAAGTCCCCTTAAAGATTCAGACTGTCATCATTTATATTTAGATTTTTCTATCATTTATACAAATATCTCAGAATAGGGCAAATGAAAGGATGCTATTTACAAATAATAAATAAATACCTGGTTGTCATCTGGTTTCAAAGTAGATGAAACTCAAAGACAAACCATCTAATGACCTTTATGCTTCAGCCTACATGTTCTTGCATTTTACATTCTTATGCAATACATTCAAGCACTGTTATGCCTACCTTAACATAATGAAATACAGTACACTGATAGTAAAGTAGTAACAGATCAGTGAGTGGCTTCACACCAGTCACTCTCTCAGCCAAAGCCACCCCATTAGGAGGATGCTGTAAGGATAAGATGAACTCAATGAAAGGTGGGATATGAATAAATTATATCAATCTTTATACCGCATAGGTCATGTTCACTCAGCTACTTCCAAGGCTGATCCTAAAAACCTAAATTGAATCAGACAAAGTTAGCACTTGGGTTACTATTAGGAAATCTCAGAGTTGTAAGCTAAATAAGGAAGTTAAAAAAAAGTACAGTTGTCCTTAACGTACGGCCATAATTGAGCCCAAAATTTCTATTGTTGAGTGAGACATTGTTAAGTGAGTTTTGCCTCCTTTTATGACCTTTCTTGCCACAATTGTTAAGTAAATGACTGCAGTTGATAAGTTAGTAACCTGATTAAGAGAATCTTGCTTCCCCATTGACTTTGCTTGTCAGTAGGTTGCAAAAGGGGATCACATGACCTTGGGATGCGGCAAGGGTGTAATAAGAACCATTTTCCAAGCATCTGAATTTTGATCACATGATCATGGGGATGCTTCAAAGGTTGTAAGCATGAAAAATGGTCATGTCACTTTTTTCAGTGCTGTTGTAACTTTGAGTGGTCACTAAATGAACTATAGTAAGTTGAGGACTACCTGTATTCTAGAAGACAAGAGCATGTTATTTTGCATTCTTACCAAGAAAATTATATGGACATATCCTGGAGTTGAGCTTGACTCAAAGAAGTCTTATACCATTACAAACTGTAGTACCAGGGACTAGACATGAAGAGTTTATCCAAGGCTGGAAGTGGTATAGAGCCCAACCTGAATTGCAATCCCATTACTAAGGAGAAAAAACAGGTAAACTTTAAGCATGACTAAACAAGCTTATGCCTTTTCATTGTTTTCTGATAATCTGAAGTGAGGTTCTTTTGATCAGAACATGTCTGTGCAGTATAGGGTTTTCAATTTATTTTAATTATAGAATCGGGAGGAATGTTGACTTCAAAATATGAGAAATATTTCCTAGATGTTTTGATCATAAAAACAAGTACATCCATGGCAATATAAAGGCAAGCCTTTAGTTGTTTATATATGATTATGTAGCAATAGTAAGTCCTTGACTTACAACCACAATTTAAGCCAAAATTTCCATTGCCAAGCAAGACAGTTAAGTAGGTTTTTGCCCCATTTTACAACCTTTCTTGTCACAGTTAAGTGAATCACTGTAGTTAAATTAGTAATATGGTTGTTAAGTGAACCTGGCTTTCCCATTGACTTTGCTTGCAAGGTCACAAAAGGTCCCTGGGACGCTTGCAACCATCACAACACGTGCCAGTTGCCAAGCATCCAAGTTTTGATCAACTGACCATGGGAATGCTGCAACCCGCATGTGAACAACAGTAATAAGTCACTTTTTTCAGTGCTGTTGTAACTTTGAACAGTCATTAAATGAATGGCTGTAAGTCAAGAACTAGCTGTAGATTTTTTCTCCATTATGATCTGTCCCCAGCCTGGTCCTTCAGCTCTTCCAACAGTGCACTATCACTATCCCTCTGTGAAAAGGTGAGCAATTTTAAATGTTGATACATAAATAAATTGTTATACTTGAGTCCACCTTGCTGCTACTCCTCTCTTTTGTCAGCGTCACAACCTTCTTCAGAGAACTGGGTCTTCATATCATATGGTAAAAGTATGATAATTTCAGCCTGATTGAACACATTGAACATTGAACACTAGGTAAATTTGTTCAACACTGTTTGTTTCCTTGAGTATCCACAATATTCTCAGCAGTCTTCTGCAGTATCAAAGTTCAAAAACTTCAATACTCTTTCTATTCTGCTTCTTCAAACTCCAATGTTCACTATATACAGATATGCATGTGTGCATGTAATGAAACATTTTGTGCAGTGATTATTATTGGGAGGTGATCCAGCAAAATACCCAACACTTTTCAAGAGAGCCTTCTGTTATCACTTGTTTCATTCAGAACCTCAGCAATCCTATATTGTAATTCCCACAATCTCTC
The DNA here is from genome assembly GCA_009733165.1 of Naja naja. Taxonomy (NCBI): domain Eukaryota; kingdom Metazoa; phylum Chordata; class Lepidosauria; order Squamata; family Elapidae; genus Naja; species Naja naja. The sequence goes on from CM019151.1 coordinate 158,759,331, forward strand.
AAGCAGCAAAGCAATCTGGCATTTTTAAAAATTCAAACTCATCAACTTTAGACTTAATCCACATCACCAGGAGTGGGTTCATAGGTTAAATTATGGCATGGGGTTCACACAACTAAGATGGGTTCACACAACTAAGTTCAGACAAACTACTTGGTAGTTTAATACAATGTGTAAACTGAAGACTGTTACCCTTTTCTAGTGTGATCTAGAAAAGATGCACAATGTCTTTTTAAAGCAGATTGCAACAGTAGAGTCCTCCCCAAACAAATATCCTTCATGGCTGTTGGACAACTCCCAATTTACTTAGAAACTGGGAATCACAGGAGCTGTAGTCAAACATATCTAGGAGGTCCCAGATTAGAGAAAATTGTGTCAGTCTGCAAGGAGGATGTGTGGTACTACTAATAAAAGCTTGCTTTCACTGGCCAAAGTTTTTCAGAGCAGCTACCCTACTGTGCCATCTGTGGAAATTCTCCTCATTCAGGTTATGGTTGTCCCAAGAGTGTTTTTTCAACTGGACTTTCTTTGTTTTTCCTTGAATACGTTTCGCTTCTCATTTATTATGTATATACTTATATCAGTTAATGCTTATATGTTTACATGCTATGTTCATACTTATACTTGTTTTCTCATACATGCTTGACAAACTAAACTAAAAAAATAACAAATAAATACATAAAGAAGCTTCTTCGGCTCAGCCTAAGCAGCTACACACAGCATGCTCTTTATAGCTGGGTACCATTCAATCGGGCAAGTCCCTGGAGCGTGTGCACCTCTTCTCCAGAGATTTCGGATCTTTCTCTACCAGCCTAAAAAGGATGCAGCCTTCGCTTTCCTTTCCGTTTCAGCTAACAAGGCACCGTATCTTCTTCTACCGAAGCTCTCGCTGCACGGCTCGTGCGCCCTTAAAGCGCCACACCAACCAGTCCCTCGCCAGACCGCAGCCCTCCGAAGAATACCGCAGGCAGGCAGCCTGGCCCGCCCCGAAGGAGGCATACCCTTTTCGGCTCATTCTTACAGGCTCCGCCCCTTCCCCTGGGCTCCGCCTGCCCTATATAAAGAGGTGGAGCTCCGGAAAGGGTGCGAGTGTCTGGAAAGGGGGTGTTTGCGAGGTGGGTTGCGGGACTGAGAGCGGCACCATGGCAGGTAAGCCCGAGTGACGCTTTTTTTCCCCTTCCCCCGGAAGGAGGCTGGCGGCGGCGCGTCCATTTTGCGACGGCTTCGTCGTCAGTTGCGGGGAGTGGGTCATACATCCGCCAGAGTTTCCTCTCCGGGGTTTGTTTCTCCGCCCAGTAGCCGCGGGTCCGGCGTTATCTTCCAGCCACAAGTGACTGACAAGCCGGAGCAGCTGCGGCACTTCCTCGTTCGCGGCGCTGCTGGTCCAGCGAAGGACAAGGAAAGGAAAGCGGCGCTCGCTCGGGCCAATCGGCTGGCGGGAGCGCTCGTCCTCGGGAGACCTCGGGCTGCCCTGTTTTACGCATGGCGGGTCCTATTTTTAGGCTGGCGCGTGAGCCCTGTTTCACCCCGGGAGGTAGCGTGCAAGGAGTGCAAGTCAGCATGCGCCCTCTCTCTTGTAGGGATCTTCGGAGCAAGGTCTGAAGGGGCACGTGCGGGTGACGGGCACCGGCGACCAAATGGGGAATAGAACTCTTGTAAATGCGTGCATTGCTGCGCGCATATGCGTGTTTCTTTGGGTATCTTCTCTTAAAGCGGCAGCCTTGTTTATACCGCTCGGGAGAATCCGTAGGGCACAGATAGACCGTTCTCTGGGGCTGGTCGATGATGTGTTAGGTTTTTCCCCTCTCTTTTCTCTTTTCTACTTAATTGGATAGAAGAGGCACCATTTAAGCAAGATTAGGTGTTTGAAACGTATAAATTTGCTCTATGATAAAATTTGCCAGCGGTGTTTCTTATCTAGGGCTGCAAATACTGCAATCACTGTTTGTGATTGCAGTATTTGCAATCAATTATTCTAGTGGGGACCATGGTGTGAAGCTCCACCACGCCGATGTGGCCAGAGACACTCTCCTTAATGCCATCAGGCCCTTTGTTCTCTCTTCATTTTCATAATTTTTCTTCTAATTATAAAGCAAGATGAAGCATTGCAAAGCAGAGCTCCAGAACATCTCTGGACTATAAAAATCGGCTGCATAAACTTTTTCAAGGAATAAATTTGGTGGCTATCTACCTTCTCCCCAGAAATGACAATGGTGTAGAAGTAATAAGAAACATTCTGTCAATTCCAGGGGACGTAACCCAAATATTAATTTTTAAATTTGATACTTTAACACATTCACAATGTAGTACAATACCAATTTGAGGGAGCTTGGAGCCTGAATGTGTTTTCAAAATGTAAAATATACCTATGGCTGAAACATGTTGGGAACCTCACCACAGAACCATGGTGAATTCTTAATAATACACATTTAAGCCTGTGGCTTGTTCACTTTCAAGTTAATGCACAAGTGGGTTGCTGAGGAGCCTGAAGAACTGAATGGGAAGTAGGAATCTGCTGTTGCAAATTCAGTCAGAAGAAATTTCTTCCATCCAACCCCAATGCCAGCTACACAGGTTATGTAGATGAGAATAATAAGATATTCCCAAAGATCTGAGGAATACTTACTGTAGCACTTGGGCTTCTTTCCGCCAAATGTCATCCTTTCTTTTTTTTGTGTGATTGTTCTGCAAAGGCTTAGCCTTTATTGACTCTGCTACCTTGAACACAATTCAAAACCTTGGAATAGCTATAACTGTAATATCTCACATAGTGTGCTAAATGTTTACATGTACCTTTGTTTTGCCACAGGTAGCTCTACCTTGGGATTTTAGCCTATTGACCAATACAAGCTGTTAAGATTCTTACCTATCTAATCACTATCATAAGCATTCACTAAGTGAAGGCCTAGGAATTTCTTGTTTTATTTGCATGAATGAGGCCTTGCCTTTTGCATTCATCCGTTCTTAATATCAACCCTAACCTCTCCCAGCCATAAACCAATTCAACTCTGGAATGCTTCTATGCATAAATTATATGACTTGGTTTCAGGCATGTGTGCTGTCTTGTGCTGAGTCAGGATATAGTCTATCTCCGTGATGGCGAACCTATGGCACACGTGCTGGAAGTGGAATGCAGAGCCACTTCAGCGGGCACGTGAGAGATCACCTGGAAGAGCCCCACTGCACATTTGCGCGCATCGCCCATTTGACAGCTGATTGTTGGGTATATGGCATGCATGCATGGGGGTGCGCAGGAGATGCACACACATGTGCAGAGATGCGTGGGCACGTGGGGGGTCTCGCGCATGCGTGGGGCCCCCACGCACATTGCTTTCTAGGTGCTCAAGCGCGTTGCTGCCCAATCAATTTAACTCCAGGTGTCAGGGATTAAACATTCTTGAAGCACTTGTTCATTTTCTAAATTGCAGCATAATCTTAAGGGTGCTTTATTAAAAAAAATACCTTGAGCTTCTGATGATTTCATGGTTTTTCATAGTAGTTTTCCTAATACAGGCTTGACATTGCTTTCTCGCAGGTTGTGTTTTGATACCTACAGGCATAAAATTACCCAGTGGTCTTCCATCCAAATACTAATCAAGTCTGACTTTGCTTTCCAGACAAGGTCAGCCAAGTACTGCCGCCTGCTGAAAAAAAGGGTGTCTTGAGACATTGCACGCGGCTATTGTTTGCCTCTCTGGAGGTTAGTGCGATAGAATATGCAACTAGAAAAGGAATTAAGGAGAGGAGAGGGATCTCAACAGGAGCACTGCAGTTTCCCAAGGAGGAGGCAGGAAATTCCAATGAGAATCCCAAAATAAGAGTCTGAACAGTCTAGGAGGTTTTAGGAGCGAGGAAGAAGTTAAAAAGTAGCCACACCGTAGAATCTCTTAGGATGTATCTATTATGTTAGATGGTTATAACTTTAGCCTGTCTATTAGATGTAAGCAAATAAAGTATTGGACTAGCTTGGATTTCACTGTGTCATCTTTGGAGTTGGGCCTGACAACTAGTGGTAAAAGGCACAAGTGACTGTAATGGCCAATGTTAGATAGCCTTGAGTTAAGTTAAATTATATTTTCTCTTGAACTTTCCAAAATCTGTGGATTTATAACAATAAATGGAAATTGAACTTAAAACCTGTTGTAAGTGATGTAAGTAATGAACATTCTTGGGTAATATTCTTATGTTTATATTGATACATTTGCCTTAACCCACACATATCACATCTTCTCAAAGAAGAAACTGATTTTACTAATGACCTTTGGGGTTAAAAAAAATCCCTTGGGAATAAAGCAGCTTTAGAAACATTAAATTGGAAAAATATTTTGGATTATATGTACAGTACTTATGTACACAATAATCCTCAATACTAAATTGTCTGATAGTACATCAGGTTTAGTATATATTCAGAAATATAAGATCTTGCTAGATGCTGGATTATATCAGATTTTTTTTTACTATTTCCTATTGTGAACTTGTTGTGAACTTGTGTATGCTGATAAATCCATATAAGCAATTGAACACCCAATGTATGCCAGCAAATTTCATAAAATGTGCATTTTGTTTCTTCAAAAATATATTAGTGATCTGAGTTGTATTGCATTGTTGTATTGGTTTGTTATTTCAACATAATCATATATAATCCACCATCCATACTCATCCTGTAGAATAATGCTGCTTTAGCTAAAACATGGTATTAGTATAACAACCATCTTTATACAGTATATTATGTTTATAAAGTTGTCATAGATATTAATAAAAAGCAATATTTTCTATATGGTAATGTTGTTAGATTGTTTCTGGAGTCTTTGCTTTTGTTCTTGTTTTTATATTGGTCCTTGACCAAAATAAAAGATTGATTCTACAAAATCATTTTATAAACATTTATACAATTGCATGAAGTTCTTGAGCAGCATTGATCTTGAACAATTAAAAAAAATTGAACACTAAACATTACCAATTTGGAATTAATATTCAGTTTACCTTTCTTTAGTAAGGAACAAATAACATGTATTTATTTGAGTTTTATCTCGCCTTTATTAATTTATAAATAACACAAGGCAGCAAACATATATAATATTTCTTCCTCCTATTTTCCTCACAACAACAACAACACTTTGAGGTAGGTTGTGCTGAGAAAGAGTGATTGGCCCAAAGTCACAGAGTCAGCTTTCATGCCTAAGGTAGGAGTAGAACTCAGAGCTTCCTAGTTTCTAGGCCAACACTTTAACCATTGTATCAGACTGGCTGTTCATTCCTTCCTAAGTGATAATTACAGGCTTATAAGTTCCAGTTTATCACACTTTAACTTTCATCAGTTAGAAAGAACATTAGCTAGAACATTGTCCAGACTCTAACTTAAACACAAATTCTAGCTAGGTTTTCAGATAGAAAGGACAAGACTTTCGTATGCAACTAATGATAACACTGAATCAGCTAGTTTGAGTCTCTCAGCTCATCTATATTTCAGTTGCTACCTGCCATACTGACAGAGCAGAAATATCTCCAACTTAGGATGCCTTCATTGCTCTTAATAATACATTTCCATATGTAATATGACTTGCTTACCAAGTAGATGGCTATGGTCTGTAAGGGTTTGTCTCAAATAGATTAGCTGTTCACAATGAGGATTTATTACTGAGACATGTAACAAGTATTTTTTTCCCTTACCATCGTTGCATCACCTTCAGATATTTTCTGCCAACAGAGCAATTGATTATGGAAGCTTACAATGGGAAAAAATATTTACACTCCAAACCCATTCCTGGGCACACAACCACTACAATTTGATGGGCATGGTAGTTGTATAAATATATTCAAGTAATGATTTTATGCATAAGGAATTAAAATACACTATTGAGTTTATCAGCCTGCTTACGATTGACATCTCAGGACCCACACGTTTTGATATTCCATTGCAACATTGGATACATATAAACATGTGGGCATTGCCTAAGGAGGGCGTAATGTAGACTAGGCTGGTCTGCTCTAACCTGCCTGTAAACTTTTAGATAATGTGTTCCATGGGGAGAAATTAATGAATTTAATACTACATGGGTGAGAAGGTCTGAGCCATTTCTACTACAACCCACTAAGTTGAATCCTATACAGAAGTAGGGAACAATGCATTTAATTAGAAATCCATTTGGTATGTATAGTTTAAACTTGTGAAGCCAGTGTTATCTTACACAATTTGAATTGCTAAACACATTTCCTAATAATTTCACTGACACAGAAGTTTCCTATTTCCAAATAATATGAAGTTTGATTGTTTCATCTCCACAAAAATATAAGCTTATAAAATATAACCTTACAACAACACAAAAAGGGACATGGTATCTACTAACGTGTGGCGAGCATGTCCCTTTGAATGTTTTTTGTTCAAGGGTTTTTTTTTTTGCTTACTCCTACATTAGTCGGTTGTTACAGATAAGACAGGAAAGAAAATAAAAGTGTTCTATGTTAGGATTAAATTGACTACCAGTGGATGATGTTTGGTCTTGCAGGAAGAACTTTTCAATATGCACATTCGAACACTATTGGTTAGGTAATTGTAGATATGCATGAATTTTTATTTCTTTTATTTGTTTTTAAAAATTATATTAAAAATCCACAGTATAGAACAGTACAGTATAGTACCCCATCCCACTCCACTCTACATGGCAGCAATCAAACTAGCCACTTGCTTGACTCTACATCAACCAGGGATCCCCAGGTCCGCTGACAGAACCATGTCTTCAAGGCTTTCCAGAAACGTATCATGGGGTTTATTATCTTTTGAGATAATAACATTCCATAGAGAAGGCTATTTTTCTTGGTCCCACTAGAAATACTTCTCTAATAGATCGGACCTGCAACACATGAATTAATAATAGTTAAACATTGCAGATTAATGAATGTTTATTAATGCTTTATTTGGTCTAGTGTAGCAGTAATTATCAGCCCCAGCTGTATTGCCAAAGCCAAAAGAGGGTGGCAGAATGTCAGGTCACCTCCATCTTCTCTAGTATATTCCTAAACTGATCTGCCAAAGGCTTCTTGGAAGCCGATAGAAAGGCAATATTTAATTTTGTGATCTCAAAAATTGTTTTATTTATAATATTTATATAACTACCCATCTTGCAATCAAGTGACTCATGCTGTTTGGATATACAGGTAGTCCTCAACTTACGACTAACAAGCATTCGAAGATGGCCTCGGAAAAAGTAACTTACGACTTGTACACAGATTTATGACTGTAGCACCACCCCTGCAGTCATGTGACCACAATTCGGGCACTTGGCAGCCAGCTCATGTTCACAACTGGTTGCAGCATGCTACGGTCATGTGATCACAATTTGCAACCTTTTTTTGCCAGTGGGGGGCTGGATTCACTTAATGGCTATATTAATTAACCATGTGATTTCCTGAGGTGATTTATTTAACCACTGTAAAAATTGTCATAAAATTGGGTCTGATTCAACTTATGACAGCAGGGTGTTGAAATTCCAGTCCCAGTTGTAACTGTAAGTCAAGGATTACTTATATAAGTTCAGTAATTCTTTTTAACCTAAAAAGTAAATTCTATTTTTCTGGAACTACTGCCAGAATAAAACTGAGTGATGGGTCCTAAGAATGCACTATAGGCAACGACCGGTCTTTCCCATATTAATGATATGTTTGTCTCTTTTCCTTAAGACCAGTCTTTTGTGACACTAGCCACAAATGATTCCTATGTAAAAGGAGCACTTGTCCTTGGATCATCGCTACGGAATTACAGAACGACAAGGAAGTTGACAGCATTGATCACTCCCCATGTATCTGATGCAATGAGGTAAGTTGCCTGATGCACTGTGGTCATCCAGCCCCAGTGAAAAAATGCACCCGAAGATCAGGTGGGAGTTTAGTTAAAAATAAATGCAGCTGGGTGAAATTTCCCTTAAGAGCATAGCTAGCCATCTTTTGTTAAGATAAATCATATGTAGAAATAATGTGAATAGTTATTTCATAGTTGAAATAATTTTTTCTTTCTCACTGGAACAAGCAGTGTCTTATTTATTATTATTTATTTATTTATTTGACTTGTATGCCGCCCCTCTCCTGAATGGACTCGGGGCGGCTCACAATTAAAACCAACACAATAAATAATTACCTAAAATAGAAATTAAACCCAACAAGCCAAATTACTAAAACAAATTATAAAACAAACCCCCTCCCCACCAAGAGGAGTCAGCACGGTGCAGCCTGCTCAAATAGCCAAGTTTTCAGGTCGTGGCGGAAGGTGCGGAGGTCGGGGGCCAGGTGGAGTCCCAGAGGTAGTTGATTCCATAGGGTGGGAGCCGCCACAGAGTAGGCCCTCCCCCGCATCACCGCCTAGCGACATTGAGTCGCAGACGGCACGCCAAGGTGTCCCTGCCTGTGTGCTCGTACAGGGCGGTTGGTATTCGATGCTGGCAGTAGACGTTCCTGTAGATTGCCTGGACCCATGTCTCAAAGGACTTTGAATGTCAATACCAAAACCTTGAATCTCATTCGGAGGGCAACCGGCAACCAATGCAGGCCACGCAGGAGGGGCGTAACATGGGAGAACTGGGAAACTCCCATCACAACCCGCGGCAGCATTTTGCACCAGCTGAAGCCTCCGGATGATATGCAGTTCCCATTGAAATTTTACAGTTCCCATTGAAATTTTATTGTAAAGTAATAAACCTGAACCTGCCTGGAACTATTATTTAATCATCCTCACGTAGAGAATTAATATTTACAGCTTTTTTTCTTTGGGCTCTTAATTTCTACATTCATTGGGAATTGCCATTGAAGGGTCTTTGCCTTTAGGGTTGTCTAGAGCAGCGGTTGCCAACCGGTGGGCTGCGGCTCACTGCTGGGCCGTGAAAAAATGTTGGTGGGCCGCAGAGAAATCTCATCCCCAGAGCACCCCCCCAAAGCAATTAATCCAGGCTGTGCCGAAACACAAGGCTGCGCCGCCCACATGCCCGTGGGAACTCTCCCCACCCACTCACTCCTTACCCGGCAAACTTGCCTGCTAAATTTCTATTTTTCCTTTTTCCAACCATCATCTGTTCTGCTGTGCTGGGAGATTTAGATAGCTAGGAAGCAGGAAATGGTTGGATTTCTTGCTTTCTAGCTAGTCTATAGATCTTCGGCTCTGCTTTTAAGCACAGCCAAACCTCCCTTAGGACTGAAGATTTGCTTGCAAGCAAATTCAGTGCAGACTCACAGCAAGCAAATTTGAGAGACTGAGTAGCTGATGGCAGATAGATAGAGCACTGAATGATTCTGTGAGCAACTCAATCTGCCTGCTTTGCCTGATTTTGGGTAAAAGTTGCTCTATTGTTATAAAAAAATTCAATATTTACATACATGGCGTGTTGTGAGTTAATTTTGTGAGCTTGCTTGCAAGCAAATTTTATGTGACAGACTGAGCTAGCCAATGGCAGATAGATCTCTGAATGAATCTGTGATTCTGTGAGCAACTCCATCTGCCTGCCTGCTTTGCCTGATTTGGGGTGTAAGTTGCTCTTTTTAATAAAATATTCAATATTTATATAAATATTTATAATATTTACATACAAGCCATGCCCAGCCAGTCACATGACCACCAAGCCACACCCACAAATTAGGCCACGCCCACAGAACCAGTTAGTGGTCCCTGGGATTTAAAATTATGAGTTTGGTGGTCCCTGAGGTCCAAAAGGTTGGCGACCCCTGGTCTAGAGACTTTTGGGTAAAGAGAAGGGGTATTGTGCTGGAGGAAGAGCAGACAAGTTGATTCTATGCAACGATCTGTATGCTGACATTGGGGTTGCCAATGTCCCTGAATGTAATTGAAAATTTTTGCTTCATAAGAATGGATGTTGAAAATAATGCAGGACCAAGATTTTAGCAACTAGGGATGTTTATAAAGATGAGACATTAGATTCCTTACTCTTAGTATAAACAAGAAAGACAAGTCTATTTATGGACAACTAAGGTAGTGCTACTGTGTTATCAAATTTAATTAGTCATAGTTATTTCCCAATTTAAGGCTAATTTAACTTGTAGCCTGAATTCTAAATGTCTTGCTAAGGATATGAGAAACTTGACTACATTTTCAAGCTTACTCAAATATTTGCATAGTGAGGTTTGTGGCTTGCTGTGCTAAATCTTTAGCAGTTGTATCAAATGCTATGCAAGATATCTCTTCTTGATGGAGGGCAGAATGTTTAAATTTGTTTAAAGTTTTACATAAATGGAACTTTTACAAAGAACTTACTCTTCTCTCCCAGTCTAAATAAATATCTGTGGTAGAAATGCCTTCAGTTCCAGGAGAATCTTTAAAGGCAAAAATTATGCCAGAATTTTAATAATTAAGCATCTTCATCTTTAACATATGTTTCATGGGCAGTTGGACAAAAGTCATCTAGCTAGCTAGAAAGGAAGCAGCAGTGACTGTAGGGAAATGACACTAAGTCTTCTAGCTCCTTCCAGCACAACTGTGAATCTTCCTAGAGTCTAGGGTAAAACTGGTAGAGAGGAAGTACTTCAGTATTGCCTGTTGCCCCGGACTTCTGCTTTTGTATTGAGTAACAGAGAAGAGAGCAGTAGTATAAAAAAGATCTCTGTACATCATGCTATTACATTGTTAGAGCTTTGTAGACCCCTAAATTTTAAAAGGTGATTTAGTAATTCAATATTTTAAATTTAAAATTTCAAAACACTATTATTCTTGCTTTAGTGTAAACTCAGCTGACTTGAAATTTCAAAATAAGATAAATTTTGTTGGTAGAATTTAGAGCTGCCACCACCATTTCCTGTTCCTGCTCTTGCTTTGTGATTGCATCTCTATTCTGGAACTCAGTTTATCTGAATTTTGTTTTCTTTTTTTCAGCATACCCCATTTCTATTTTTGCAGATGCTGAATCATTATCAATGATTAGTTATTGTTAATAATTTTGTGAGTTTTCAAACTTTATCAATTTCCTGTGGGCATGTTTGCAACCCTAGTATATTCTTGGCTACTGCCCAGAAATCATGCCATAAATGCTAAAAGCTCCATAATTCTTTAGTTTAAAATAGCCAGATGACTTATCAAGAGTGTAGGTCTTTTTGACCCATCTGTTTGTGTAGCTCTGAGAGCCTGTCAGTACTATTAATCCACCACCTTTCAAGTGCATTATCTCAAGTCTGCATTCCTGTACACTTTAAGTTTGAAACATACTACAGAGGATAAATAGTTGCTGTCAGGAGAATCTATTTCAAGCAAATTCCTATAGGCTCTTGCAGAAATACGATATAGGAGTCTGCTTTCTCACAGGTTCTAGGGATAGTGTAGACAGTTATTGGATGAGTGTGAGTGGCATTGAGTGAGTGGCACTGAGTATTGATGTAAACCATGACTATTCCTTTCAATAGGACAGTCTTAGAAAAGGTCTTTGATGAAGTGAAGCTGGTGAATGTTTTGGACAGTGGTGATTCAGCCCATCTTGCACTATTGAAAAGGCCTGAACTTGGTGTAACTTTGACAAAACTCCACTGCTGGGAACTAACACAGTATTCAAAGTGTGTGTTTATGGATGCAGACACAATGGTATGTCTTTCTTGCTGCTAATAATCTTTTTAGTTGTGTTCAGTTCGTGTTAGAAAACAGTAATTTATATGCCACATAGAGAGTCAATGAGATGCTTTTGATTTGTACCACTTCAGACATATGTAGTATTAATATATAGAATACTTATTCCATTCTCATGAACCAAAGTATTTTAAAGAATAATCTATAGCTTATATATAAAATGTTGAATTCCTCATACCTTACAAAATTGACTACATATTTCCATCATATATGTACCATAGTATTATGTGTTCCATATATAATATACTATTATCTATTTACTCTATGTCATACACTAAATAAATAGAGATATGTAGAAACTGCATATTTTGCTACAGCAAATAATGGCTTCATCCAGTGCTTCAAAAGCATCTACTTTTCTATGCATCTTATTGCCCTGTTGATAAATAGACAGTGATTTAAAGAAAAAGTCAGACTGCACTAGAATTCTGGGATAGTGCTAGATATAGAAATATACACATTATCTAGAATGCCTAGTCTCTTATCTTTGCCATATAGACAGGATTCTTCAGAACAACTTTAAAATGGGGAAGGAAAATGGGGCATGAATTATGAATTGAAATGTATTCAATTAACTTTGCTTCCGGAAAAAACTTGTATCAACATTAGTAGATCTAAACAATGTAATAACAATGTATCTTAGAGGAAACTACCATTCCCTTTGCTGGTGAATAATACACTTGTACCTGCAAACCATTTCTTCCGCACTAGGTCTTGTCAAACATTGATGAACTTTTTGAAAGAGAAGAACTTTCTGCAGCTCCAGATCCAGGCTGGCCTGACTGCTTCAATTCAGGAGTTTTTGTTTATAGGCCTTCCATTGAAACATTCAATCAATTGTTACAACTTGCCACAGAGAAAGGCAGCTTTGATGGTACCTACCTCATTTTATCTGGTTGATGGCAAAATCTTTTATTTAAAGGCTGGGTATATGTTAAATCAGATTATTCAAAACAAATCTGTAGCAAATGTGTAATGCTTGTAGAACGGAGTACTTCCAAAGCTTTCAGTAGATGGGGTTTTATTTCAATGGACCTGAATGTATGAAACAATAATAAGGTTTCCTAAAAGTGGAGTAAAAAGGAAGAGGGTAATCTGTCAATAAATCAGTTGGGTGTATATGATTACAATAAGAATTGCAAATAGATTGTCTTTCAATAATCTATTCAAGAGTCATTACCTAATGGCATAGAGAATAGGGCAGTGTGTTCTGCTTCTTCTAGAAAAATAATAGACCAGTGTTATCTTTCAAGCCGTAATAACATGGTTAGATAAATGCATAATGAACCACAACATCCATTTGGCAATGATATCAATAATACTGATCTTTCTTAAAGGAAGACCTGATGAGAACATTCCTAGCATCAGAGTTTGAAGAGGCCATTTAAGTCATCAAGACTGGTCCCTGCATCGGTGTAGAAACCCTTTTGCTTCTAGCTACTGCTTGAACCACAACCCTGCAAAGGGGAGCTTTTGGCTGCATCACCACGTTATTTGATCTGTTTAACCTAAGCCCATATCACCTCAGAATCTGATTTCTGGTACCTTAAGCCCATCAATTATATATCCTACACTTAAGAATAAAAAAGTAGCTAAGCTATATGCTACAGCTCCAGTGGTTGTCCCCACTTTCCAGAAATGTTCCAAGTAGTCCTGAAGTGTTTCCAATTTCAAACAACCTTAATTTTATTTCCACAGTGGTTGGAACAGGATTGGAGTCAAACTAAGGCATTTCAGACTTAAGACATTTTGAATTTGAAACATTTTTGCAAAGAACAGGTTTCTGTTTTCCATGCAAGGCTCCTTTCAAAAGAATATCTCCCATCCATCTTTCTAGATTAAAAAAAATGCCTGAATGGAACCAGCAGGGCAAATTGCTGGTTTGACAATTGCTGTGAATGCACTTGGGGTGGTTTTATCATGTCAGTCTTTTCAAGTACAGATGTCTAGCACTCAAGGAAAGAGGGCCACTTACCATTTTTGCCAGAGCAGGGTTGGTATATTTACAACTGAAAGCAAAGGCTTTGAAACTTCCAAGAGTGTCATAATAGTTGCTGAAAAGGTTAAAAGCAGCAAAAATAAAAAATAGTGGGTTTTTAAAAGACAGTTTCTCCCCCCCTTTAATTCCAATGAAGATTGGCCTGGCTTACTAGAAAAGACTCACTTATGCAACAATACTTCACTTGATCCTTTGCAGCTACTGTTGCCAAAAAGAAGAGCATGATCAGCTAGAATCTAGAAGAAAAACATTGCAGATAGAAAATGAGAATGTACTGTAATACTTTGATCTGTTTCTCTATTTGTTTCAATAATCCTCTGCCTGAAGGAGAATGATTTTCTGGGGCTTTTCATTTCTACAATTGGGCCACAATCTTTTACATACAGAAAGCAAGAGCCTACCCATGAAAGAAGCTACAGTAGTCTTTCTATTATAACTCCCATCACTCCTAACCATGTTGTTTGGGGCTGTAGTAGTACAGATTGCAGGAAGTTAATTTGTACAATATTGATTCAAGGGACACTTAGCTTGATTCTCTTTGCAGAGAATTATGAAACTGTTTCTCTGTTGTATGCCACCTGCAGTCGCCTGTAGACAAGAATAGTGGCAAATTAATTTAATAAATGCTATTTTCTGAATAAGAAGTCATAAACATAGTAAAATTATAATAATATTTATAATGAAATATAAGTTAATAATAATTGATTAATAATTGAATAAAAACCAGTTAATCATTGAATAAAATCCAGTTTGGTCTGGTGGTTAAGGCACCAGGCTAGAAATCAAGAGTCTGGGTTCTATTCCTGTCTTAGGGATGAAGGCCAGCTGAGTTACTTTGGGCCAATCATTCACTGTCAGCCCAACCACCCCCACAGGGTGGTCTTGTGGGGAAAATAGGAGGAGGAAGGAATATTAGATATGTTAGCCACCTTGAATTATTTATAACTATAATAAAAGCAAGATAAAAAAAATCTAAAAACAAACATTTTTCAGTGCAAAGATAGGCTGATGTAGTTCCCTTCTTCAAAAATAATAGATCCAGGAAACTACAAACCTATCAGCTTGACATCAGTACCTGGGAATATTCTGAAAAAGATAATCAAGCAACTAATCTGCAAACATCTAGAGGCTAACTTATAAAAGCCAATATGGGTTTGTCAAAAACAGATCATGCCAGACAAATTGTATTGCATTTTTGACAATGTAACAAAATTAGTGGACCAGTGAAATGCTGTGGATATAATTTACTTGGACTTCAATAAAGCATTTGCTAAAACAGACCACAATCTATTGCTTGATAAGATAGAAAAATGTGAGTTAGGCAGCATCACCATAGATGGCTTCATAACTGACTGACCAACTGCACTCAACATTTAATCCTTAATGGAACTGTATCCACACGGAGAGAAGTATACAGTAGAGTAACCCAAGGCTCTATCTTACGCCCTTCAATATCTCCATCAATTATTTAGATGAGCAGAAAGAAAGGAAACCCATCAAATATGCAGATGACACTAAGCTGCCGGGAATAGCCAACACTCCAGAAGATAGGCTCAAGATACAGAAGGATCTGAACAGTCTTGTACAATGAAATTCAATGATAAAAAAGTAAGGGTCCACATTTAGGCAAGAAAAACCAAATGCAAAGGTATAGAATAGGTGGTATCTGGCTCAATAATAGTAACTGCAAGAGGGATCTTGGTGTCCTAGTGAACAATCACTTAAATATGAGTCAGCAGTGTGCTGCAGCTGCTAAAAAAGCCACACAGTCCTATGCTGCATTGAGAGTTAAAATCAAGATCACGTGAATCACCTTATAAGGTGTGGAGGTCAGGGGCCCCTGGGGCTCCGCCTGGCCCCTGACCTCCACACCTTACACCATGACTTAAAGACCTGGTTGTTCGACCAATTGGGCTGTGACCCCTGTGGGAGGGTGGTTTTATATTTTTTAAGTTTTTTGGGCTTGTAATTTGTTTAATCTCTTTTAATCATTTATTGTTACTGTTTTAGTTGTGAGCCGCCCCGAGTCTTCGGAAATGGGGTGGCATGCAAGTCTCAAAAATAATAATAATAAATAATAATAATGCCTTGGTAAGACCACATTTGGAATATTGCATCCAGTTTTGGTCACTATAATATAAAAAAGATGTTGAGACTCTAGAAAGAGTGCAGAGAAGAGCAACAAAGATGATTAGGGAACTGGAGACTAAAAAAATACGAAAAACAGTTGCAGGAATTGGGTATGTCTGGTCTAGTGAAAAGAAGGACTAGCAGTTTTCAAATATTTGAGGAGCTGCCACGAAAAAGGGGCTCAACCTATCCTGCAAAGCACCTGAAGGCAGAACAAAAAGCGATAGATGGAAACTAATAAAGAGAACTAACCTAGGACTAAGCAGAAATTTCCTGACAGTACAATTAATCAGTGGAACTGGTTATCTCCAGATGTTGTGGATACTGGAGGTTATTAAGAAGAGATTTTTTTTAAAATTACATTTATATGCCGCCCTTCTCCGAAGACTCAGGGCGGCTTACAATTTTTTGGGGATACAACCCAGTGTGCTCAGCAATAGCCTTCCTTCCATTGTATATGCCTGCTTATTACTAAGCGGCATTTTTACAAAGTCAGCTTATTGCCCCAGATTGGACAACCATTTGTCTGAAAGAGTATAGGCTTTGCTACTTGAGCAAAGGGTTGGGCTAGAAGACCTCCAAGGTCAATTCCAACTCTGTTATACTGGATTTCTGACCCTGTGTATTTTTCTGTATTTTGGAAATGTTACATAAATGGTCCATGAGACAAAGGCTTGTTATCTCTGTAGAACAGGATCTTTCTTTATTACTTGCTTGGCTATAGTTGCTCCTAATATGAAATTGCCTTCTGAATGAATTGTCTATATGTTAGTGCTGAAAATTATGTGGAAGATGCTTTTTAGAGGAACTATATTGAATTGTAAAAGGGGTGAAAACATTGTATAGATGAATAATGAATGGGCATATTTTTGGTATTATTCACATTGGTATTGTTGTGTTCCCTCTGCTAAAATATGCGTGAAAATTAGGTTGCATTACTGCAGACAGTTTATCACAGGAAAATTCTTCCCTCCCCTCCCCACATAAGAACAGCCACATTCTAAAGCTTCATTCATGTGAACTAAACCTGCTGCTTTCTAACTTTAGGAGTTGCTTGTGTTACTTGGTAGAAACTAACTTCCAAATTTCCAAAGAAGCTGTCTTGGTTGCCTAAATTTTGTTGCTTTTCAGTAGATTTATTTGTGTCCTCTTTTAACATGGAGTGCAAAATGGAACACAAAGTCCCCCTATGAAATAGCAAGTTATTTAGGAATCTACTTTTGAGCTTCTTTTTTGTCACTTAAAAGTTAAGTCCTAAATTACTCTTGGCTTTTTCATATGACTTAATTAATGAGTATTGGCACTAGTTAAACTGGCAAAGATACTAGATGGCTTACATTAACAATTAAGATGGCATGGTTCCTGTCTGAAGCAAAACACAAATAGAAGTTTTGTATTCCCTCTGATTATATTGTCCTTGACTATTTCCTAAGTTTATTTTGACATTTATGCCAAAATGCAAGCATATTGAATTTCACTTAAAAATATTATCAAGGGGTATGTTTTGGCAGTAACCATGGTATTCTGGGAAACAAATTTCAGACAACTCTTTTTGCTGTGGGAAATTGAAACAGAGATGCTGTTTCCTTAGTTAAGTGCTTGGGTCTTTTCCATTCTATGTTCAGTATGCCCTGAATCTTAAATTGGTACAGCAACTGGAATTGCCAAACTTGAAATTACAAATAGCTTCAGATGCACTCAGAGCTGCTGTTCTGTTCCAGCTGCATGCTTAGGAAAGAATATTCCCAATCTTACTCTGATTTGTAAAGTGAATAAGATAACTCTCCTTATTTTAAAGACAGAAATTATATAAATCAAGTGTACCAGCTTTCATATGTGAATAATATTTGATCTTGACTCTCTGGTAGAGCCAACCAAAACTTATCATCTACTAAGTTTTGATGTGTCTGTATAAATAGCAGTCTTTAATCCTTATTGAATAAATAACTTTGCAAACTGTTTAAGTGAAAAGTCCCCACTCTTATTTTTTGTAGATCAATCCAAGGAGCTGGGCTGCTTCTAAAATGTTGTTGTCACTCTGTTGCTCACTATTCTGTTTCCTAAACTGAACTAAGCAACATAAACATTTCCTTGGCCTGAATGATTTACTTGATGTCTGTCACCTTACAAAATAATTGAAAGAATGTAGATTGATATATGCAACCCTATCTGGGCTCCCTGATGCTAGTGTTCAGGATAAGATGCCAAGAGCTTGGAAGCCTTAACTATTAATTCATGATGAGTCATGGATGCTTGCAGAAGAAGTCAGTGCACGGATGATCATGTCCTTCATTGAGAAAAACAACTGATAAATAGTGTGGTCAATAAAGACAAAAATCATCCTCAGAAAGTCTCTGTTTTAATCATTTACATAACTATTGGGCATATTCATAGCTTCTAATGGTTCCATTTTTAGAACTAGGCAGGTTTTAAAAGTAATATCTTTTATTTGAGAAAATAGGTATACATATCAAAAAGCAATTTTTAAACTGATTTCCACTAGCAAAAATTATTTGGCATGAAAACAGATTCATACTTCTGAAATAATTAGATGGTCCATCTTCAGTTCAATTCATCAATTATGAATGTTTGGAAAGCTGTCTCGTTCATTACCAAACAGGATTTTAAATTGTATTAATAAACTTGTTCAAAACTTTGTTCAACAAAACTACCAAACTAATACTGCAGATGAGATACACACATTTATGATCTTTTGAATTCATTTTATGTATGGTATGTCAATATTATTTGAAACTGATTTTTAAAGGCTTTTTAAACCATTGTGTTTTCTTTGACTCACCTTTCTCTCTCTCTTCCCTCCCTCAGGTGGGGACCAGGGTCTGTTGAACACTTTCTTCAGCAGTTGGGCAACTACAGATATTAGCAAGCATCTCCCATTTATTTATAACTTAAGCAGCATTTCTATTTATTCCTACCTCCCAGCATTTAAAGCGTAAGTAGATGATTATGCATGCAGAGTAGGCTGAACTATTAAATATGCATAATTTAATATTCATTCTGTGTCTCTACAGTATGAATAATGGGAATTAGATGGTTACATTAGAATCACTCTAATGTTATCACTCCTTTGTTTGATCTCAGCAGAATAAGCCAGCAAAATTTAAAAGAACTATCACTACACCACCAAGCCTGCACCACCAAGGCTTAAAAGGGCCTTGGTGGTGCCGGCTGTTAAACGCCTAGCACTTAGTTCCAGCTGCCTGCAATTAGTGCAGGCTCGAATCCCACCAGGCTCAAGGTTGACTCAGCCTTCCATCCTCTCGGGGTAGGTAAAGTGAGGACACAAGATTGTTGCAGGCAATAAGCTGACTTTGTAAAAATGCCGCTGGGGGGGGCAAAAAGCCCTAGTAATAAGCAGGCATCTACAATGGAATGAAGGCTATTGCTAAGCGCATTGGGTTGTGTCCCAAAAATTGTAAGCCGCCCTGAGTCTTCGGAGAAGGGTGGCATATAAATGTAATTTTAAAAAAAGACAAAAGCATGATGGCCATGTAAAGAATGAACCTATGTTTTCTACAGCTCTAAAAGCTGGGAGAATATAGGCAAGATGTCTTCAACAAATACAAAATCAAGACTGACTTTAGAACATTGGCCTCAGCAAATGTATGTAATTGAGCAGAAGAAAATCAAGAAGGCATGCTAGGCTGAAATAAAAAAGTGGAATTGTCCCACAGTAGCATCCTGGAAGAAAGAATAGTTCTGTGGATGAGTTAGTGACATTTAATCTGTCTTATGTGAGCAGCCAAAGGCACAATTAGGTGGCTGATAGAATATTGTAGTGGAAAGTTGCTTCACTCTTTATGTTATTGTGAGTTGTGCTAGAAGTACCAGCTGAGATTGTGAAAGATTGTGAAAGATGATCTACCCTAAAAAGACAAAGAATAAAACTGAAAATAACGATACCTTTCAGAAGTACAATGGACATAAGAGCTCTGAGTTGTAGTTCAGAGTGCTGAAAAAGATTTAGTGAATTTCAGGTGTTCTGATGTATAAGATGTCCTGGAAGAGTAGATATTTAGGAAGGTTTGCCTAGAATCCCCATCTTCCCTTGCCTGAAGAGGTGATAGACTGGACAGTACTAATGAAAGCACAGCATGTATCTAGTAAAATTGGCCATTATAGAGCAATGCATCTGAATTATGAAGGCATCAGGATCTCTTTCTTTGCTCTGTTTGGAAGGTTACATTGCAGGGCAACTCTCTTAGAAGATTTAGTAGGCAAATTTGGATCTGTAATTGGCAAATTTCCTGCTGCTGATCAAAGATAGGTGTCAGTGGATCTTCTGAAGTTGATGGATTTTATCGATTTATTTAAAAAATGGAAAAAAAAGAGACAGTTCCTGGGATATCTTAGAAGGTTAGGAAGAAGATACATAGTTTTATAAAGTCAGGAAACCCACAATGTATATGCCCATTTAAGGAGAGAAGTTTGCTTCTATATTCATTTCGCTTATGAAAAGGGGTCCTTAAGATCAAAGGTCAAAGGCTGTATCACTCCTATTTTTGTCCCACGTTTTAGCTGAAACTTTTGAAAAGTATTTTTTTAACCCTCAGATTTCAATGGCACAATCTCAGGGTGCTCTTGGTGCCGCAATGTCTTACTTTTCCCCCTGATATAGCCTACCTTGGTAGCATGTTCATTTCTGAAGTACTCACGTTTCGTATTAAACTGCTGTTAATTGCTGGCATTAGGTAATCTTACATCTCAGGAAAAGCCAAATAAATCTCTTTAAATTTTGCCCTTGGAAGATCTAGAAGCAAGTGTGCAATTGTAGGAACAAGTCTCTAGGCAACATTGAATGATGACGAATTTAATAGAGCAGCTGACGTAAGCATTGTTTTCATTGATTGAGGTTCAACTGTGTCTTATGATCCAAATGTCATGAGATACTGTTAGGTTAAAATTAGTGCCCTTATTTTGGGATCTTCATGCAAACTGGAATGAATACATTGTACTCAGTGGCTGGTGGAAAGAGTATCTGGCTTGGTGAATGGAATTGTGATGTAATTGTGATTGCAAGCAGCTCCTCTTACAACATGAAGTATATTATAAAGAATCCTACATTCAGGTTCACACTACATGGAGTCCTTCAGTTCCATTCTTGTGGCATTCTGGCCATGATTGCTGAAATGTTATAGCAGGAGTTTCTTCCACTTTGAAGTAGGGAACAAAGTACAAATAAAATATAAGCTCATAAATAGGTATATCATAGTTTTAAAAAATGAAAATCTCACCAGATTTCTTCTCAATCCTACTGAAATTTTAAGCATGGCTATATTTGATACTAGCATGCCATTAGAACAGGATAATCAACTGTGCCAAATGCAATAGCTCCTGGAATAAGCTTAAATTTTGTTATGGTCACATTGAATGCTTTTTAAATATAGAAAATGTATTTAACAGAAATAGGCATGAACTCATTTTTAAAAAAAATATGTTCATACAATACCAAAGAGATTAAAATAGCTTATTTAGGGGGATGTTTTACTCAGGAAAAAAGATGGAGAATGTTGAACAGATAGTGAATGAACAATGCTTAGAATAATAATTACTAAATAACACAGCAAATCAACTTGTTTCACATACAATATTTAAGACATCTTGTAGAACTGGTTTCCTTTCATGTTCAATTTCAAACACTCCTTGTTCTATTATGCTGGCTATCAAATAACGAACTCATGAGTATGCACTTAGTTACATACTTTACTAAGATTTGTTGATATCCTAGTATTTTCATATTTTCTATAATACAAATAAATGAGGAAAGGGCAATGTCTAAAGTCTGATAGATAGTTGGTACGTATTGGTTGTAAAAAGATATATATATATATATATATGTTAACTGTATACTATTGTATGTATGCATGTATGTATGTATGTATGTATGTACGTAGTAATTCACGATATTAAGCTATTGATACCCAGGGTGGAATTTCTGATCACTTCTCAGGGATGAACTTCAGTGATCTTCAGTTTGTAGCTTCTTGTTGTTCACTGACAAGAAACAAGTTGAATTAATTATGCAAATTGATGTAAACTGATTTTGATTACTTCCTTGCAGTCCTTGTGCATCATCACCAGGTCTGGCTGTGATAAAGCCAGTAAAGGTGTTTTTCTGATAGACATAAGAATTCAGATCCATATGAAATATTGAGCTTAATTGTATTTAACTTTAAACAATTATTAAGCAATTATTCTTTCAAGCTATATTCATCCACTCCTATATTAAGGTGTTATGACTTTACCCACACATAAAAGTGACCTCTTCTTTTGACAGGTTTGGGATGAATGCTAAAGTTGTGCACTTTCTGGGCAGAGTGAAACCATGGAATTATACGTATGACTCCAAAGCAAAAAGTGTCAAAGAAGACACTCAAGATCCCACAATGATTCATCCAGAGTTCCTCAATATGTGGTGGGACACTTTTGTCACAAATATCTTACCATTACTACAGCAGCATGGTGTAATCAAAGATACAGCTACTGGTGTAAAGGCGGTATGTCTCATAAATGGACATTCTCTACTTTAATGTGGGATGTAGAAAATATTTCTTTTTTGGCTTGGAATTGAGTTGGTTTGAAGCTAGCATGTTTGCTACAAAAACAGCTTGCAACTGTGCATTAGCTAGAGAGCTGACTAGTCAGTAAGTATTGCAACATTTTGTCTGCTCCCCATAAATGCAGCACATTGGTATGCTTCTTATTAGATGACCAAATAATAGTTGTTCTAGACTGTTCTTAAGGAGCTATGGGGTAGCCAAAAGAAATATGGACAGGCCTGGATTTATGGCTTTACTAACCAGATCGTTAAAACAAGTGTTTGGAGAATGGGAACATAAGAAGTCTTTATCCTACAACAGAGAAAGTTTGAGCAGGAATGGAGGTTATAGTTTCCAGAGGGAAAAAAATCTCTTAAATAAATTTACAACCCCCTTATCTCCTGAATCTCTCCACTTTAGTCAAATCATGCTTCACTATCATCCTAAATATAGTTAGCAATGACTTCTTTGAAACGCTGCTGACATGCCCCTAAAATCTGCTGTTTCTTCCAGAGCTCATAGGAAATGTTATAGAGCAAAGAAATAAGGCAGGCAGAAAGATATTTTTCCTGTCTTGATCATCCATCCATTAAGATTGTATCTTCCAATATAAATGTAGCATATACCACATTTCAGTGCTAGAATATGAAGAAAAGAATGCCAAATGAATTTTCAAGGCACTTCAGGACATTAAAATAGAATCAAATGTTTTGTGCAAGTTCAGACTCATCAACACTGGTGGTATTCTGCACTCTCCACCACCATCATTCTATCTACCCCACCCGACAGAACTTTGAAGAAGTCTACAAGGAATCTGAAAGAGTTTGATATTTTTTTAACAATGGGTTTGCATACTTTGTAAATCTATGCAGCTGGTTTGAAGAATTTCCTTGAAGCATTTGTGATTCCTCTACATTTTTTCACAGATTAAGTATATCCTAAAGCACTGTTAAATTCCAGCAGGCACCATTTAACTCTTGCATTTTTAAAGCAACTTTAAACAACAGAGTTCTATTAATTCTCATTAAATGTTGATTCAGATTGGAATATGCACTTAGGCCTCTCAAGGTTTCATATCCTGCACTATGCTTGGCATTGTAGTTATTTGTCTTAAGAGAAAATTTCTAGTAAATTGCATTCAGTAAACAGACCATGGAGAAATTCCTGCAGGGGCACATCTCCTCTCTGTTATGAACTGCTGTCTCTGATAAATTGAGGGTGAATGTATTGTGCCAACTGTCTTAAAATTTGTGTTACAACTATTTTACAATAGTGCACCTACAAAATTTGTGGGGTTTTTTACTGATGTTTTTACATATCTTGCCAGTTAAAATAACTTGGTTCTGCCTTCTCATGCATTCAGACTAAGCATGCAATATTGATTATTTGGGCTTGCTATACAGAAAACACAATAATTATATTCTTAGCCCTGTGACTAAACATACTGATCTATTCTTGAGCTCTGCTTTCTGTTGTCTGTATTTCAACTTTCTAATGAACTATTTGCAGCTGTCGGGCTTGGTCTATACACTGGCTTTCTCTTGTGGCTTCTGTAGAGAGGTATGAAGAACTTAAACATAACTACCTGTCTCCTATTTCATTGACCCAGTACTCTTTTTATTTATGTATTCATAGCTCTTTAAATTGCATAAATGGTGCTTGCTGCTTTGCATGGGATCTCATTGGTTTTCTTACCTTCTGCTTAGTTACTTTATGCTTATACCTTTTTGTAGTGTGTAATTGTGCTTCTCCCACTTATCTTTCATTTCTTTTTAGGAAGAGGTAACAGAGGCAGTCTCCCACCTGTCACTTTCAGCAGCAGCAATGCCACATTCGCCACCATCACCACCAGCTATGTCCTCAGAAGAACGTAAAGAAAAATGGGAGCAAGGTCAGGCTGACTACATGGGAGCAGACAGCTTTGACAACATCAAGAAAAAACTTGACACCTACCTCCAGTAAAAGCACTTGTATTTGCTCCCACAAATATCAGCAATACAAGGACTTGTTTCACAGCTGTAGCAACTAGAAAAGTCAGCTAGGGTCAATTAAGTTTGCCAGAAGCGTTGCCACTCCTGAACTGAAGGCTTTTGGTAATACTGCAGGTAAGAACTGAGCAAAAGCTGTTTTAAGTATGAATTCTTGTGCCAATCATGTGTCCAACAGTCAGATCTTTTTCTTTTGCTCAAAAACTCATGAATATGCCTGCAAAGAACCTGAGAACAGGACACTGCACTGGCCTGAAACATACTAGACCCAAAAGACTGTGCATTACCTCTCCTTCCTTTCACACATGCACACCAATATGTTCTGCTTGCTACAAAGAAATAATGGCTAGAGGTTCAGGCAGCTATAACAGAAGAGCCTTACAATACTAGCATATGTATATGCAACTTGATAACTGTAAAGTTACCTTTTTTGCCTGTTCCAGCCATTTCTGACCAGACTTCTATGCACAAAACTACAGCATGGCAAATGCTTTTGTTCAGGTTCTCTGTATGACTGAGACAAGTAAATCTGTGAACTGTAATGGCAAAGTACGAAATAAAAACATTGTTGAAAGTTGTCAACCCATCAAGTGGCAATAAAATCTGTGACCCTCTGAAGTCTCTTACTTAGCATTTGTAATCTATATCAACACTTTTCAAATCAATACAAGTGAGAATTTTCTTAAAAGTTGATCTGGTGTAAGTTTGCTTTCCATTGATGTGTGTTCTATTTAAAGGCCACAGAGGATGTGTACATTAATTGAAAGCTCACCTGGGAGACACTTTGGAGATGGGGAGGAAATAAAAAGAGAAGAAAATGCTGTCGTAAGAGGGTGCCAGAAGTTCTGATTCTACAGGCTGGACTGTTCTACACACTTTTTAAGCATATCCACGTTAACTTTAAAACACAGTGACAACCTTAGTCAATTATTATCCTCAGTAATTAGAATGCTTGACAGAAGATTAAACAATACTTTTGATTGGCTAAAACCTCTGCTCCACAAAATACTGATGATGATTTAATAGGAAATATTGATATTATTGAATAGTATTCCATCAATCATACATGCAAGATGCACGGGTAGAACAATAGTAAACCTCTAGATGGAGACTTGTCCTTCCTATCCTCTTATAAGCTGGAGGAAAACAAAGGCAAGTTACTAAATTAGGTGAAATTTGTTTATTTTCATTATAGGAATAATGTAACCAGTTACCACTTATCTTCTGTTTTCCAAATTCCAATAGCCAAAATATCCTGCCTCTAAGAGATAAGCAGCATAAATTCTGGGAATTTTTTGAAGTATTTGAAAGGGAAGAGCATTTAAAAAATAAAAGTACAATCCAATGAAAGCTGAGTATGTTTATTCCTATCGAAGACGCTGACTAAAGATGGAATTGCTAGGTTTTTTTTATTTTAGAAAATTTATATTGCTGCCTGCTCACATGGCTTACACAGACATAAAAATGAGTGTTATAATATAAATATAATAGTGTTAGAGTGGGGGGGGGCAGTCTAATGTGTGGGGGAATGATGTTCCAGAGAGGAGTCACCCAGACAAGGCCCTTCTCCTAGATCCTGCCAGATGTATATCTCTAGATTCACAACACTGCCTCCCTGCTCTAGTGGGTCGGGTAGATGTGACCAGCAAGAGACGTCCCTCACATATCACTGTTTTGAAGTTTTACTAAGTTTACTATTTTGGAGGGAAAGTATCCTGCACAGATGTTAAGGTTAAAGGAATATAGTGCATTACTATTTGTTTTCAGGAGGTTTTTTTTAGAGATGCAAACATTGGTGTAGTCTTCAAGTATATGAAAATGGGCATTCCAGAGATGACTTAAGTGAGATAGTAATAGCACTTAGACTTATATACCTCTTTATAATGCTTTACTGCCCTCTCAAAGCAGTTTACAGAGTCAGCATATTGCCCCCAACAATTTGGATCCTCATTTTACCCAAATGGAAAGATGGAAGGCCGAGTCAACCTTGAGCCTGGTAGGATTTGATCTGCCAAATTGCAGTAGGAGTAGCTTGCAATACCGCAATGAGATGGTGCCCATACAGTCAAGTCACTGTAATTAGTGTCCATAGACACCCCTTTTCTCCTTGGAAATTTTGTACACCAGCTGGGATTTTGAAGTGTCAGACTTTTCAACTGTGTGGATAAAATCCAGAGATAGAGGAAAACTTACGTCTTCCAACATTAAGTCTATACACATGAATGGTGGCATGCAGGGAATTTTAAAACTTTCTTATCTCTGGTAAAGTCACCCATTTCAAAAACCTGAATAACCCTAAAGTCTAAGACGCCCAGAAATAACAAAAAATAGTAAGTATCTAGTCAGCAGTCCAAAGTCTTGATAAATTTTTTATTTGCCTAGAAATCAAACTAGAAATACACAATAGCTTTACATTACTATTGACAGCAGAAAAACAGTTTAAATGATTCCTTATTTTTCAATAAACACAAACCAAATGCAGGCATAAAGGAAGTTTATAGACCTGATATTTTACATAAGTGCATTCAGTTGAACACATTTTGAATCCCTATTCAGATCTTCTAACTTGGGAAAACATGGGACAAAACTGACAGGAATGCCATTGCTGGCATATGCACTTTTCTTCATTTTTTTTCCAATATACATTTGTAAGTCTTACTCTATTTAGTTGCTAATAGATAGTGAATACAAAATGTAATACATAATAACATTAATTCCAGTGTGCAAAACTTACATAAGTTGCAAGTTAACTTGCAACAAATGTAGATATAATCCAAGCGAAACAAAAATTACAACTCAGGTGTTTACATTAAAAAAAACATCTAAAGCATCATTTAACAATATATTGTATACATTGAACTGTAATTAAGCTTTGCTCTTAACATAGAAACTGAACATATAGACTTGAGTTTACTACACTAAAGTTTGTTACTTCTCTGGATCATTTGCCCAATATGAGTACGTATACTAATGAGTACGTATATTAATGATTCCTCATTTGCTATTTGCAAAAATACCTTGCAGTTATTAGAAAGATTATTTTCCAATATTATGTTGTCTGAACATATAACATCAACTTATTTTTAAAGTTGAATTTGTTCCAATATTTTAAATTACATATCCATCAGAGTCCTGATTTCATTTATTTTTGTTTCACCGGTAGAAGTTTTTTTGGTTCCAAAGGCTCCAGCTGCAAGTTCTCTCTTCTTGTTCTGGATCTTAAGCATATTTTCTTCCACAGAATTCTTTATGATAAACTAGAACAATTTTTTTAAAAAGGTAAAGCAAAACAAACAAAAATCATAAAGCTTATCTCAAGGCACTTGAAAAAGAATTATAAAATATAGATGTATTATCCTACAAAGTAGCAAGTAAACCAATGCTAGAAGTTACTGAAAAAATATTATTTGTTTTCAAAAGAGCAACCATGTTATTTTTGGAGGTGCAGATTGTTAAAATAATGATCAGCTCACCTTGGTGATGATAACATCCTGTTTCTGCCCAAGTCTATGACATCTGTCAAAGCACTGATCCTCCGCAGCAGGATTCCAAGCCTAAATTGTACACCAAGAAATATGTATTCATATCTAAATTTCCACAGTACTTACTTGGCCCTGATCAAATTTACATCTTATTTTAGAGTAATGTTAGGAATTTCACAGTATTTTTTATTTAAAATTACAACTTTAATAATAAAACCTAATACAAACTAACAAGAAAAGGCATGGAAAAGAAAAAAAGGAAAAAAATTACTGAATTTAAATAAATGACTTCCCCCTATATCACAATAAGTATAAACAATTTCAATAAGTTACCACCTCTTAAAATGCAACAAATGATCTCTTCTTCCCATATCATAAACAACCATATCATATTCCATAAAAAACCCTTAAAATCTCAGTTTACTCCTGATAGTAAAACTCTTGGAATCTACCGGAGAGTTATCAGAGATTATAACATATCTAATTTATCCCTGATCAAATAAACCAAATTATATTTCTTCCTTTTTAACAATCATGATGTTTAATCTTTTCAAACAGTGTTGATATTTGTGTGTGTGCGCGCGCGTGTGTGCGCGCTCAAAAAAATTATTCATGGCTTTAACCAGCCTCTTCTGTAAATCCAATATAGGAAAATTATCCACAGGTCACTCTCTTAGTTTGTTCTTTGTATATCCCTTTCAATTATTAAGGCATCAGCCGATTTCTTTTGTATGTTCAGTATTGCATTTTTCTCTGTCATTCCTCTGCTTATATTTTAAATCTAGGTTCAGATAAGTCTCAATCTTGTTAGGCAGAACTTCATCTTCCATAAGACATTTTAAGCATTATATATAGAGAAAGACACTCTTAAAATTAACTTTTTGATCCAATGTGTCCAATGATAAAAAAAATTGTTTATTCTGAATTTAAACATTCTTCTCCTTTAATTGTAACCTTTTCATTCATCTGGTTCCCTCTACTGTCCATAGCCCAAAGTCCCATCCTATCACTTAAAAAAAATCAAAATAAAGTTTCTTATAATTAATTCCAACAAAATTGTTCAAATCCATCTGGACCCTTAATCCATTCGTAACTTTCTAAAATTGAAATTCTAATCACCCTTTTGCCATTTATCCCACACACACACACAGAGGTTTTAAGTCCTTAACCTTATATTTAAAGCTTCTTTAAGTATTGATGTTTTCAGATTTGTCAATCCAAAGGTTCTTAATAGTTAAAAAGCAGTTAATAAGCAATTTTCAAAAAGTGATTAGAAAAGGAAGTATGTGAACCCAGTGTTGTTTTAAAAGTGCCAACCATGGTTTCACCTCATCTCCTTGTCCTGGTCAAAACCAACAGGATTCCTGTCTTGCTGTCTCCTTGTAAGGAGCAGTTATATGGAACACTTATGGGCCATCTCCTTGTCCAGAAAGGAATTCTGAAGAGCCAGTCTATTTGCAGGGTTCATTTGTTGTGATTGTTGGTTCCACTTCTAAACTTTTAGTCATTTGTTCCTCAGAAACTTTTTTTAATGTATATACTGTCAGGTTTCCAAGTGATTAAATCCATTTAAAAGAAAAGAACAAAGTCCATCTTCCAAGACAATTTCTTTTATATAGGAAAGCATCAAATTTGCAAAGTCCGTAGTAATTCCGGATCTGACACAACCCGGAATTACCCCACAGTATTAGAAGTTAGAAACAACCCCCAAAAGTCACATTCTCCAAGTAATTCAATGTTGCTTGATGTCATAAATATCCACCTCAAGGGGCCTGAGCACTGACAGCTCATTTTCCACGGGAAGAAGAATCACCTAACCTAAACAACTCTATCTCCACACCTCCCCCTTTAAGAATGTGGCAAGCCCGAAACCCTTCCCCCATGACTGCCAGAGAAAAGTAAGAAAAAGAATATATACTAAACCTAACTAAAATGGCTACACATGTCAATTTCGGGCTTGACATATACTTTTTATGTTTTATAGATAAAACACAATGCCTATTCTTATGTATATTACATCTTGCATTTCAGTTTCAAGTAATTATCATTATTGGGTGGGGGCAGGGCAAACATTCCATTTCCATGATAAGCACACATATATCATATAGATATAGATAATAATTCAGGTTTTAATCCTAACACAGCCAAATTGAAGTTGCTCCTTCCTCCCCAATACTAGAAGTAGC
Organism: Naja naja; assembly: GCA_009733165.1. Classification (NCBI taxonomy): domain Eukaryota; kingdom Metazoa; phylum Chordata; class Lepidosauria; order Squamata; family Elapidae; genus Naja; species Naja naja. The sequence continues at coordinate 158,789,281 of CM019151.1, forward strand.
CTGCAAAGAATTTCCTCATTCCTGTTTAAGTGTCTAAATAAGTTGTATGGAATATTAAATGTCAGATTCATTGAGCATGGATTTTATACTTACAGGATCCATTAAAAATACCCGGGAAGCTGCTGTCAGATTCAAACCAACTCCACCCGCTTTCAGTGATAACAACATTACAGTTGGAGACCCAGTTTCATTGTTTTGGAACTGCTGAATTGCTTCTACTCTTTGTTTCTGGTTCATAGAACCATCAAAACGGACAAAGACAAATCCAGATTCCCTGAGAAACAACAGCAGCATGTTACACAAGAGTCAGTTTATTTATATTCTGATCCTTGGAATGTTTTCATTTTAAAGTTTTTTTTAAGTCACATTTTATTATTATTAAAATACACATGCTACCCAACTGCCAGTGACTCTGGGCAAGGTTTTTTTAATTTTTTTTAAAAATTAAATTATTCTTGGATAATTTTATTAAAGAACACATCTTACTTACTTTAGTGGAGTTTCTATTACAGACAGAAATTTTGTGAACTGTGAAATAATTAAACTCTTAATAGCTGGATTTTGTTTTCTTAGCTCAATCAAAGCATGCATCAATGCATTGACCTGAAAGAAAATAATTATTTTTAATTTTTTTTTTCATTATCCATGAAGTCCATGCACATCTTCTGTCTTACTTGCCAGCCTAATGTGATTTCATTTTCTACCTCTGAATATCCTTGTCACTTAGGCAAATTAACAGAAAATTAGATTTCCCAAATTAATATTGAAATGATTTGAAGTCTGGAGAGAAAACTAATTTCTTTTATAGAAAGTTATAATTCAGAGATCTAAATTCTTAAACTTGAGAAATAATTGATTGATATATTAATGCTATATAGAATGGTTTCTGAAAAGTCCTAATCGTGTTACAGAATCAGGCAACTTTACATATTTTTATTCAGATGTCTTATCACAAAGTTGGAAGGTGCCATTTAAAGTAATACAAAAATCCAACTCCTTCCCCTTAGCTTAGAAATATACACAGACAAGCCACTGCAAATCTTTGAAAGTTTCACAGCATTTCCTAAGGAATAGTGCTGTTTTTATTTCATGGTTGGTATTAAGGAAGACTGAACACTCCAAAAATCCCAGTCACTCTGCATACATCGTAACTACCAACATCCCAATATGGCATATACTAACTACTGGTACTTTGTTTGTTTTGTTTGTTTTAATTACATTTATATGCCGCCCTTCTCTGAAGACTCAGGGCGGCTTACAATTTTTTGGGATACAACCCAGTGTGCTCAGCAATAGCCTTCATTCCATTGTATATGCCTGCTTATTACTAAGCGGCATTTTTGCAAAGTCAGCTTATTGCCCCCAACAATCTTGGGTCCTCAATTTACCTACCCTGAGAGGATGGAAGGCTGAGTCAACCTTGAGCCTGGTGGGATTCGAGCCTACAGTAATTGTAGACAGCTGGATCTTAAGTGCAGGCATTTAACAGCCTGAGCCACCATGGTACCAGGTACTTACCATTATCTTCCCAGTACCTTTCCTCCCTCCTCTGAATTGTTGCCATACCAAATATCCTAACACCTCTCTCTTTCCCACCCTCTCTATATCTTCCTAGTATCTTTCGTCCTGTTCCCCCTCCCACCATTTTAAGCTATCATTGCCAATGTCTATGGTGTTTTTCTCATTCTTATGCTCACCTCCTGAACCGCTGTTGCAACAGCTACATTTTGATCAAATCATATTAAACACATGTATTTTCTTTTGAGTATTACCTATTCCAAACAATCCGCTGTACATCATGATTGATCGTTAATTGACACAGCAATGGTTGTCTCTTTTGAATTTTAACTAAATTTCAGTCAAGAGAATCCAGACATTAAAGTGCTACAGTCAGACTGGCTGCAACTAAAAACAAGTTCACAACTGTAATACCAGCATAGTAGAGTAACAACAAGGCAAAGGCAGGAAATTGCCAAGACTGACTGAATGAATGCCAGCAACCTTTGTGCCACACTGAATAGCAACTTGCTTATGCAGCAGAGTTCTACTGCATCAATTTGGAACTGTTTATGGTCACTGATGAAGATCATTTAAGTTAGCATTTTTTTTAAAAGCATATCTACAAGACAGCTTAAATTTGCTCCAACACCGAAAGGTTCCTCCCCCATCGTAAATGGTCCCCAGCTGCCTCTTTAACCATTGCTCAGAGGAAAATATCTTGAAAAAACCCATTTAACTGACTGAATTCGAAACATCCAGTTTCTAAATAATTTATGCAAATGTACTATTTGAAATGCAATAGTTTGATGTACTTCAGCATACTTTTTGTGAGGCACACACACACACAAATAAAATGTAAAATTTACCTTTGAACTAGATGCCCATTGCTGTTTAGTATGTTTTTCATCATGAGTTTCTTCCAAATGGCATTCTATTAAATGTTCTAATGAAACTTCATTTCTACAAAGAGGGCATTTTGCACATCCCTGAAAAACAAAACTATTTACTGTAAAAATGCACACAATTGGAAGCAATGATTGTGTTTAAAAATTGTTTGCATGCCCACATTTCTTAAATATTTTAACATGCAATTTGCTCCAAAGAATGCATAATTAAGTTGAAAAACTAATTTTACCTGTAATTAATGTTATCCCACTGAAGCAGAAACTTAGAATAATAGTAAAAATGCGGCATTTGTGGCTATTTTTCAACCTACCAGTTTCTAAATTTTTTTAATGCTTCTCTACATAAGTTAAAAAAAAAAAATAAAATACAAAAAATGGCTGCACTCTTAAAAAGGTTTAGAATGATTTTAATTAAATAAATACAATTTTGAGCCATATTAGGCCTGAAAAAAATTACCTTTGCTTTAGGGTATGAAAAGCCTGTATCTATAATCTCTGTAAGAACATGTATATCCTATTAAGGCACTCTTCTAGGTGTACTTAAGTGGGTGATAAGATTGAGGATATTCTTATTTTTTCCTTCCCGTGCTCATTCCCCCACCCCCCAATATTAAGGGATAATTTTTGCAGGGAGGAATTTTTTCCTATGGCTAGATTTCCCTGCATCTTCCTTATTACATATGCAGGAAAACATCCTAAGGATTAGCAACAACTGTGAAGCACAGCCTCAATCTTTCTCTCTCCTTGTGTATTTATGAGTGCAATTAATATCTACATATAGCCAGTTTCAAATAATGCCCCCGCAAAAAGTTTAAAGTAAACATGTGTATTAATATTACACAGACTAGAAAGAATAAACCCAATATGTATTTGTGCTGCCTCGGGAGACAATTATTCCAAGAGATTATATGAACTTTTAACCTAAAGTATGGAGGTATAACAACCTTTTTTCCCTCCAAGAAAGTTTAGCTGGCTGACAAGATATAGTTGCACTGCTTTAAAATGTGTTCATGCAGAAACTTAGTAGTTGATCTAACAGCAATTTTGTTTTCAAATTCTCAAGTAATTGATGAACTGTACAGACAGAAGTATGTTTAAAATAGTTTATAATTAGAGCTGTAGATAAATCATCTAAATAACATCTAGAATCAGCTGATACTTCATTAGTTTAACTTATATAACTTTAAATATTACATATAAAAATGACAAAAAATTATATATTAAGTTCAGTGTGAAAGTAGCATAGGACAGCAGTCCCCAACCTTTCAGGCTCCACAGACTGGCAGTGGCAGCAGGGATAATTTCCGTGGGCAACCTAATCCTGTGCATGAACAAATAAAGCTTTGTGTGCTTGCCTGCCGCTGGAGCGGCTCAGTTCCCAACAGTCCACGGACTGGCACCAGTCTGCAGACGGGGCGATTGGGAACCCCAGCCATAGGACACTCACTGGAAAACATTCACATTAGTGTGAGCAGAAGAAAATAAAAGAACTAAGTACTGTCTGCTTATCTTGGACTAATGCACACCACACTGAAATAATTTGTGCAGGTGACTGATGGTGATAACTTGCCTTTTCTCTTTGGATGACTTCACAAATGCAGGTCTTACAGAACACATGGGCACAGTGTGTTATCATTGGAGCAGCCAACGAATCCAGGCAAATAGCACATTCTTCATCTGATCCAGAGCTTAGAACTAACTTCATCTTCTGTATTAACATGTCACGGAATTCTTCAGAAGAACCTACACATTAAAAAGAAATACAGCAGACAGAGCTTGTAAGCTATGTATATATTAGGACTGTGCAATGCTTCAGATTAAATTCCAAAAAAGATCTTTTGGAATTCAGTATTTGTCAGCAGTCTTATCTGATTCTCAAATCACAATGCTTCCTCTTCTGAACTGAAACAATGCACAGCCCTGATACATATGCAATTACAAAGTACCACTCTATTATATAACAGCTAATAAAAAAATTCAGGTTACATGTCTTCTGAATTGTTAAAATGTACTCACTTTCTGGAGAACTGGATTGAGAGACACTGGAGCAGAGAGATGGGTGACAGCACAATTGTCTCAATCTGAGCAAAGCACCAAGAACATCTGCATAGTGGGCCAAAACGCTTCCCTCAGTAAAATACCTAAAGAATAATTTTGATAGTAAAACAAAGGTGTTATAATAGAATTTTTGCAAATTCTATTTACTGGATCAAAATTATTACAATTATTTGCAAAATTCTAGTCCAATGAAATAATTTTGATCCAGTCAATCAAGCATTACCTTTTTCTCACCAGCTCTCATGTCTTAAAACAAGCCTGTTCCCATTATATTCACATTAAGAAATGCTTGGTTTTATCACTGAGTGCAATCTAGGTCACTCTATATAAATTGTGCTTCATTTTTTAGATTCCATTTTGCTTCATCTTTCATAAGGAACACCACAGATAGCACATAATATAATAGATGCATAACATAATACTTAATAGAGCTTGCAATTTTGTTTTGACATCCACCAACAAAACACATGGGCATCTGCATACCATTTAGCAGGAAAAAAGGATCATAAAATTGAACCAATCAGTGGTGGATTAAGGCTAACTGGTACCCTAAGCACTGACAAATCTTGGTGCCCCCCTCCTTTGTACATACTGTACAAAAGAAGCCAAGCTTAGGCTACATAAAAGTTTTTATGGTGCCCTCAGCACGTGCTTAGTCTGCTTAATGGTTAATACACCACTGGAACCAATGAGTCACAGCCTAATTAAAGTATGCAATACAGACAGTCCTCAATCAAAAACAGTTTCTGTAGTGACTGTTTTGACATTACAACAGCACTGAAAAAAAATGACTTATGACTGTTTTTCACACTTACAACCATTGCAATATCCTATCAAGAATTGCCTGGCTAAAATTGCTATCACATTTAGAGAAAAGTTGTATTAAATTACAACTGTGCAACAACTGATTAGAATAAATGAATGTTGCTATAGTCTTCATAGTTTACTTTAATATGATCATTTATTAGTCATATTACCAATGTTTTCTCCAGAAAGATTTCCTCTTATTCTTGATAAAATCCACTTCTTTATATAAATCAGAATTTAATATAGGTAATGGAATATATATTTTTTCCATTTAACAGCCCACACTATTTACCTGCTTAAAGCAGCTTTAGTCTCATTTTTCACAGAGTGATAGATGGCATTCTCTTCATCTGTAAGTGTAATATGCTGAATAAATACTTTACGTTCTGGGAGCTTCAAAACTGGCTTCCCATTAACTTTGCTTGTTTTAGTTCTTCGAAGAGTAATGCTCTTAATTAGAGATTGTAAACGCCTAGGAAAATATGGAAATATTCAAACAACATGTAATAATCGTATCATACAGAAAATATGGAAACTTTCACAAAGCCTATAATAGCAGACATAAATATGGAAATATTCACAAAACAATATATAATGTTATATGCAGTTGCGTATTTTCTAAACGTTATCTAAATCTGAAGATTTTAACACTTAAAGATATTTTTAAATATTTTAAATGCTAACAGTACTAATTTATAAATGTATTGTGGTAATCTTTATAGAATATCTAGAATGTATTAGATGTAATTTATACTTAAGCCCGCTTTCATCTCCCATAGTGACAGGCCGCTGGATTGTTCTCTGCCACCACAATCTGTCTGTAAAAGGCTTCAACTTTAAGAAGGAAAGGAGAGACCACAAGTCCTTTAAAGAATTCTGAATAGGTGTGCCTAAAACAAGGACAGAAAAAATATGCTGTGCATCATGCTTACTCAGTTTAGGTAAAATAAGTGTTTGGCAAAAAAAGTATCTCATATACCACTCCTCATTTAGTGATCGGGTAATGTGAGCATAGCCTTCTTACTGAGGATGCCTCACACCATTGTCTGACCCTTTCTCCTACAGAGAAGGATGCTTCCAAAACAATTGCAAGATTAGATGGCCAAGTGAGCTTGGTGAGCAGGTGGGAGAATGAGGCTATCTTGATGAAGCACAGCAGCCTTGCTTACTCTGGTGGGCTAGGTAGATGATGAGGCTTCTCAGGCACAGCAGCTTTCTGTGAATTAGTGGGGCATTGGGTGGCTGAAATCAGGGGTGTGGCAGATAGGCAAATGGGGAGACTTGCAGCGCCCATATGTTAATAAGTGCAGGTGCCTTCCAAGTGTCTGAAATGTTATCACATGATTGGGGTGGGTGGGGCTGTAACAGTCCTTACTTTGGACACTTGAACAAGTCCTTTTGTTCATTCCTATTGTAATTTCAAATAATTGCTGAACAAATTGTCAAAAGTTAAGGACCACTTGCACAAGACTGAACTGAACTTCTGCATCTTATCATTCCTCAGATTTGTATATATGTATGGCACTTCAAATTCTCAAAGAGAAGAACAATGAACAATGGTTAGGAGGATGCAGCCGTCTGTTTAGACAATGGTTCCCAACCTGGTATATACTGCAATTTTGAATCTACAGCACAAATACCTGTCAAGATCCATCTTCTTTGTGCATTCAGATCTAGAACAGCTTTTGTCTGTTGAGCATTTGGATTTCGTATTGTATGACCTTCATCCAACACAATTCTCAGCCATTTTAATTTATGTAAAGGACTGTTATCCCTGATCTGGAAAAAATACATTTTAGCCATTTTAGTATTTGAAATAAATAAAACGTTGAACAAGCATTTGGGGGTGAGCTTTTTGTTGTTCTTGCTGTTATTAAAAAACACACAAAGGCAAGAAATATTTTTTTTATTTTTGACAACATCAGAAGAGTGTTTATGATTTTAACAAAGTGCAAGAGGGAAAATGTATTAGCTATTTTGGTACCTGAACTAAATAAAATGTTGAACAAGCATTTGGGGATGAGGTCTTATTTAAAACAGAGAGAAGAAACTTTGATAATTTTATCAGAAGGATATTTATGATTTTACAAAGTGGAATAAGTGTATGAATTAAGTGGCCATATTAATATATTTAATAAATACAATTCAAAATAAAATAAAACCTGGAATATTGAAAGTTCTTTTCACTGCTATAGAAACCATTCTCACAGCAGAGTATTAGCAGCTGAGCTGGTAATGTTTAGATTACCAGTTCTGTGCCATCCCTATTAGTGTCAGTATCAGTAGATAGTAGGTGACCTTGGCTGGGCCCAAAGATTAAACAAGGTGAGGCCTGATTTAAACTTGAATGGGCAAACTCCAGGAATACATGAAAAAAGCAACGTCAATCAATTCCATACTGTTCCCAGGAAAACAACATGAAGTCAGCTGGAATCAAGTTCTCTATGAAGAAAACATTACTTTTTTACAATGGTCAGTTCTATCAAGTTATCTTGAGCCTTTTAAAGGAGGTGGGATCAACACAGGCAATATTAGATGAAATCTGGCAGCCAAGCATACAACAACCCTATTAGAAAACTATAACCTCCTCCTTAATGCCAAACAACACATGAAGGATATGAAAAATAAAGTAGCACTATGAAACTAAAGTAGCATTATAGTGATTTTAGAAAGTACGAAACTAAATTCAGCATGAGCAAAAATCTAATTTGCATGAATGTTACATTACTTCTTTCTCTTTTCTAAAGGAAAAACTCTTGGAATTTTCCAATATACTCACCCCGTAGTCAGTAGCTAAAACATTGTACGTTGTTAAGACAATATCCTGATTGGAAAGTACTGTCAGATCTTTGTTCCGTTCCGAGCCATAGTAAACGTAAGTATTCAACTGAATATTTGGATCAACATGTTGTTCAAGTTGATCCTAAAATGAGAATTGACCAAAAAGTAAAATTAATTGACTGCCATAAATTTTATAGCCTGCAAATTTTGCTCTAATCTTTGGTACATTAAGTTTCCAAGTACAAAAAAAATAGGTTATACAGGGATAATTATTCACCTAACACTGATTTATTTGCTGTCAGTTGTTTCTTCAGTTATGATTCCAAAGGAATGCAATTATATTAGTTTTAATACATGACATTTGTGATTATCCCCTCAGGCTTTGTACTGAAGAAAATTAAACATGATATGCCCTTCTTGCAGGTATAGGGATTAAGAGCTTTAGTTGCTTTGGTGAAAGTAGAAATTGCATCATCACCATCTTATCCTGCCTTTTTTATATGTAATTCAAAGTTCTTAGGATGCTGAGTCTGACTATTATAGGTCAGTGAATGACAACGAGCTGGGCATGTTCACCCTGGCCCCGAAGTCAAACACAACCCTGATGTGGCCCTCAATGAAGTAAAGTTTGACACTCTGATCAAGATAGTCTATGTGAATATGAGCTATTCATTTTTCCAATAGTTTGTCCACTGGTTGGGGTTGTTAACAGAAGTGCTTAAAAAGACTGTATATCAATTTATAATGGAATAATTTGTTACCCAACAGGCAGGTGCAGATATACGTTGAAACAGAAGTGTTTAAAAAAGCTGTATATCAAATTATAAGGGAATAAATTGTTACCCAACAGCCACATACAGGTATATGAGTCATATATACTCTGGTCATTATTTCACTGGGTCTCTACCTTTTGCACTAGCAGAAAGACCTTTTATGAAGCTCAAAGTCCTTTTTTCACTGATTTCTGTTACTCACTACACTCCGTTCTTCCCCAAAAATTGCTCCAAGAACTGGTATAATTTATGGTACAACACAAGAGACTGCAGTACATACATTATGTTGTCAAAGCAATATTCGGGTTGAAAAAGAATTTAAAGAAAAAACAGTGTTTTACTTAAAGAGCCTTGGTGGTGCAGGCTGTTAAAACGCCTAGAACTTAGTTCCAGCTGCCTGCAATTAGTGCAGACTCGAACCCCACCAGGCTCAAGGTTGACTCAGCCTTCCATCCTCTCGGGGTAGGTAAATTGAGGACCCAAGATTGTTGGGGGCAATAAGCTGCCTTTGTAAAAATGCAGCTTGGGGGAGGCCAAAAAGCCCTAGTAATAAGCAGGCATATACAATGGAATGAAGGCTATTGCTGAGCGCATTGGATTGTGCTCCAAAAATTGTAATCCGCCCTGAGTCTCTGGAGAAGGGCGGCATATAAATATGAATTTTTTAAAAAAATTCAATGTAGAAAAATCCTCATTCATTTAAGAGTTGCAATCTATAAACATTAGGAAATACAAACTATGTAAACTATAAACCTACAATCCAGTTACTTAGGACAGAAAGAGGACAAATGATCAGTGTTCCTCTAACATTATCAACTTCATTTTTCTTTGGCTGTACAGGAACATCATCTTGGAGAGAAGGAAAACACACAATTACCAACTTGAATATGCTATGGTGTTTATAGTATGTGTGTGTGTGTATACCTACACTGTGTGTATGTATGTGTACACACACACACACAGAGTCCATTTAGTGTTAATTCAGTTAAATAATAAATACATGCTAGTAAAAATATATTCCTACTCCAAGCATATCATCTACAATCCTTTTGATACTTGTTTTATACTTACCCATTGGGTTTCTTAAGAAATATAAAATGCAGCTATTCATTCTGCACTATACACTAATTACAAATTTAGTTTTCATATTTGAATAGTTTTTTGCTTAGTCTTTAACAAAAGAAACATGTAAAGATAATGTAAATTTAAAATCAAAGATTTATATGCCTTTTATTTATGTCATTTATATAGACAGCTTTGATATAACATTAATATCTCAATTTATACATTGCACTAAGTCATGATTTCCTTTTATCATAGTTGATGAAAAAGTTAAAATAGTAACACATACAATAGATCCATCCATGGTTCAGGCTAATGATCAATTAGTCATTGTTATGAGGAGCCCAGCTATATGCTGCAGTATCTGCCTGGATCCTTATCCCCAAGCAATGAGGCCCCCAAATCACTATATACAAGATGGAAGAAGGCAAAGGACATCTTGTAAACATCTTTTTGCTAAAAGCAGTCAGGTACAGGAGTACAAAGGAAAACTGAAAGAAGGAAATAAGCTGTGGCTAACTCCTTTGACTGAGCATGCAGAATTAGAGCTGAGGTAAAAAAGAAACTTGTTCTAGCTCATGACTTGCAACTATGAATAAAGTAGTTAATTGATTAAATAATTAAATTAATTTCAACAAATCCAGTTGATTTGTATCCATCTCTTTATAATAAGCAGTATTTCAAGACCTTCAAGATGGCTATAAGCACTATTTAATCCAATTTTAAGTCACTTATTTCTTTCTTCCTACCTAATTTAGACTAGAAGACTTCAAGATCCCTTCCAATTCTGTTATTCTGCAATTCCCACAACAATAGTCAGTAAAGTTTTAAAAAGTATTTTAGTATTACCAGATTACCAGATGATTTTTTTCCTAAGGAATCAGGAGAGAAGAAACAAAATGGTCAAATATTATTACCTAGTTTTCTTTTCCTTGCTCTTGATTTTGGTTTTTTCCCTTTAACTGGAAAACAAAACATGTTATCATAATAAGTAAAATTGGAACAATACTACAAAAATAAGAGAATCAATAATAACTGTAACTCACTTTTTATTTGTTCTGCAACTTCCTGCTCATTTTCTGTGTCACTGCTTATTGTGCACTTTGATTTCTTGCCCATAACTCTAAAACACCAAAAGTGAGGGTGAGAGAGGGGACAAAAATAATATTCTATATATTCATATCCAACTAGTTTAAGCTAGACTTGTTCAATCTATTAAGAAGGTTAGTGACCTAAAGGAGACCCATCTGAGAAAGATGAGTGGTTAAAAATTGGATGGATGGATAAAATAAAGCAGGGTTGACTAAAACCATCTTGCCAGTAACTCTTTGGGCTTGGAATTGATAGTTGTGGAATTAATTCTCCAAAACTGGACATTTTCTCCCCTCCCCCCTCATTTTACAACAAAAAGTAGTCTGTAATATATGGCTGCCAAATATTGCTGAATTCTAAACTTCAGTAGTTCCAAAACTATAAAACAATGAAAAGGATATTGTAAGCTGTAATTCACCAATGGGCAGAAGGCAACAAGTTGCCCAGACTAACTTATTTTAGGTATAAGCCGGTCAAAACTAATCACAATATGTTAGGAATCATTAGGTATGTCTGTACTATATATTAACTTAACTCATGGCTTACTCCAATAATACAACTTTCTGAATTAACATGTCACACTGAACCTGACCATTAATTGTATAGGCCAGATTTGAAGATACATATTCATTGGTTCAGAGTCATGAAACACAGCCAGCTATTTTTGTGTGTATATTCTTCAAAACTTCAAACACAAGAAGTGTGAGGACATCTGGCACAATTGCAGATTTGCCCCCTGGAATAGCATTCCTCAAGATATATAGAAAAATTGTACGGCTCTCACCCTTTGAATATTCTGCAAATCTTGTTGGACTCAGGCAACTTAAAAATCCAATATATTAAATACATAAATGAGCACATAAGTATTTGTTTAGAAATGAGAGGAAAACATAAAAGAAGAATTTTCACTGAATTCTAATTTAAAAAACAAATATTTGTCCTGGATACCACATTTTTACAATAAAAACTTCATTTCAGTTTAAACATCTAAACACCTAACTACTTTAATGAGCAAGAAAGGGGTATTTATGCAATATTCACATTTTGAATATGTTTCAAAGCATGCACATTCCTTAATAGAAAGGAAAAAATTCTACCTTTTTGGGTAGGACCTGGAAGATTGTGAGGGAAGACAGTCACTTTCCTCTTTTGAATTGGAAGCATTCAGCTGCAAGCCATAATTGGGTGCTTATGAGGGGGAAAAAGTTTTTGTCTTAGAAGTAAAGCTATTGGAAAACAACGAACGTATTCAATGTAAAAAATAATTTCTCTAATTCGTTTTAAGGAATTCAATCCCGACTAGGACATGCTTCAATCTCACTGATTTTAATAAGCTTTAATTTACATGTTAATGTCACATGAATCTGAGGCAGATCTGAAATAAATGTTCTCAAATCAGTATATATTACAAATATATAGCATTACAAATTACCTTGTAAGTTCTTTTGTGCAGTAGGAATATGTTTCTAAAGGGTAAAACAGAAGCAAAAATTGTCATAAAGACAGTTGATATAACTTAAATTCTACATATAATTACTAGTTATTTTTAAAAATACATGAAATGTATTTTAAACAAGTGGCACAAAGCATAAAAGCTTCATAAAGTGTAACTTCTGTTAACCTGGGCAGAAGAGATTTGTATCTATGAAAATCTCTCACACTAAAAATCTGCCAAATATTTTGCTAATAAAAATAACACTTCTGTGCTGATTTATTTCAGTATTTACCTGATAATTTTCTATGGTTTAAAATGTCAGCCACAAAACATTAATGGGAGACTACAAAAAAAAGTCCAAACAGCTCACAGGTCAAATAAATTATATTCATATTGTGAAATCTTGTTACTAAAAATGAAAAATAACCTCACATTTAATATCAGAATATTGTTGTTTCTCTTGATTTGAATATCTGGATTATTTTTGACTTAAATTATTAACAGAACGATAGACAGTAAACATCTCACCTCTTCCATTTGATCAATTTTCTTTTCAAGAGGAAGAGGCTTCCCATTATGGAAGTTGGTAAGAATTACTGCAATCATAGTAAGTGTTTTGCCCTAAAATACATTAAACAATTGGTTAGCATTTTTTTTCATAGAAGCACAGTTGGGATCAGCTTTTTAGATCTCCGAGTCCAACCTCTGTATATCTAAGAATCCAAATTTATTTATTTATATTTATTTATTTATTTATAATTGGACTTGTATGCCGCCCCCTCTCCGAAAGGACTCGGGATGGCTCACAATTAAAATACAGCAATAAATATTTAAAAAGAATTAAACTTAAACAAGCCCAATAACTAAAATTAATTTAAAACTAATTTAACCCCCCCGCCAGAGGTCAGTCCAGCCTGGCCTGTTCAAACAGCCAGGTTTTCAAATTGTGGCGGAAGAGCAGAGATCAGGAGCCAAACGGAGCTCCAGAGGTAGTTGGTTCCACAAGGCGGGAGCTGCAACAGAGTAGGCCCTTCCCCGAGGCACCACCAGCCGACACTGTCTCGCGGACGGCACCCCAAGGAGTCCCCGTCTGTGTGTGCGCACAGGGCGATCAGTATTCGATATTGGCAGGAGATGCTCTTGCAAATCAAATCAAAGTATTCTTGACGGATAACTAGCCACACCCTCATGCAAAAGAATTACCAGTCCCATATCATCTGCCAATATTCCTCCAAGCACATTTTCTGGTCTATTTCTTTCAGCAAAATGTATAATTGTATTGTAGAAGAAGTTATTTCGCTCTTCCCAAAACGGAGGAAGATCGTTACTGTTTTCTCGCAAAATCATCCAAGCTAAAGCTTGCTTCTGGTGTGGCAGTAAAGGAGTCAAAACAGCCTAGAAAACAAAGATTCCATTTTAAATATTTTTTCTCAGAGCAAAAGCTACAACTTGCAGCTGTTCATTTTTTCACTGGTATTTTCTGCCTTTTTATCTGACTTATTTATTTACAACTAATTAATTATTAATCATTTAATTCATTGGCAACAAGGTAATGGGCCATCCATGTCTCTCAGTCCTAGGAATAAAGCAGTGGCAAATCATCTCCAAAAATCTTGCCAAGAAAACACAGGCACTGACTTCCGGTTCAGCCCTCGTCGACGGACCGGGGACCGCGACTGTGCGCGGCCTTGGTTCATGCTCTCGTCGGAGAGCCCCGATGCGCTGGATTAGGGGCTGAAGCTGCCTCAGAGGGGCGGCGGAGTAAGGAGAAACCGCAAGCCAGGTCAAGGAGAGCCGCATCTCTCCTCCCTGGGTTTGGCATTTTTTCCCCCCCGAAGACCAAGCGGTGGTTCAAAATGGCCACCCTGAAGAGGAGGACCTAGCCAGACTAAGTTTTGTGCAGGAGAGAAGAAAGAGGTGAACAACATAAGAACCAGTACAATTTGGCGCAACAACTAATTTAAAAGGTACCTCGGGATTGATGTTTTAAATTTTTTTCTATGAAAGAACAAGAAAGCGGCAGTTGGAAAGGGAAGGAAAAAAAGTGAAAACACCATTAGTAGCTGAGTGGGGCTTCGAACTGGGATAGGAAGAAGCCGGAATAAAATACTTAAATAAATCAAATTAACAGTACAGTGGAAATAAAAGTATATAATTTAAAATTGGACTGAAGAATACCAAAAAGGAGGGGAAAACATTTAATTGGAGACTTGGCTAGTTTGGAAATATTGAGATTCGGAAAGCCCTGAACAATAAAAATGGGGGAAAAGGGTGAGGACATTGTAAAACGGAGGGTGTCATCTTGTGGACAAAAATCTATGCTGAAAAGAGAAGTCCCTATTCTTTTTTATTAACCTGATTGGATATATCGAAAAGGAAATACTGAAATAACATACTAGTTACCCCAGGAAGTGAAAATTGAACTAAAACAAAACAAAAGATACGGAACGCTGACTGATTGGTGACTTTGCTGTAAACCCAGTTTTGGAATAGCTGTGAATATACAAAATTTTAAGAAGAAAGAAAAAGAATTGGATTTGTGGACTTTGACTACAAGAGTATGCAATGATGGTATCTTTGTGGGACTTAAAAATGGAACTTAAAAACTTCAAAGAACTACTATATGCGAGAGGTGAATCACTTGTCTCTGTATTAAAAGACTTGGAAATGGCGATCGAAGTTTATGAAGAAGAAACTTCAGAGAAAGGAGTTAGTTCAAGAAGAAGCCATCTTAAATAGACATTTAATACGAAGAACGCCATGAAGAAGAGGGAAAAGAAGAAGGCCTAAAACTGGGAGATTTAAGAAAATAATTAAAACTCGGAATATTTGCAAAAATCGGAAAGGTAGAAAGAAATGGCTGAAAAGTAAAAGGGGGAAGGATATATACAAAGAGAGAGACATAAATCAGAGGAAGAAAAGGTTTGGGAAAATAAAAAGGAAGAGAGGTATTAAGGATCAGGAACAGGAAAGAAAAAAATATGGGGACTGTGGAATAAAAGAGAAAAATTTTTTTGCCTAGAATACATAGAGATACTGGTTAATGAATTTAAGAAAGGAGATTCTGCAAGGGTATGAGAAGTAGTAATAAGGTATTTTGTGATTACAAATTATAGAATATAGGCTATAGAGAGGAAGGAGGGCCACTAATATTCCCTTAGAAGATGAATGTATGTTCTTTTTTTTCTTTTTTTTCTGATAGAAGAAAGGTTAATGTTTAGTATAAATTGAAATGATTGAAATGAATTGTGAGGAAGTTTAAAGTGAGATTAATATCAGTGACCATGATTAATTAAATGGATTAACTGTATCTTTTCCTATTTTTATTTTCAACATTATAAACAAAATCCTATGGAAGTAAAAGGAGAAAATATACTAATTAAATAAAATAGACATTTAATTATTGTTAGTAATACACTTAAAATAAATTGAAAAAATATATTTGAAATAAATTGAATAAAGGGGAATATTTTTTTCTTTTTTGCCTAGAATATATAGATACTGATTAATGAATTAAGAAAGGGTTTTTATATGGATATGAAAAGTAGTAATAATGTATTTTTTGATTATAATGTATAGAAGCTATATAGAGGAAGGAGAGGCACTGATATTTTCTTAGAAGATGAATGCATGTCTTGTTTTGTTGTTTTTTTATTGTTAGAAGAAAGGTTAATGTTTAGTGTATATGGAAATGATTGAAACGAATTGTGAGGAGGTTTAAAATGGGAGTAATATCAGTGACCAGGATTAGTCAAATGAATTAACTGGGTTTTTTTTCTTTATATCTTTTCAATATTATAGTTAAAACCTTATGGAAGTAAACATACTGCGGAATCTGATTTAAAAATACAATATAGAATAGTTCATTTTTTCTAGGAAATGATTATAATTAAGTAAAATGGATATTTAATTAGGGACTATAGGTGAGGGAATGAAGACATATATAAACCACTGAGGTAACACCCCCAAAATAGAAAGAGCTGAGGGCAATCTATGTTTTGCTTTATGATTATAAGTTTGTATTGATTTGGACTTTATGGAAAGAATATGCAATGGAATTGCCAATTTGACAGACAAAAAAATTAAAAGGAGTATGAAGATAGGGGAAATATTAGTGATTTAAATGAGAAAAGAGTATACTGGAAAAGGAATTGAAATAAATTGAAGTGAATTGAGAAGGTGTTTAGAATAAAAGTAATATTAATGACTAGGATTAATTTTTCATTTTTTTTTGTAAAGGTGGAAGTAAAATGTGAAAAGAACATTTTGGAAAAGGACGTGTTTAAAAGAAATGTTGATGTTTAAGAAATATATTTGAAATAAATTGAAATGAATTGAGAAGATGCTTAGATGGAAAGTAACAACACTTAAAATTTGGAAAAGGTTATATTTAAAAGAAATATTAATATTTAAGAAAAATATTTGAAATAAATTGAGAAGATGTGTGATGATTAGAATTAACTTGTTAGTTCTTTTTCAGGTAAAAGTGGAGAGGTAAAATGAGAAAAGAATGCTTTGGAAAAGGACGTGTTAAAAAGAAATGTTAATGTTCAAGAAGTATATTCGAAATAAATTGAAATGAATTGAGAAGATATTTAGATGGAAAGCAACATTTTTTAATGGATAAGATAGGATGTTGAATGTTAAAAGTAAATATATAATTACTGTCATCTGCATGTAAAAAGAGTGACTCAGAATTATGTTGTACACTGAAAAAAGCTTTTTTTTATGTTGTTTTGGAAAAATAGAATAAAACTTGCCTAAAAAAAAGAAAAGAAAACACAGTCACTCATCTAGGCTGTTGCTAGCAGTCAAAACTGACCAGAAGGCACCCACTTTCCCAAAGTCATGTATTCAATACAGCATTAACCACGGTGATTTATTCAAATTACATACCTTTGCTGCTTCCATTTCACAGGTCTTATTATCTTCTTTCAAGTCTTCAAAAAGTTTGTCAAATTCGGTTTTAAGCTAAAATGTAGGATAATATACAAATAGCCTTACAATATCTAGTTTATATTATTACTTCACACAATAAAATGTACTCATCAAACACATTCTTCAACATTTTTATATTTAAAGAAGCATTTAAACCGCAAATTAGCAGGTCTATATTACACATTGCTATTTCACTTTGCGTGATAAAGTGAGACTGAGGAAAGGAAAATAATACATTAAAATTGTAAATTAAAGTTAAAATGGGCAGTTTTATCATACTAGAAACTGTAATTTCAAATCTACTGGGGAAATTTTTCCAGGCCAAAGGCAAGATGGATGGACACAAACATTATTGGGGGGGTCACAATGTTCCTTATCAGAACAAAGTAAACCCTATCATCCTCAACTTAACACTATTCACTTGCTGACTGACTTGACAACACTGTTTTCTTCAGACAGAGGCAGAGCAATGCAGTGTGACCATTCCATGCCTTTCATTGGTCAAAGAAAGGGAAATGATATCGCACCCAGCAAACTTGACATTCCCTGTCCTACTTTTTCTTCTAAGCACACAACGCTATAAAGCCACCTATACAGTAACTCAGAGCCAAGAGTTGCTTGGCTCCAAGACTATGATGGGTAGTGGTTAGAATGCAGTATTGCAGACTGGCTCTGCCCACTGCCCCGAGTTTGATCCTGAGTGGCTCACGTTTCCATCTTTCTGAAGTTGATAAAATGAGAACTCAAATTGTAAGGGACAACATACTCTGTAAACTGCTTAGAGACTGCTGTAAAGCACTATAAAGCGGCATATAACTCTAAGTGCTATTGCTATTCTTATAACAAGCATGAGTAGTGATACCTGTTCAGTTGTCATTTGGATAGCACCATGGCTTGGAGCATTGTAACGTGTTCTACCTCTGCCAGATGTCCTGTCAGTCTCAAAACCAAACCCTGAAACTAAATGCCATTGATAATATGAGAACTAGTAAATGTTTGGAAGTTATATTCAGCTTTTTTTTTATTTACATGAGAAAGTCCTTCATATCTTGATTAATAATAACGTAAGTTTTAACTTACATTTTCCTGGAGGTGCTAACTTTAATCCATGCATTTTTAGTCTTTCTAGAAGCACTTGCTTATTCTCTTCTTTTCCCCAAAAGCTCAATTGCACTGGCATAGTGAAAGCATTATTTGCTCCATGAGGAACAACCCTAAGAGAAAAAAAATAGCAATGATATTATATTACGCATTTGTATTTCTCTTTGTAGAAAGAGCTCAGAAAAACATGCATTAAGACAGTGCTAATTATTCAAAGGAGGTGCAGCAGGTATGTGGAAGCACTTACAAAACGTATTAAACTGTTAAAGCAGCATATTAACATTTCTTCCAAAGGATTTACACAGCTCTAAAAACATATTTATCTCCCCTTATGATGCTTTATTATTTCAAGCATAATGGAACAGGTTGAGAAATAGTGACTTGCACAAAAGCTTAATTACTGGCTAGCAATTAGAATCCAGATATTTAAGGTTGTTCCCCAAAAATAAATATTATACAATTTCAGCAAATACTTTCTGGATAGTGTAAAAAAAAACCCAGTAATAATGAGAAAGGAATTAGCAGATAAAGGGAAAACTAATATTACAAAAATTGAGATTTTTTTTTAAATAACAAATGTCCATGCAAAATGGAAAAATGGAGGAAAGAGTACTATATACATCACCTGAACAAAATAATACACACTAATAAACGAATTTAGTTAATTAAAACACAACTATATTTTTATACAACTTCAAAGTACTCAACTTGCACCTTCTTTCAAAAGAACAGAAAAGTCAGTGACCAAAATAATGAAACGCAAAAATCAACAAATGACAGCAGAAACAATGGAAATAAATCTTGCTTTTAATTGCTAACATTAATTCTTCAATGTTTAATAAACCTATGAAGTATTTTATATAAAATCAAAATGCCATTGATATATTTTATGCCACATGATCACATTTTAGCATATGTACATCATACAAACACACACATAATAGTAAACATGTACAAAATAATGCTATAAACCAACAGCTAGCATGTCTCAAAGGTGGTTTTTTAAAAGGCAACTGAACTAGTTTTTTTCTTGAGGAAGACGATGTTCTGTTTCTCATCAAAAAATCTTCATCAGTTCTAAAGGGGAGAGAGGAGGAGGAATGGAATGATTATATTTCTTAACAGTCACCTGGTCTTTAGCATTCTCTGGGAGAGACACTCTGGGAGAGGCCACTTGAGGGTGTGTTTATGTGTCTTCAGGGTCACCAGAATCTGAGTGCAAATGGGTGTGGAATCTTCTTGGAATTGCTGAATGGACAGAGGTGGTCAGGTGGTATCGGTATTGTACCCCTCCCACACTATTGATCTCCTGCCTGCAACACAATCCTTTCAGCAGTTCCAAGAAGATTCCACACCTATTTGCATTTAGATTCAGGTGACTCTGAGGGCACAGATAATCCCTCAAGTGGCTTCAAGGGCTCTTAGACAGAGTGCTAACCACCAGATGGAGGTGGATGAAGACCAGATGACTGTAAATAATCTTTCCATCTACCACCACCCATCTAGTTAGAACTCATGAAGCTTCTTACAGAAGTTAAATGTGTCATCTTCCTCAAGGGAAAAACAGCCCAATTGCCTTTTGAAAAACCACCTTTGATACAACCATGACCTGAATGATTGAGAATCTCCACTGATGACAGACAGTATAAACTGGAATTTTAGTCCTCTTTTAGACACTACACTAAATATAAATATATTGTGTTTAAACGAGCAATTAGCTTAAAGATGCAATAAGAGGGCTTCCATTACTGAAACAATAATAAACTTCTTTTCTGTTTTGCCATGTTTAACTATTCAATTGCTGATCAAGAACATTATTTTATTTTGGGGGAAAATAGTATTCAAAATGAATTCTTACCCTTCCACTACTGCCAATTTGTTGTCCATGATATAAGCCAAGCAAGCTGCCAGTTCTTTTTTTATGTGGCCTACTTGATCACCATTCACATTGTTTACTTTTACAGCATTCTTATCATATGGATTATTAGGTTCTCGCTGAAGAGCCACCATTTCATCATTATTGACCTGTAAAATTAACATTTTCAATTAAGCCAGTCACAAAGGCTACTAAACTATTCTTAAAACAGGTTTAACCAAAACAGTTTTATCTTTAAATAACAGATTCTATCCAAAAGGCCCCACTTTTGGCTATTCTTTGCCATCCAATCTAATTTGTGGAATCACAAACAGGACCTTGCAAGCTTATCTTACTCCATGGGATTACTGGTACTGGAGAAGCAGTGCTTAATTACTGTATTTTTCAGACTATAAGATGCACCGGACCATAACACGCATCTAGGTTTAGAGAAGGAAAACAAGAAAAAAATAGTTTGCCTCCACGTATCCCGTTTTTGCCCTCCCTGGCATCCAGCAGCACTGTGCAGGCCAAAAACATCTGTGTTTGGCCTCCCAAAGCCTCTGCGCATCCCATTTTTGCCCTCCCCAGTGTCCAAAAACACTCTGCAGGCCAAAAACGGCCCTTTTTTGGCCTCCAGAGGCTGAAAACAGGGAGGGAAAAAATGGGACCCGCAAAGGCTTCTAGAGCTGCCCATGGGGTATATATCTGCTGCTGTTATTTATTTTTTTATTTTTAATTACATTTATATGCCGCCCTTCTCTGAAGACTCAGGGCTTACAATTTTGGGATACAACCCAGTGTGCTCAGCAATAGCCTTCATTCCATTGTATATGCCTGCTTATTACTAAGCGGCATTTTTACAAGGTCAGCTAATTGCCCCCAACAATCTTGGGTCCTCAATTTACCTACCCCGAGAGGATGGAAGGCTGAGTCAACCTTGAGCCTGGTGGGATTCGAGCCTACAGTAATTGTAGACAGCTGGATCTTAAGAGCAGACATTTACAGCCTGAGCCACCAAGGCTCATGGAGCTCCTGGCAGCTTTGGTGTCATCTTTGCTTTTCATGTATGCTATTCATGATATGCTTTTAGCCAACAATCAAGCTTAAAATTTATTGGACTGCTCATTGTCTCTGAATCCAAAAGAATGAATTGTCTGAGCACCTGATCACAGCCCTGACATTTTGCAAAACACACCATAGCTGTGTCTGTTCCATGAATTGATCCAGTGTTTCAAAATATTAATTTTAAACACCGGGTTCATATCACCAGTTTTCATCATTCTGAACTTACCACACCAGCATAATATCGTAAACCAACCACACTTCCTCGCAAAGTTCCAAATAACACTGCTGAATCTATATCTTCATCAATCCCTGAAGTAACAATTCCCATAATATCTTCTAAGCTGGGATAAAGTTCACGGGTAAAAACATTGTAATGCCTGTCTCCATACAAAGCAGGATCCAATTCCCACGAGAAGTCTCTATAAGAAAAAAAAAGATGGAGGGAGCAGAGCAGTTAAAACAATTTTTATGTAGAAGTTATTTTAGTTCTCCCAAGGTTTGAATTTGAGAACTTTTTAAAAGCAAACAACCCATTAATCATTCTCATTAGATAATTAAATTAGTAATTATATTTATTTTTCTCCAGGTATCTCATCAGGTACCTTACCTTGTTTTACAGGAAATTAAAGTTAGACCACATTACTACTTGGATGGACACCACCAGGGATTTCCAGGCAAAAAGAGGGGTGCATATGTATCTGCACATGTGGAGTAGCTTAGTCTAGAATGCTCAGTTTCATAGTTGAACCATTTCTAATTTTCATAACTGATCCAATTTTACGACCTTGTTTGTAGTGGTCATTAAATG
This sequence comes from Naja naja, assembly GCA_009733165.1. Taxonomy (NCBI): domain Eukaryota; kingdom Metazoa; phylum Chordata; class Lepidosauria; order Squamata; family Elapidae; genus Naja; species Naja naja. Next base: position 158,811,464 of record CM019151.1, read on the forward strand.
GACAATGTGGTAATTAATTACTATGAGAACAGTTTTACCAAAAACTAGAAGTAAACTGTTTATTGCAAAACTATCGCTTAAAACTCAGTCATGTGACTGCAATACGCTGCAAACTATCTAAATGCAGCCCAGTTGCTGAATGCCCAAAGAATGGTCAAGTGACTGGGGGGAGGCATGAGTATTGGAACTTAAATCCAGATCATAAATACCCCAAGAGAGATAATTCCCTGTAGAACTGTTGTTGTTCCCAGTTGCTGCTTTGTGAACATCCTAGACAGACAAAAAAAAATAACCTCCCACCTCACTAGGAAATTCTGGAAACTTGCCAGACAAATCAGCCATCAACAGACATATAGAAATAAACCACATTTACACACCATTCAAGAGACAATAAAAAGATAAGGAAACAAAAAGACTAGACTACATGCTCTGCAGCAGTCAACTCAGCACACAGATAAGTAGAGATTAATACCAAACAATCAAGATTAAAACCATATCCTAATCAAGAAATTACCAAAAAGAAAACCACATCCACACCAATACTAACAGGAGAAACTATTACAATAAATATAAACCCCACATTCACTAGCATGATGTTATGGAGTTCGCTGTACACAAAATTGTGAATTGAGCAAGCAGGCTAAAAAAACAATGCAGTGTCATAAAAAAACTCTAATTTTACAATGCTAAATTACAAAAATTACAAATTGTATGCTAATGTAACTGCTACATATTCACCTGACACAAGTTTCAACCTTTTCTATAAATGCAACAGGGAAAAATACAGAAATTGCTAAAAGCTAGGCAGTAGAAGAACAGACCATTTGCTCAATCTCATTTTTTTAAAGTCCATTGTTTCCTCAAAAATTCAGGGTTGGTGGTGGGGGATCATTTAAAAATCTTATTGCATCTCTGTTATGTGTCTCCCAGTCACTCTGGGCTGTCTCTGTTTTATCTTTTTCTCTACTTTTTAACAACTACATGAACATCCTGGGAAAAATAATGCATTGATTTGCAGCACTGATGACACTCAGAAAAACATCTAGTTGTGAGTATGTGGATATCTATGGAAACTCTCATTCAGGTCATGGTTGTCCCAAAGGTAGATTTTTCAAAAGCAGCTAGACTTTTTTTCTTGAAGATGTTTCATTTCTCTTCTTATCTAAGAAGCTTCTTCAGTTATGAACTGAATGGTGGAAGATGGATTTATATTCTTTGCAATAATAAAAAAATCTTTCTGAGAATGGTTAAGGGCACCTGGAGGTTGACCCTCTTTCAAACCAACACTGTCCAGAATATGAAGTTAGCTGTCTTCAAAAGCATGACGTTTGTCTTTCATATGCAAATGGACTGCTGAATCCTATCCTCATGGGTTTGTTTCCCTATGTTGTGCCATGTGTTTGTGGTTGTTCTGTTTCTCCAATGAACAAATCTGTACAGGTGTCGCTGCATTGTACTGTATATATATTTGTATATACAAATATGTATATATTTTGCTGCTTTTTTTGCCTTTTTGCTTCTCATCCCAAAAGCATCTTCGGTTCTGAGTGAATGGTGGAGGGTCCCTTTCAGCAGTTCCATAAAGATTCCACAGCCATTTGCACTCTGATTCAGGTGACCCTGAGGGAACAGATAAAACCCCAAGTGGCCTTAACGGACTAGTTGACTGCAAGCAATATAAACGCTTCCATTCCCCTCCACCATTCAGTCAGAACTGAAAGCTTCTTGGATGAGAAGCGAAATGTCTTCGACCTTTCCCCTCAACCCACCCCCACTCGGGCTTTGGTTCACGGCCTCAACTGAGCTTTATTCTCCACGGAGGAGTCAACTCGGATAAAAGGTTTCGCTTCGTTGCATGCTTGGTATCTCGTACTCACCTCAGGAACCTCCAAGCCATCACGACACCACCAGGCCGCTCCGGACCTCACCAACCCCAAGGTTTTCGTCAGGCCGCCGCGACTGCTGCACAGCTGCAGATACCGCCCAACACCTTCGCGTTGCTAGAGAGCATGCGCGCACCCTCATTGGTCGAGCACAGCGACGATGCCTTCAATCGCTGGCATAGTCTCCAAATGTTTGAGCCAATAAGGAACAAAGAGGCAGTCGGTTCGCTGAGCTCCATATGTTTATGTTTCTATTGGTTGTTTTAAAATTCATTAGTATCCTGGGGGGCCAATGGGCTTTACGAACCTGGCGCTGCTGTTGTGAATTAACAAATGAACAGTTCGAATTTCTGATACAGCAGAAGAGGCATGAAAATATTGACTGTCCAAAGATAAATATGCACGTGTCTTGACTGCTCGTTTGTCATATGACATTTATTTATCAGGTTTATAATCCCGTACTCTCGGCGATACACAAAATAGGCAAGAATACTAAATATACCACAAAATTCTGATCCAATACAATTCTGATGCGTCACAGTCCCAAAAGCCCTCTGGAAAAGCTATCTTAAGGACAAACGGATATGGTTTCTTAGCCGTATTAAATAAATAAAAAATCCATTTTGAATCTATGCAATCAATTTTCAATTCTTTAAGCAGGAACCGCTGTATAGTATATAGTAAGGTGTCTTTATTAGGAGTTGAAGGTACGTCATGGGCATCGTTAACTTCTAATAGATAAAAATCAATTCACTGCAAAAAAAAGCCACATTGGAAACTATTTACATCCTGCGACGATAACTTTAATATTAAATAAAATCTACCTATTCTTTGGGAAGGGCTCGATATAGTCAAAATTGCCAATTTCTGGCTGCGATCAACCATAAAAGTAGTAGACAAAATTCTAGAATATGCTATTAGTGTTACCATGGTTATTCTGAGATGTCTTACCCAACGATTAAAAATAATTAGAAAGTTGAATTGCTCCTGGGCATTTTACGAAAGCTTAAAATCAATTACCCAAATGGGTCCCCCTTAATGGAATGCAACGATTCCATTGAATACTGTAGTAACGTCTATGCAAAATACATGTTCCACAGATATTTTAAAAATCCCTTCAGAGTGCATAAATCCTCTGTGCACGTCTAAAGCGCCTTTCCACTCACTGTTAAATAAACGCAATCTCCAATCCCAACCAAAGTAACTTTTAGAAGTGGGAGAACGATTTCCATGGCAGACAGCAGGCAACGCCTGTCTCTTGTGGAGAGGATAGCGCGCAATCCTGTTCCACTCTACTTAGAAGTAGATCACCTTCGGGAAAGGAGGTAAACTATTGCAGGCTATAGGCTGAAGCCCTGTCGCCTGATCTAAATGGCTTCAAGCAGCATCCGATAGAGAAGCTGCTTTCGCGGGAAGTGGCTGGATTAGGGGCTCGACTGACGCCTCCTTCCAGCTGACCGGCGTGGGGCGGGGACCTTTGCGGAAGCGGTAGTCTTTGCAGCGGCTACAGAGGCGAAGATTGTGCAGGAGACAGCTGGTTTTGGATGCGGAGCCGGGCGAACTGGAGCCATGGTGCAGGTCTACAACTTGCACCCGTTCGGGTCTCAGCAAGTCGTTCCTCTGAAGCAGGAACCAGCTCTCTTCTGCTGCGGGGGCGACGTACTCCTGGTGGCCTGCGGCTCCGGCGCCTGCAAGGTGGAAGTGTTTGCGGAACTCTGCGAGCCGCTTGGCTCCTTCAGTACCTTGGGCCGAGTGCTGTCCATGGCATACGGCGAAGTGGGTAAGCGCAAACCTGGCTGGACATCCAGATCCAGAACCGAGTCGAACGGAAGGAAAGCGGTTCTAAATTCGCTGCCTTTTCGAAAGACCAGACATTTCCTTCCTAAACGAAGAATGGGTTCTCATACACCAGGCGAAGCCAGGCTTTTTGTCTTGATGGGCCATATACAATTTTGGGGGGAATTTTGTGACCATTTTTGGCCTAGTGGGCACTCTTATCAAATGATTGCTCGGAGCCCTTGATCCTATATGAAATCATGCCAGGAAAGCACCCTTTAGGAGTTAGCCAGATAGTCAGGTGACATATACATTTACTTATTTATTTATTTTAGTTATTTATTTATTAGATTGGTATTGCCACCTATTCACCATGGTGACTCATTATTTATTATTATTTAATAAGTAATAAACCTTTATACTCTTTCCAGTATGTTAATTACCCCCCTTGTTCCCCTTCCACCTTGATACTTTTTCAGGGAAGGTGGAGGCACTTAGGAACAAAGTTTCTGGGGCTCATTATGAGTTCAGAGACAGGCTTGGAAACGAAGATGATGCTAGAGGCTGGAATTTTGCTTTGCCCTATGCCAGTTTCCTATTGAATTAAAAGAATAATCAGCTAGAGAGGGAGGCCTGTTATAAGTACTGGCTTATTAGTGTCCCCAGGCAGCATATTGAGGATCCCCAAATGTAAGCTGTAAATTATGCCTTCAAAAAGCATTATGATGTTTGCACAACATCAAACTTAATGATTAGTGCTTAGTTTGAAGGCAACCTCATACTATAATCCCAAGTTTATCTTTCTAGTAACTCTGAGTTTCATAGTTGAGCCAAGACTTTGCCTAAGAATGCTGTTCCTCCTTATTCTGTAGTCAATATGATCAACATCGCTGTTAACAAACTACTAGGATTTTCCTATTAACTGTTCTTAACAGACATATAAAACAGTATGCCCCAGTCTGTGATGTTACACAATCTCCATGTAGTAAATAAGGATATTGTGGCTAATTATGAGAAATACAAAATACAAAGTCGGATGGCACTGTTATGCATTTAGCACGATCTTCTGAGGGAATTTCCAGCTAATTCAAAAACGTAGTTCACATTATAGTTTGATTATGCACACTCCTATGTTTCACTATGGCATTTACATTTTTGGCCATGTTTTTTCAAAATCAATTTTTGCTTTTCAGGAGATTATGTGGCTACTATTGAGGAGAAACACAGCACCCTCTTCTTACGAGTTTATGTTAACTGGAGATGCATGTCCTCTGGCAGCTCACGTGTTTGTGTGCGGATGCAAGGTCATAACCCAGAAGCTTCCTATACTGAGACGTCTAAAGAACAAATGACAATCATAGAAATTCCTCTTTCTGATCCTCCCACATGTTTCTCATGTTGCCCTTTATCAGGAACCTACTGGTTGGCTGCAAGGATAAGTTGATATTATTCCACTTGAAGCATTTATTTGTGAGTGAGGATGTAAAAGTGCTTGACTTTGAACGTTCCTTAATTTTGCACATGGAGAAGATCACCCCAACAGAAGTTGCATTTTGTGCAGGGTATGTTGCTGTCACAGCAGAACTGGAAGTCCTTGTCTTCAAACTACTAACTGGGGAGAAAATAACTTTGGCTGGTAATAGCAATATCTGTGAATCTATAGAGCCTGAAATGCCATTAATGAAGGTCAGTATGATATTTAATATAGCCAGATTAAGACTGCTTCCCAAGAACAGTTTTCTGGTCTTGACAAAAGCAGCATGCAGTTGGTCCTCATTCAACAGTCATTTGAAGTTACAACAGTGCTGAATGAGGGGATCTTACCACCAGTCCTCATAGTTGTGGCCATTGCAGCATCCCTGTAATCACATGTTTGCAATTTGGATGCTTGGCAACCAGCTTACAATTATAACATGGCATTCCATGTTCATTGCCAACTTCCAACAAGTAAAATCAATGGAGAAGCTGGCAGGAAGTTTCAAATGGCAATCACATGACCATGGGATGCTGCAATCATGTGAGATTCACCTAATAACAACTGGGATTGCCAATACAAGTCAGAGTGGGGCATGTGGTATTGTGCTGTATGACTATGGAGATTCTCAGTCATCCAGAGATGCTTTTTCAAGAGGCAACTGGACTTGTTTTTCTTTGAAGACATTTTGCTTCTTATCCAAGAAGCTTCTTCAGCTTTGATTGGATGGTGGGGAATGGAAGGATTTATATTCCTTGCAGACAGATGGTCATTTGTTTCTTTTTGAGAGTTGTTAACATCACTTGGAGATTTATTTGTGTCTTCAAGGTCACCTGAGTAGTGCAAATGGGCATGGAGCCTTCTTGGAACTACTGAAAGGACTGTGTTGTAGATTGGAGATAGATGTTGTTGTATCTCTCCCCCTCTGTTGAGAGAGGGCTGTTCAATTACATTGCCTCTTTGACTCTTCTTTCAAACCAGCTGTTCTTTGTGTCCAAAATGTGGACTTTGCTGTCTTCAAGAGTGGCCATTGTCTTTTAAATGCAGATGAGCTACTGAATCTTGTCCTGATGGGTATGTTCTCCTATGTTGTTGCTGAAGTGGTTGTTTAGTGGTTGTTTAGTTCCCCAGTGTACAGATCTGCACATGTCTGCATATGCCACATTGCATAGCTTGTATCAGGGTATTTTTGGGGTGGACAAACTTCTGCCTTAGTGTATTCTTGGGTTTAAAGTGTGCATTTATGTTATATTGGCTGAAGATCCTCCTGGGCTTTTCAGTTATGTATTTTATGACTGCACTGCTTAGTGACAGCTCCCAGTCCCAATTACTGTTGGTAAGTGAGGGCCACCTGTGCAAGGTTAGACTGGTAATATTTCTTCTATTAAATTCTAGTTGTCTTGAGAGTTGACATTGTATGCTGACATTCTTTTTCACTTACTAAAGGTATAACAGAGGAAGTTGATCAAACTCAATCAGAATCAGATGGGTTTGTTTTCTGCCAGCAGCCTGTGGAACTTCTTGGAGAAGAAAGTAGCAAGTGTGAGATATCTGTTATTTTGGAGTCAATTAGCTTATGTGGTGAAGATTTAAATATCCAAGTGCAATACGTCCTGTACAGGTAATAAAACATCATTTATCATTAATATATTTTGTAGATATGTATTATGCATACAATACACAGAATATTAACAGTTATTTTCTGAAATGCAAGCTTTCACTTTGCCCTAGAAGTAGCCAGATCAAAGCAACAAATACCATCATCTAATATTATCGGTTGCCTTGATCCACATACCTGGTTTATTAATTTGTCAAGCAAATCTTAGAAACCTGGTTCATATAATATGCTCACTGCAAAGTATATTTATAGCTTATAATAAGCTAAAATTAACAAAGCATCCTGTGGATATTCACCTCTAGTTTCTACAGACTATGATGAAATTACAGCTTATGTAATTATGTCAGCAGTTTAACATAAAATATAAAATGAAATTTCCATGGTTTAGTTAAAATAAAGGAGAGGGGTCTTCCAAAACAGCATAAACAAATGTTCTTTTTCCAAGCTATGGATAAATAGGCAATGTTAAAATCATCTGTCTATATTTATTTGTCTTTCTTCAGCTGTTAGGGCAGAGTCCATATGTATATAGTTTTCCCCTAGTGATAATAAAACAGCAAGCATTCCCTAAAAACTAGTTATCTTGCTGACATGATTTCCTTTCTGATATATAGGTTGTTCAAACTTTGAAAACGTAGTATTTTATGTGTCTTTTCCCAGCAGCAAATACTAGTGAATATAGTGATATATGCTACTGATTATGTTGATGTAAATAATTTCATAAATTACATAGTGTCAGCAGCCAACATTTTCAGAAATGAATCAATTAGTCCTCAACTTATCACAGTTTGTCAACATAATGTTATAATGGTCTTAGAAAAAACTGTTGCAAAGTCATATTTGAAGTTAACCATCACAGCAGCCCCACTGGCATGTGATTGCATTTCAGGTGCTTGGCAACTAGTTTACATTTACAATAGTTGCTGCCTCTTGCAGTCATGTGACTGTGGTCTGTGACTTTCCCAGCTGACTTTCAACAAGCAAGTCAATTGGGGAAGCCTGATTTCATTAATCCACTGTGTGATTTGCTTAACAAGAAAACTGTGGTAAAAATGCTTGTGAAAGTGGTCGGGGCATGTGATGATTTGCATTACAACCACACTGACCTAGAGCAGAAATTTCAACTGTAAGAGGACTACTTGTTAAAAAAAACCTATTTACTAGTATTTATATTGGATCTTTTTACCTGTAGAAACTGTGTATGCCGTTTATTTGGTTTCTATGTTAAGTAAAAGGCAAGATAAACAAAGGATGGAAACTAATCAAAGACGATCTAACCTAGAACTAAGAAGTAATTTCCTGACAGTGAGAAAAATCAACAGTGAAATGGCTTGGCTTCAGGAGTTGTGAGTGCTTCATCACAGGAGGCTTTTAAGAAGAGACTGGACAGCTACCTATCTGGAATGGTATAGGGTCTCCTGCTTGAGCACAGGGTTGGACTATAAGACCTAAGTTCCCTTCCAACTCCGTTATTCTGTTCTAATACACCAGAGCTGTCAAACTACCTGCCCATGGGCCAGATGCGTCATGTGCTGGCCACGCCCACACCCAGTTTAAAGGAGGGGGAAGTCCCGATACATCACATGATGCTGCCATGATGAGATGAGTTTGACACCCCTGTAATACACCCAAAAAACAATAGGAACACCTAAAGTGTCCTATGTGTCAGTTTTAGGAGGTTATTTTAGCTACAAAAAATGAAAATTGTTAGAACTGCTAAGGAATGCTCAAAGTAGAAGACTAGTCAGTCTTACATACTTGGTTGCTAATGCACAGAGATCTTTACTTCTACCGCACCCTGCTTAAATTGGATGCTGCTTCTGCACGAGCAGTTTCCAATGCAATATGAAAGCGAAAGTGCATAAAGATTCCTGCAATTTCACTGTAAAAATAGAAAACTGCTGGCTTATCTTTTCATTTGTCACTTTTCTTTGTAGGCGTTTTGCTCTTGATGTTTCCTCATTTCCTTTTTCTGTTGAAGATGCCAAACTGCACTCTCTTCAGCTGCTTCCAATACATGAATCAGGTACATTTCTGAACCTACATTGTCATTATGGAAGTTGTGGAGAAATACATCCCATTTCCAATATTAGATTACCATATGATAGACAAAGCTATAGCTTATAATGGGGAAATAAATATAATACCATATATTGATAGCACACTTTAATTTCAGTAACCTAAGAATTTGGGTCAGAGTAATATTTAAAATAGCTTTTTTTGTGAGAATTTCAGAATCACAAATCCAATCAAATTGGAATGCTGTGGCAATTTAGAAATTTATATAAATTAAGTTGAAAGTTTCAAGGGGCTACCATTTTTTTTAATGGTCTGTTTTGAATTCATTTTTTACTTTAAAATTTTCTTTGAGTTACAGATTGTAACATGAAGTAACGAAGTTGAATGGAATAAGAGAAGGATCTATTGATTATGAGAAGAGATTATAGCAACAGTCTGTGTTGTATTCAGGCTGATACCAACTTTGTCCACTCTTTGCATCCAATTAATGGCAAGGTCCAAGGACCAGAACTCCAGTTCCTGTTGATCTTTTGGGTTTAATGCCAAACTGATCAGTGTAATATCAATTGAATCTTACTGAACTAGGCTGAAAATCTTGGTATCCTGACGTTTTGGTATTTTGTAATGTGATGTCAGATATGGTCTTTCCAAAAATGTCTTCATTCTATGCCCTGTCATGTTAGTTTTCCAGGATATGCAGAAGTTTTTCACTATACTTTCAGTTTCTGGATTATTTTTTTAACTGTTAAAATTGCAGGGCTCTGGGACTCAGCCCACAAAACAGCTCCTAATTCATATATATCTATTTCATATATATTCATATATATTCATTAATCTATTTTTAGATGCACTGAATAGGGGCCACAGTGGCTCAGTGGCTAAGACGCTGAGCTTGTCAATCAAAAGGTCAGCAGTTTGGCAGTTCCGCATAATGGAGTGAGCTCCTGTTACTTGTCCCAGCTTCTGCCAACCTAGCAGTTAGAAAGCATGTAAAAATGCAAGTAAAAAATAGGGACTTTGGTGGGAAAGTAACAGTGTTCCGTGCACCTTCAGCGTTTAGTCATGCCGGGCACATGACCACGGAGACATCTTCGGACAGTGCTGGCTCTTCAGCTTTGTAATGGAATGGAGATGAGCACCATTGCCTAGAGTTGGGAATGACTAGCACGTATGTGCGAGGGGAACCTTGTAGATGCACTAGTGTTACTAATGGTAATTTTGCTGCAGAATCAGTTGGAGTTTAGAGCATGTGAGAAAGCTCTGCAACAGATTGTTGCACAAGAGGCTAGCCAATCTGTCATTTCTCCTTCTTCCAGGGTGTTCCTATTGTGCTTTTGCTTTTATTTTCTCCCATCAGAATGCCATAATTCTGGGTCCACTAAACATACTCAATCCTCATTAGGTTGTATGCAGGGAATTTTTTTTTCCTCCTTGGATTTTCCACAAGGTTTCTCTGTCTTTTGTATTTCTGTAAACTTCAGGTTCTTTAAGCCTTCTGATTTTTTTTTTATATGTGGACGGCACCATTTTTGCTGGAGTTGAATTGATGTTATAGGAAGCCTGTTTGCATGTATCTTCCTTCTCAAGTTTGATGGTTTCTTTGTGCGTTGAGTTACAGTGCATTCTCCAGAGACAACTTGAATAAGATGAATGGCCCTACAAATCAAATGTATCTTCTTCATTATCATCATCATCCCACATTACATTAGCCAGACCCCTAAAATTCATGTGATTCAGAATTTCTAAAGTTGTTGCATTGAGAGAAGGCTCAAGGATTGCAGCTCTTACCTGATACCTGGTGCTAGATGTTCTCTTTTCTTTTCTTTTTAGGGACTGACGTCACGGCTAAGGAAGGAAATACAACTAAACAAGAATTCCTGAGTTTGTTTTGCTTTTTCTCTCTACCACATGTGGCATACCTATACACAATCAATAATTTAGTGGAACTTATTTCTACCTACCAGTATTCAGAAAGATCCCAGCAAGCAGTTCTTACACCCCAATTCCTGCATGTCATTACAAGGTATCACATTTTATCAGGGGTGGGATTCAAAAATTTTAACAACCGGTTCTGTGGGCATGGCTTAGGTGGTGGGCGTGGCTTGGTGGTCATGTGACTGGGTGGACATGGCTTGGTGGTCATGTTATTGGCTGGGCGTGGCCAACTCAACATCACTCACATCGAGGCACACATCTCCTCGCCTGGCCTCTCATGACTGTGGGGATGCTGCAACAGTCGTAAGTGTGAAAAATGGTCATAAGTCACCTTTTTCAGTGCCATTGTAACTTTAAATGGTCACTCCACACAAGCAAAGTACCAGCAAAGGAGCGGAAAAAAACTCCAGAGATGTTCCTGAAACAGGAAGTCTAGTCCTGCCAAGAATGTAATAAGGGTTAACGGAGAGGCAGTTTCTGTAAGCAATACCAGAATGTTTCCTTCCTGCCTTCCTTACAGGATTAGGCCAGTAATTTCTTCTAACAACCGGTTCTCCCAACTGCTTAGAATGTTAACAACCGGTTCTAGAGAATAGGTACCTACTGGTAGAATCCCATCCCTGCATTTTATTGTCCATCATCCTTCATTAAGGTCCAGAACATTCCACCAGCAATTCAAGTTCTGTGTTGAGAAATGGGTTGCAGAGTTTGAGCACAGCTGGCCAAGAATATGTATTAATAAAAAAGCATTTATTTTTGGTTCTTCAGATATTCAGGACAAAATTCCACATGGTGCAACATGAAATGGGGCAGGAATTTAATGCTGGAATGAAAAGTTTTATTTTAGAAAATGCTTCTTTAGAATCTATATCTCTAGCTGATTAGTTCGAACAATGGTTCTATTCACAGTGTATTGTATTTACATTGTTACACCTCAAGATTGTTAATCAAGATTGTGTTTTCTTCAACGTGATATTCAACCCTTAAAATTATCCTGCTTGCATAGTCTTTTAGGAGTTGTGGTTATAACACATCTGGAAGGTAACATATTGTCAATGAGCTGATGGATATATTCCAGCCTAATACCTCTTTATTTTTCTACTTAGCAACAACCTGCAGTGCTTTACAGTGAGATGCAGTGCAGCAGCAGCTCGGAACCAAGACCCCTACATTGATACAACATTAAAGGTGCTCACATTGATTTCTGAGATTAGCTTTTGTTTGTTTCCAGAATCCACACAGCCTTAATTGTGATGTAAAAGTAGGCAACCTTTTGGCAGCCTTTGACCTAATGTAACATTTCTTTAGGACAAGAATCATAGTGAACACCACACTGACTCTTGCCCTTCCAGGGATCCAAAAGAAAAGCTCTTCTATACCTCTAGACAAGACCAGGGTTGTTCTGGTTTACTGAATTTGTATGGGGATGGGGGTAATCCAGAGGACAATGGAGAGAAAAGTGATATGAAGATTGGCTTCCAAAAGACGGGGTGGCATATATAGACCAAACAATAAAAAATATGTGTCATTTTCTAGAGTAATTATCCAGAAAGGATAATCAGATGAAACCTAGCAAAGACTGTCAAAATTCAGTCAAGGGTGAAAATAACCAAGACAATCCTATTAAGTCTAAAGATAAGTTGTAGAGTAGGTCCAGAGGGTCGGGCAGATCCAGAGAACCAGATGAGATAGTCATGAAAGAGAAGAGCAAGGCTGTTTTTTGTTATTAGGCTGTTTCAGTGAACAACTCAGCCTTCATCCCAACCTGTTGACATGTTCCAGATGTAAAAAGAGAATGGCTTTAGAACAGTGTTTCTTTGAACTCAGAATTCTGAGTTGAACTTCACACATCTTAACATTGCTGAGGTTAAGAAAACATCAAACGCTACTTTAGAGGTAGCATTGACTAACTGTGGGATTGCTTCATGATGAAGATGAAGTGGAGTTTGAAGAGTTCCAAGATGGACACAAAAAGAGCAAAGCTAATACAAAGTGATGTGCATTTCAACAGAAATATCTTAACTTCATCAGCATATTTGAGAAATTTGAGCTGCCAGTATCTGATCCAGGAAGTTATCTTGAATAGATAGTTCCATGAAAAGTAATTTAAACCCCATTACGTGTTTTTTTTTCCAGTAAACATCTCTGGGAACACAGATGTCTGGATATCATTCCAACCTCATTGGGTAGCATTTATATTAAAAGTGTTCAGAAGTACTCCTAATTTAATGATGCCTGAATTGTGCTTAAAAATGCAAGTGAATTATTAGGCACACAAAACAAAATAAAATATCTTTGTAAATATGTAGAGTTGTACCATCATCACACCTCATAAAGTTATTATTAGAATTCCACAAAGATTTAAGAAACCTTAAAATAATAAACCTTGGGCTGATTTTATTACCTAGTTTGGGAAGAATTTTTTATTCATTTATTGGGATACCACCTAATTTCCAGTGGCTTGGAGCAAATTTAAGGATCGGGTGGATGAATGAAGCTTTTGGTCAGCTTGGAATGCCTTGAGGTCACAAATGGGTGCTGGAGGATGCCAAGTGATCCATTTTCTGTTTTAGAGAATTTAAAAATACAATAATGTAAAGATATACTGTTTCTTCACAGGCTTGTCCCCCTGTGTCTCTTGATGTTTGTACCTTGAGGATGCAGCTTTTTATAGGACTGAAAGCCATCTCTCACTTCAAACACCATATCATCATTTTGACTAAAGCAGATTCTGAGGATATTCTAGAGAAAAAATCACTTAAACGAAGACTCCTGTAAGTATAAAGGTTTTGAGTTTTGTGGTGGAGGCAAGATTTTAATGTTTGGGGTCAAAAGGAGGTTACTCAGCAACTGATCGTCTTGAACATATATTCTTGCCTTTCTATTGCTATTGAAAGAATTCTAAAATAGCTGACAACATTATTACAGTTGTAAATTTAAAATTCACAAGTGCATACGTATCCTTTCAGTTACCGAAAGGCTGATAACATCAAACCCAAGGTTCCCCCAGAATCTGAATCCGGATGGAATTTGTATGTTGTGAACACAACTTCAACTCTCCAACTCTACAGAGAAATGGTACTGTAGTATTCTGCATTTATTTCATTGACTTATAGGAATAGGATAATGTACTGTGGCCTAACATAAACCTGAAAGTGACCCCTTTTTCTGCTTTAGGTAGAATACAGCAAGACCTATGAAAATGTTAGAACAGAGAGTTGTATTCATCTCTTAAGTGAGGCTCATTTGCTAGTCAGAACAGCTTTAATGGATCCTGCTCTGAAAGAATTGGAGGAGAAGGAAGCTCTACTAGCAGCATTTCATGAGAGTTGTGCTCTTCTTGGAGACTGTTACAGCAGGTTTGAATATTTTGTGCGAGAAAAATCTTTATTCAGATCATATCAGAGAGGGAATTGTACTGGGAACTTCATTGGAGAATTGTCTTCTTAAAGACCATGCAATGCCTTAGAAGCCACCATAGTAGGTTAGAACTACTATGCTCTTCTCTTAAAGAAGATTAAGTAACCACTGTACATCTTCAGCTTAGCTAACAGAAAGTAAGGGAGAACAGGTCAGCCCAGGATATGTTTATATTATATATACATCGATATATATGTTTATATGATATATATCGATATATTATCACATATACATCCACGGTGTATGTCTGTGTGTGTACATATATATATTGATACATACATACATACATACATACATACATATATTGATGTGTGTGTGTGTGTAAAAATAAAATTTCCTTTTAAAGACTCCATAATCCTTTGCAGGATGGAGTCTGGACAACTGAATGGAGCTGTTTAATGGCCGGATGCCCTTCCTGTCACCAATGTGGAGTTTTTGTTCAGCAGATATATTCTTATTGTGTCCAGAGAGAGAAATATCTGCCTCTACCTAGGATTGAACTGACAGCCTCCTGATTATGAGGCGAGACCTCCACCTGTAGGCCACTCCACCACTCTTATACACAACACACACAGACACACACACTAATCGAAGATTCCAACTCATTTGGACTGCAAGTCCCATAATCTTTAATGATAGCAGAAAATGGGAGCTGTAGTCAGTTCATTTTGAGAATGCAGAATGTCTGGGAAAATAAAGGACTTTGCAATAAATCTCCCAGTCCACACCTTTTTGTTTGTTTTATATAGAATATGATTAAGATTGCAAAATAAATCTGATCTACTAGCTATGTGCCTGTAGTTTCAGCACAAGACTATTGTAAGACCAACTCTGATTTTAGTTACCCATACAGAGAGATGTTTGTTTTATTGAAGTGCTTGTCTTAAATGGATTTTAATGTCTTTTTTGTTGATTTTTATGCTTTCAGGTTTGACACTAAAGATTTCCATCTTGCTATCCCTTACTATAAAATGTCCAGCCTTTCTATATCTGACATTCTGAAGCGAGTAACATTTGAAGATAAAACACAGAAGTATGAAAAAGGTTTTATATTCTACTTGCAGCACTCCTTGTTTGAAGACATAGATGAAAAGCTAAATAAAGTAAGATGATGGATTTCTTTCGTTCTCCTTTCTCCATAAGAAGGTTCATGTCTTGTGTTGACTCTTTTCTTCCATTCACAACAATGAACCGAGTCTCAAGCATTTAAGAAAATTAGTGGCACTAACTTCTGTAACTGTTGGCCACCAGAATGTTAAATAAATATTCAGGAAAACACCATGACAAGAAATTCCACTGGAGTAGTAGAGGACTTCCCAGAGTAGTTTATGTTCTGGTAAATGGCTGCAATCTATAAGTTTCCTTTGACAATTCTGTGAATCTACAAGTGTTCTTTGACTGTGAATGTAGCAACTACATGCTCTCAAATTCCTAATACTGTTCTGTAGATTCCTCCAGAAACTACCTATTTAGATAAGTATATGGGAAAAGTTGGATTTTGAAAGAACTGTTGCAAATTATGAGCATTTCATGATTCAAAGATCTATCCAGTTCCCTCATGAGTTGTTTCAGATTATTTTTGTTGTTTTATTAAGACCTTTTAGAGAGTTTGATAACCACTGATTATATTTACGTCTTGTGTTATAAATAAGAGTGTAACAGGAACTAGAATTATATATCTGTTTGCATTTTTAGGATTTGGCTGCAAAAGTACTTCAGATATTCCACCGTGCTGAGCCAAACCAGATACCTCACATCCTCTGCAGTCCTTGCATGAAAAATGTGTGCCCTGAAATGGCAAAGGAGTATCTGGAATTGATAGAAAACATGGCACCATCGGTTCTGGTGACATTGGCCAAGGCTTCAGTGGCTCTGAAAAAGCGGGATTGGGATAGATGTAAAAAGGAGTTGGACAGCCAAGCAGAGGTACAGATCATTGGGGGATACATCTCATACATGCATACATACGTACATACGTACATACATACATCATTACAGCATGAAAGAGGTAACATTCTTCCAACATTCTTCCAACAATTATGTTTGGAAGGATATCTCCCACAAAGCTCCCCCTGCTCTCCCCCTCCCCCTCCCCGGCAGACATTTCAGTCTCTTCACCCTTTTGGAGAAGAATAGAGATACTGAAGCAGAGCTCTCATCTGCAGACTGAAGGTCCTAGACCCCAGTATCTCAGATGATGGGAAAAGATTCCTATTGCAGCTATTCCTGTATAACACGACATTCTAGGGCAGGCATGCCCTTGTTACCTCTAGGCTCGACTACTGCAACGCTCTCTATTTGGGACTGCCCTTGCATACCATCCGGAGATTGCAGCTGGTGCAGAATGCGGCGCGCTGGGTGGTGATGGGAGTTACCCGTTCTCCCATGTGACCCCCTCCTGCGCTGCCTGCATTGGTTGCCGGTTGCACTCCGGGTGAGATTCAAGGTTTTAGTGCTAACATACAAAGTCCTTCACAACATGGGTCCTCAATATCTAAGGGAGCGTCTTCTTCCAATGTCGGTAATACGACGCCTGTACGAGCTCATAGGCAAGGACTCTATTTGACCAACCCGGCTGTGACCCTTTGGGGAGGGTGGCTTTTAATTATTTTATAAATGTTTGGACTTATAATTTAATTTAATTGTTTTTAATGTATTTATTGTCTCTCGGGGTATAAGTTCAAATAATAAATAATAAATAAATAAATATCCTTAGCATGGGGTAAGTTTCCATTATCCTCCCTGTGGCAGTCAGAAAGTTACAAGGGTTTTTCTTGGCATTCTGTCCTAAGCTTGAATGAATGATTCCTCTTTTCAAGAGGGGAGAGGAAATGGCTGTTCTATTTCCTTTTAGTTATGTTGTTTTTGCAATTCACATCACTAGAGAATAAAGATAGAAGTTACATTGCACAATAAGAGATCTGATGGATGAGTTTTTGCTCTGATTCTTTTTTAGATGAATATAATATTCCTCTTCTGTCCTTACATTTTTGTTAGTTTTTCGTATTCTAATGACCATAGGATATCATGAACTGTAAATACTGTAACTCCAGACCAAAATTGCCTTTATGGTTGTGATCCACCACATCAGGAGAATACCAGGTTGTGTTTTATGTATCAAAAATCAATTGTGGACCCCACATGGAACAGTGTCTTTGCTGCAATATTGTTGGCATTCTTTCTCAAAGAAACTTATCCCAAACTTCTATACATAATATTCTCTACATTTTCTTGGCAAAATCTAGCCTGTGGGGTTGAACAAGTTTTTGTCTAATCAAACAGTGGAGTCTCAGAGAGTGAAACGCGTCTTTTAGGTAGGTCCTGTTCAGCCATGGATATAATGAACAGCAGGAACTGAAAACAACCTTTTTTCATATTCCTTCCAATAAGAACTGCTCCTAGTGGGGATATTTACAAATAATGATTGTATTGTTTGCAAATCAGTTTTTAACTCTAGTTTTCAGGTCTTGGACTGAGGATGAACTTGATAGCCCCATTTAAAGCTATTGTTGGTGACCGAGTTAATGATAATTCAAAATGTTTTTAATCTGCTTTCAGCTTTATGTGTGTAAACCCAGTCAGTAGTAACTTAGTAAAGCATGATTAAAACATCTTCCATACCACGTGTGAGGGTATCATGTATCATGGCTTGATCATTCTGCAAAAGAAAGCAGTGAAACATTGAGTCCCAATAGCTTGTTTACTGTGTAATATCCATTAACATTAGGAATACCATCTGCATCCTGGTCTTTTGAAATAAGTATAATCTAGGCATATATTTTTGCTGTTTTTTTTAAATCAGATTGAGAAAAATGAATTAAGTACCATTCAAAATGTAGAGTGGAATCCACCAGCTAGATCTTGTATTTTATCTGCAGATGAAATTGGTTTGTGGTTTTATTCGGGAGCCAAGACTTCTAAAACAACACAATAAAGGACAAATGTTCCCAACTGAACTTGCTTTGTACCTCAAAGAGACCAGACCTGGATTTCTCCTAGCTTCATTATTGGCTTTACATGAAAACAATAAAATGGAACTGGAAGAAGCAGACTCTTATATCAAGGTTTGTTGTGCAACATTTTTTTTTAATTACATTTATATGCCGCCCTTCTCCGAAGACTCAGGGTGGCTTACAATTTTGGGATACAACCCAGTGTGCTCAGCAATAGCCTTCATTCCATTGTATATGCCTGCTTATTACTAAGCGGCATTTTTACAAAGTCAGCTTATTGCCCCCAACAATCTTGGGTCCTCAATTTACCTACCCCGAGAGGATGGAAGGCTGAGTCAACCTTGAGCCTGGTGGGATTCAAGCCTACAGTAGTTGTAGACAGCTGGATCTTAAGAGCAGGCATTTAACAGCCCGAGCCACCAAGGCCCCACCAAGCAGTTTTTTGCTCCTTTTATTTATATATTTATTTAGGAAATTTATCTGGTGGCCTACTCACTCATAGTGACTCTAGATGGTTTATAAGCAATTAAAACACAGTATAGAAAAAAATAAAATAAAATAAAAAGCATAGCTCCCACACCCCCCCACCCCTTGTAGTTAAGATCTGCAAAAAATAGTTCCATTTCTAGACTGTAGACTTTATGATTAAAGGATATATAAAATTTGGAGTCATTCTTTTCTCCTACTCTGCGAAAGAGCAGTATAAAGAATTCAATAGTCTAATTCATGTATTAGATAATTAATACAGCCAAAGATTGATTTGAATTGCTGTCACTGAAAAGCATGGCTTTTAATGGGAAAATGGCATAGCATTGAAAATGATAAAGCAATATCAATTCTAAGTGTGGATTTTTTTTTCTGGGAAAATACATCTATTCTTTCCCAACTTTGTACTTACAACTGAATGTAATAGTTTGATTCCTCCATATCAATTAGCCAAAATAAGGCTTGTTTGCAGTACACTATTCACTTTGCATTTAAAGTGAAGAATGAGCCCACCAATTTAAAGCTTAACAGTATTTAAAACAAACTGATTGAACACTGGAACAATCTTTGATAGCCAGTGACCTCCTCAGCTTTTCAGGGGAAAAGAACTGCAGTGGTGGACAGTGCAAGTAATTCCTTTTTATATTTTTGGAATGCAGATGCTGAATGGTAAAAATGAAGACGCCGTTCCCCAACTCTTGGTAGACTTCTGGGAAGCTTTGCTTGTAGCATGTACTCAGGAAGAGGTTGCACAGAAGTTGCATTTTAAACTTGCTACACAGTATATTTGGAGACTGTCCAGGAAAGAGCTTCCTGACACTGAGCCTCTGAAAACCACTGAAGATTTGGTAAAGTACTTTGGATAGGGAAGAGAGAGACTGCATATCAGGATAAGCCAAGGCTTGAATAGCAATAGCAATTCTTGCCTTATATACAGTCCCATAGTGCTTTACAACACTCTCTGAGTTGTTTACAGAGTCAGCATATTGCCCCCAACAATTTGGGTCCTCATTATACCAAAGTCAGAGTGATGGAAGGCTGAGTCAACCTTGAGCTGGTCTGGATCAAACTCCAGACTGTGGGCAGAGTTAGCCTGCAATACTGTGCCATCATTTCTTATTTTCCTACGATGTGCTGCCAGCTGTATTAGAGATTTCTATATAGCATGGGCAATCACAGAAATATTATGTGATCGTAGTAATATAGCAAAGGGAAATTGGATTGTGTAATTCTTTGCATGGTTTAATTTGAGAAAAAAAATTAAATCTCCAAATATCAGTAAAAAAGGATATTTGTTGATACTGTTATGAAATTGTTATTTTCCTGTCTAAATGCACAATTAAAATACTTAATCATCAAAGGCCTTGCATTTCTTAAGAACATAGTGCAGTATCAAATGGTAGGTTATTATGGTTATTTTTTAATTAAGCAAAGATGACTATATTTGCAGTAAATGTTAACTTGAATTAGAAACCTGAATGTAAACATGCTTGCAGTGCAAATGACTGTCTTTGCTTTTTTACAATATCTTTTGTTTGGTTCTTTCAGATAAATTCCTGCAGTGATTATGGACTTATATTTTCTTGGATTATATTCATGATGTCATTAGTACCTCTTCCTGATTGGAATTCATGTGATGACCTTTCAAAATTACAAGTATGGCATCTTTGACATCTGTGCAGGTGTAGGCCAATTAAACTAATAATAGACAAACAACTTCTGAAATGAAGAGGGATAGAACTACCAATAACAAATAAATTTCCCCATTCTATAATCAATAACATCTTCTCCCGGTTATATACTGCCATGCTTTACTCTGACCCCCTTTATAATTTTTGCCAACTGTTTTATGGGACCTTACCGAATTGTGGGCACTCAGGACTGCGCCCTTGTCCTTGAGTTGGCCCAGGGGACTATCAACAGCTTACCTTGATGACGGATCTTGGGATCGAGAGGCATGCTGCAATCAATGGGCCAAATTTTAAATTATGTTCTAAGGGTCGAATCTTAAAATTTTTAATTCATTGTTTTAAAGGGTTGGGGAAGGGGAGGGGGGTGCAGGGTCACTTTGTAGCCAGGGGCGGGGAGGTGTGGGGTTGGGGGTCGGGGCTCCAGGCCCTGGGTGGGGGCTGCATTCCCAGGGTGATCGGGATTGGAAGAGGTCGACGAGGCATAGGGCCATATCAGGTTAGGATCGCACCCGACATTTAAGGCCGGTTATGCCCCGACCCTATGGCCTCCTCCCAAGGGGCATCGGAACTAGGATCCCTGGGCTTAGGTTGGTGTATTTTAATGCCAGGTCGGTGGCTAATAAGTCTTCCTCCTCGGGAGATCATTGAGGAGGAGGCTGCCACCTGGCCTGCATCACTGAGACCTGGTTGGGGCCAGAGGGGGTGTCCCTCTGGTTGATTTATGCCCACCAGGTTTTCGGTTCTGCACCGCCACGGGCTCAGGTAGGGGTGGTGGGGTGGCGTGGTTATTCGGGAGACCTTGTTTCAAGGGAGGTCTCTGTTGCAGAGATAGGCGGAGTGAGATCCTTCTCCTGAGATGGGGGCCTAATGGGCGGTGGGCTTGCTGCTAGCATACCTTTCCCCAGCAGCTATGTGGCAGCGCCCTGCCTGGGCTTCTCGATCTCCTCTCCGGGTGGGTGGAGCTCCGGACCTTATGGTTTTGGGGGACTTCAACCTGCCTTCCTTGGGGGGTCGGTTTGGCCCAGGAATTCATGGTTCCATGGAGGCCATGGGCCTGACCCAATTGATTCAAGGCCCTACTCATGGGGGAAACACTCTTGACCTAGTTTTTGTCTCTGAACAGTGGCGAGTGACAGAGGGCAGGTCACTATTGCGACTCTGCCTGTTCCATGGTCTGATCACTATCTCCTCACGGCTGGTCTTCCAACAGGCCATCCCCACTGCTGGGATGAGAGCCACCTAGATGGTTCTGCCCCAGGCCCTAATGGACCCTGAGAGGTTCCAGGCAGAACTGGGTTTTTCCTTCTTCCCTTGCTCACAGCTCTGCTGAGATCTGGCAGCCTGGCATCGGCTGCACGGAGGCCCCCACAGAGTTGTCCCCATGCCCCCTTGGCGCCTGTGGATCCCGTTGGCTCCTTGGTATACTGAGGAGCTCCGGGATGAAGCCGCCAAGGGGTTTAGAGAGCAGTGGAGGTCTACCCGCTCCCAATCCGAACCCAGCCCAGTTGAGAACCTTATTAGGACTTACCTGGTAGCGAGAGAGGCGAGAAGATCTTATCTCTCACTCTCATAGCGCCCCAGATAATCACGGCCGCCTGTTGTTACTCGCTCCCTCCTGCAGTGGGGGGGATCGACCCGCTATGGGTAAGGCTGAGGAATTTGTTCAATATCTGTCGGATAAGATTGCTCGTATCTCGGACGGGTTGTCCTCCCATTTGCAGTGGTCTGAGGAAGGGGTGCAGGAGTCTGGCTATTGTTATCTGGGATGAGTTCATCCGTTCCGAGGATGAAGTGGACAGGATTATGCAGCTAATGAGTTCCACCACCTGTTTGTTGGACCTGTCCCTCCTGGCTGGCTTATGCCGCAGGGAGGCCACTCCGCGGTTGGCTCCAGGCAGTTATCAACGCTTTTTGGGAGGGTCTTTCCCCACCGCTTGAAAGAGGCGGTGGGAGACCCCTCCTGAAGAAGCCTGCCTTGGACCCGACTGTGTTAGACAACTGCCCAGTCTCCAACCTTCGCTTTTTGCAAGGTTGTTGAGAGTGTGGTGGCTCAACAGGTTCCGCTTTTCCTGGATGAAGCGGACCTAGATCCAGATCAATCGGGCTTCCGACCCGGTACAGCACGAGACGGCATTGGTCGTCGCTGATGGATGATCTCTGGAGGGCTCGGATAGGGTTTTTCTCTGTCCTGGTCCTATTAGACCTCTCAGCGGCTTTCATACCATCGACCATGGTATCCTTTGCCGCCTTTGAGGGGTTGGGAGGGAAACCGCTTCTTCGTGGTTCTCCTCCTACCTCGGGCGGTCGCAATCGGTATGGGGGGGGTAGGTCGTCCCTAGGATCTCCTTGTGGGTTCCCTCAGTCGGTCCTTCCCCTCTTATTTAACATCTACATGAAGCCGCTGGGTGAGATCATCCGTGGTTTTGGGGTGAAATTCCATCAGCACGCTGATGATACTCAGCTGTACATTTCCACCCCAGGCCAGATCAGTGATGCTCTCCTGATGAGACTGTTGGATGCGTAATGGAACTGGATGAGCGAACATGCTTCACTCAACCCGCCAAGACTGAGTGTGCTGTGCATATCAAGGCCCCGCCCAGTCAAGATTATCCATCTTTGGCCATAGGGGAGAGGTGTGCCCCCTGTGGATAGGGCGCTGAATCTGGGGGTCCTCCTGGATGTACGGCCCGCTGGAGGAGCAGGTGGGGCCGCTGCCAGGGGGCCTTTGCCCAGCTCGCCTGGTTCGACAACTGCTTCTTTTCTGACCGGGACGCGCGACGGTCACTCATGCCTTGTTACCTCCAGGCTCGACTACTGCAACGCTCTCTATTTGGGACTGCCCTTGCATACCATCCGAGATTGCAGCTGGTGCAGAATGCGGCGCGGTGGTGATGGGAGTTACCCGGTTCTTCCATGTGACTCTCCTGCGCGGGCCTGTATTGCCGTTTTGCTGCGCCCGTGAGATTCAAGGTTTTACTGTTAACATACAAAGTCCTTCACAACATGGGTCTCAGTATTTAAGGGAGCCGCTTTCCAATGTCGAATACCGACGCCTCTGTGCGAGCTCATAGGCAAGGACTCGGGTCCCGCCGGGGTCAATGCCGCTGGCGGTTCCCTCACGACCAGCCTTTTTCTGTCATGCCCCTGACCTTGGAATCAACTGCCTTTGGAGCCCTCCGGCCTGACCTCCTCCTCCGCGACCTTTCGCAGCGAAGTTGAAGACCTGGTTATTTGACCAACCTGCTGTGACCCTTTGGGGAGGGTTGTTTTAATTATTTTATAAATGTTTGAACTTATAATTTAATTTAATTGTTTTTAATGTATTTAATG